>CAMRHE010000017.1:0-517500 GCA_947044405.1 Leptodactylus fallax
GCGCGCTCGCCTTCGCAAAGGCGAGGGGGTCACTGGGCACTAAATGTCGCCCTGGACTTAACCAAGGGGGGTGCGTTATTGCCACGTTAATGGCGCGCTCGCCTTCGCAAAGGCGAGGGGGTCACTGGGCACTAAATGTCGCCCTGGACTTAACCAAGGGGGGTGCGTTATTGCCACGTTAATGGCGCGCTCGCCTTCGCAAAGGCGAGGGGGTCACTGGGCACTAAATGTCGCCCTGGACTTAACCAAGGGGGGGTGCGTTATTGCCACGTTAATGGCGCGCTCGCCTTCGCAAAGGCGAGGGGTCACTGGGCACTAAATGTCGCCCTGGACTTAACCAAGGGGGTGCGTTATTGCCACGTTAATGGCGCGCTCGCCTTCGCAAAGGCGAGGGGGTCACTGGGCACTAAATGTCGCCCTGGACTTAACCAAGGGGGGTGCGTTATTGCCACGTTAATGGCGCGCTCGCCTTCGCAAAGGCGAGGGGGGTCACTGGGCACTAAATGTCGCCCTGGACTTAACCAAGGGGGGTGCGTTATTGCCACGTTAATGGCGCGCTCGCCTTCGCAAAGGCGAGGGGTCACTGGGCACTAAATGTCGCCCTGGACTTAACCAAGGGGGGTGCGTTATTGCCACGTTAATGGCGCGCTCGCCTTCGCAAAGGCGAGGGGGTCACTGGGCACTAAATGTCGCCCTGGACTTAACCAAGGGGGGTGCGTTATTGCCACGTTAATGGCGCGCTCGCCTTCGCAAAGGCGAGGGGGTCACTGGGCACTAAATGTCGCCCTGGACTTAACCAAGGGGGGTGCGTTATTGCCACGTTAATGGCGCGCTCGCCTTCGCAAAGGCGAGGGGGTCACTGGGCACTAAATGTCGCCCTGGACTTAACCAAGGGGGGTGCGTTATTGCCACGTTAATGGCGCGCTCGCCTTCGCAAAGGCGAGGGGTCAAGCCACGAGCCGGGGCAGGGGGTGCGTTATTGCCACGTTAATGGCGCGCTCGCCTTCGCAAAGGCGAGGGGGTCACTGGGCACTAAATGTCGCCCTGGACTTAACCAAGGGGGGTGCGTTATTGCCACGTTAATGGCGCGCTCGCCTTCGCAAAGGCGAGGGGGGTCACTGGGCACTAAATGTCGCCCTGGACTTAACCAAGGGGGGTGCGTTATTGCCACGTTAATGGCGCGCTCGCCTTCGCAAAGGCGAGGGGGTCACTGGGCACTAAATGTCGCCCTGGACTTAACCAAGGGGGGTGCGTTATTGCCACGTTAATGGCGCGCTCGCCTTCGCAAAGGCGAGGGGTCACTGGGCACTAAATGTCGCCCTGGACTTAACCAAGGGGGGGTGCGTTATTGCCACGTTAATGGCGCGCTCGCCTTCGCAAAGGCGAGGGGGTCACTGGGCACTAAATGTCGCCCTGGACTTAACCAAGGGGGTGCGTTATTGCCACGTTAATGGCGCGCTCGCCTTCGCAAAGGCGAGGGGGTCACTGGGCACTAAATGTCGCCCTGGACTTAACCAAGGGGGGGTGCGTTATTGCCACGTTAATGGCGCGCTCGCCTTCGCAAAGGCGAGGGGGTCACTGGGCACTAAATGTCGCCCTGGACTTAACCAAGGGGGTGCGTTATTGCCACGTTAATGGCGCGCTCGCCTTCGCAAAGGCGAGGGGGTCACTGGGCACTAAATGTCGCCCTGGACTTAACCAAGGGGGTGCGTTATTGCCACGTTAATGGCGCGCTCGCCTTCGCAAAGGCGAGGGGGGTCACTGGGCACTAAATGTCGCCCTGGACTTAACCAAGGGGGGTGCGTTATTGCCACGTTAATGGCGCGCTCGCCTTCGCAAAGGCGAGGGGGTCACTGGGCACTAAATGTCGCCCTGGACTTAACCAAGGGGGGTGCGTTATTGCCACGTTAATGGCGCGCTCGCCTTCGCAAAGGCGAGGGGGTCACTGGGCACTAAATGTCGCCCTGGACTTAACCAAGGGGGGGGGTTTTTCCCCCCTTTAAGGGGGGCTCGCCTTCGCAAAGGCGAGGGGGTCACTGGGCACTAAATGTCGCCCTGGACTTAACCAAGGGGGGTGCGTTATTGCCACGTTAATGGCGCGCTCGCCTTCGCAAAGGCGAGGGGGTCACTGGGCACTAAATGTCGCCCTGGACTTAACCAAGGGGGGTGCGTTATTGCCACGTTAATGGCGCGCTCGCCTTCGCAAAGGCGAGGGGGTCACTGGGCACTAAATGTCGCCCTGGACTTAACCAAGGGGGGTGCGTTATTGCCACGTTAATGGCGCGCTCGCCTTCGCAAAGGCGAGGGGGTCACTGGGCACTAAATGTCGCCCTGGACTTAACCAAGGGGGGTGCGTTATTGCCACGTTAATGGCGCGCTCGCCTTCGCAAAGGCGAGGGGTCACTGGGCACTAAATGTCGCCCTGGACTTAACCAAGGGGGGTGCGTTATTGCCACGTTAATGGCGCGCTCGCCTTCGCAAAGGCGAGGGGGTCACTGGGCACTAAATGTCGCCCTGGACTTAACCAAGGGGGGTGCGTTATTGCCACGTTAATGGCGCGCTCGCCTTCGCAAAGGCGAGGGGGTCACTGGGCACTAAATGTCGCCCTGGACTTAACCAAGGGGGGTGCGTTATTGCCACGTTAATGGCGCGCTCGCCTTCGCAAAGGCGAGGGGGTCACTGGGCACTAAATGTCGCCCTGGACTTAACCAAGGGGGGTGCGTTATTGCCACGTTAATGGCGCGCTCGCCTTCGCAAAGGCGAGGGGGTCACTGGGCACTAAATGTCGCCCTGGACTTAACCAAGGGGGGTGCGTTATTGCCACGTTAATGGCGCGCTCGCCTTCGCAAAGGCGAGGGGGTCACTGGGCACTAAATGTCGCCCTGGACTTAACCAAGGGGGGTGCGTTATTGCCACGTTAATGGCGCGCTCGCCTTCGCAAAGGCGAGGGGGTCACTGGGCACTAAATGTCGCCCTGGACTTAACCAAGGGGGGTGCGTTATTGCCACGTTAATGGCGCGCTCGCCTTCGCAAAGGCGAGGGGGTCACTGGGCACTAAATGTCGCCCTGGACTTAACCAAGGGGGGGTGCGTTATTGCCACGTTAATGGCGCGCTCGCCTTCGCAAAGGCGAGGGGGTCACTGGGCACTAAATGTCGCCCTGGACTTAACCAAGGGGGGTGCGTTATTGCCACGTTAATGGCGCGCTCGCCTTCGCAAAGGCGAGGGGGTCACTGGGCACTAAATGTCGCCCTGGACTTAACCAAGGGGGGTGCGTTATTGCCACGTTAATGGCGCGCTCGCCTTCGCAAAGGCGAGGGGGTCACTGGGCACTAAATGTCGCCCTGGACTTAACCAAGGGGGGGTGCGTTATTGCCACGTTAATGGCGCGCTCGCCTTCGCAAAGGCGAGGGGGTCACTGGGCACTAAATGTCGCCCTGGACTTAACCAAGGGGGGTGCGTTATTGCCACGTTAATGGCGCGCTCGCCTTCGCAAAGGCGAGGGGGTCACTGGGCACTAAATGTCGCCCTGGACTTAACCAAGGGGGGTGCGTTATTGCCACGTTAATGGCGCGCTCGCCTTCGCAAAGGCGAGGGGGTCACTGGGCACTAAATGTCGCCCTGGACTTAACCAAGGGGGGTGCGTTATTGCCACGTTAATGGCGCGCTCGCCTTCGCAAAGGCGAGGGGGTCACTGGGCACTAAATGTCGCCCTGGACTTAACCAAGGGGGGTGCGTTATTGCCACGTTAATGGCGCGCTCGCCTTCGCAAAGGCGAGGGGGTCACTGGGCACTAAATGTCGCCCTGGACTTAACCAAGGGGGGTGCGTTATTGCCACGTTAATGGCGCGCTCGCCTTCGCAAAGGCGAGGGGGTCACTGGGCACTAAATGTCGCCCTGGACTTAACCAAGGGGGGTGCGTTATTGCCACGTTAATGGCGCGCTCGCCTTCGCAAAGGCGAGGGGGTCACTGGGCACTAAATGTCGCCCTGGACTTAACCAAGGGGGGTGCGTTATTGCCACGTTAATGGCGCGCTCGCCTTCGCAAAGGCGAGGGGGTCACTGGGCACTAAATGTCGCCCTGGACTTAACCAAGGGGGGTGCGTTATTGCCACGTTAATGGCGCGCTCGCCTTCGCAAAGGCGAGGGGGTCACTGGGCACTAAATGTCGCCCTGGACTTAACCAAGGGGGGGTGCGTTATTGCCACGTTAATGGCGCGCTCGCCTTCGCAAAGGCGAGGGGGTCACTGGGCACTAAATGTCGCCCTGGACTTAACCAAGGGGGGTGCGTTATTGCCACGTTAATGGCGCGCTCGCCTTCGCAAAGGCGAGGGGGTCACTGGGCACTAAATGTCGCCCTGGACTTAACCAAGGGGGGTGCGTTATTGCCACGTTAATGGCGCGCTCGCCTTCGCAAAGGCGAGGGGGTCACTGGGCACTAAATGTCGCCCTGGACTTAACCAAGGGGGGTGCGTTATTGCCACGTTAATGGCGCGCTCGCCTTCGCAAAGGCGAGGGGGTCACTGGGCACTAAATGTCGCCCTGGACTTAACCAAGGGGGGTGCGTTATTGCCACGTTAATGGCGCGCTCGCCTTCGCAAAGGCGAGGGGGTCACTGGGCACTAAATGTCGCCCTGGACTTAACCAAGGGGGGGTGCGTTATTGCCACGTTAATGGCGCGCTCGCCTTCGCAAAGGCGAGGGGGTCACTGGGCACTAAATGTCGCCCTGGACTTAACCAAGGGGGGTGCGTTATTGCCACGTTAATGGCGCGCTCGCCTTCGCAAAGGCGAGGGGGTCACTGGGCACTAAATGTCGCCCTGGACTTAACCAAGGGGGGTGCGTTATTGCCACGTTAATGGCGCGCTCGCCTTCGCAAAGGCGAGGGGGTCACTGGGCACTAAATGTCGCCCTGGACTTAACCAAGGGGGGTGCGTTATTGCCACGTTAATGGCGCGCTCGCCTTCGCAAAGGCGAGGGGGTCACTGGGCACTAAATGTCGCCCTGGACTTAACCAAGGGGGGTGCGTTATTGCCACGTTAATGGCGCGCTCGCCTTCGCAAAGGCGAGGGGGTCACTGGGCACTAAATGTCGCCCTGGACTTAACCAAGGGGGGTGCGTTATTGCCACGTTAATGGCGCGCTCGCCTTCGCAAAGGCGAGGGGGTCACTGGGCACTAAATGTCGCCCTGGACTTAACCAAGGGGGTGCGTTATTGCCACGTTAATGGCGCGCTCGCCTTCGCAAAGGCGAGGGGGTCACTGGGCACTAAATGTCGCCCTGGACTTAACCAAGGGGGGTGCGTTATTGCCACGTTAATGGCGCGCTCGCCTTCGCAAAGGCGAGGGGGTCACTGGGCACTAAATGTCGCCCTGGACTTAACCAAGGGGGGTGCGTTATTGCCACGTTAATGGCGCGCTCGCCTTCGCAAAGGCGAGGGGGTCACTGGGCACTAAATGTCGCCCTGGACTTAACCAAGGGGGGTGCGTTATTGCCACGTTAATGGCGCGCTCGCCTTCGCAAAGGCGAGGGGGTCACTGGGCACTAAATGTCGCCCTGGACTTAACCAAGGGGGGTGCGTTATTGCCACGTTAATGGCGCGCTCGCCTTCGCAAAGGCGAGGGGGTCACTGGGCACTAAATGTCGCCCTGGACTTAACCAAGGGGGGTGCGTTATTGCCACGTTAATGGCGCGCTCGCCTTCGCAAAGGCGAGGGGGTCACTGGGCACTAAATGTCGCCCTGGACTTAACCAAGGGGGGTGCGTTATTGCCACGTTAATGGCGCGCTCGCCTTCGCAAAGGCGAGGGGGTCACTGGGCACTAAATGTCGCCCTGGACTTAACCAAGGGGGGTGCGTTATTGCCACGTTAATGGCGCGCTCGCCTTCGCAAAGGCGAGGGGGTCACTGGGCACTAAATGTCGCCCTGGACTTAACCAAGGGGGTGCGTTATTGCCACGTTAATGGCGCGCTCGCCTTCGCAAAGGCGAGGGGGTCACTGGGCACTAAATGTCGCCCTGGACTTAACCAAGGGGGGTGCGTTATTGCCACGTTAATGGCGCGCTCGCCTTCGCAAAGGCGAGGGGGTCACTGGGCACTAAATGTCGCCCTGGACTTAACCAAGGGGGGTGCGTTATTGCCACGTTAATGGCGCGCTCGCCTTCGCAAAGGCGAGGGGGGTCACTGGGCACTAAATGTCGCCCTGGACTTAACCAAGGGGGGTGCGTTATTGCCACGTTAATGGCGCGCTCGCCTTCGCAAAGGCGAGGGGGTCACTGGGCACTAAATGTCGCCCTGGACTTAACCAAGGGGGGTGCGTTATTGCCACGTTAATGGCGCGCTCGCCTTCGCAAAGGCGAGGGGGTCACTGGGCACTAAATGTCGCCCTGGACTTAACCAAGGGGGGGTGCGTTATTGCCACGTTAATGGCGCGCTCGCCTTCGCAAAGGCGAGGGGGTCACTGGGCACTAAATGTCGCCCTGGACTTAACCAAGGGGGGTGCGTTATTGCCACGTTAATGGCGCGCTCGCCTTCGCAAGGCGAGGGGGTCACTGGGCACTAAATGTCGCCCTGGACTTAACCAAGGGGGGTGCGTTATTGCCACGTTAATGGCGCGCTCGCCTTCGCAAAGGCGAGGGGGTCACTGGGCACTAAATGTCGCCCTGGACTTAACCAAGGGGGGTGCGTTATTGCCACGTTAATGGCGCGCTCGCCTTCGCAAAGGCGAGGGGTCACTGGGCACTAAATGTCGCCCTGGACTTAACCAAGGGGGGTGCGTTATTGCCACGTTAATGGCGCGCTCGCCTTCGCAAAGGCGAGGGGGTCACTGGGCACTAAATGTCGCCCTGGACTTAACCAAGGGGGGTGCGTTATTGCCACGTTAATGGCGCGCTCGCCTTCGCAAAGGCGAGGGGTCACTGGGCACTAAATGTCGCCCTGGACTTAACCAAGGGGGGTGCGTTATTGCCACGTTAATGGCGCGCTCGCCTTCGCAAAGGCGAGGGGGTCACTGGGCACTAAATGTCGCCCTGGACTTAACCAAGGGGGGTGCGTTATTGCCACGTTAATGGCGCGCTCGCCTTCGCAAAGGCGAGGGGGTCACTGGGCACTAAATGTCGCCCTGGACTTAACCAAGGGGGGGTGCGTTATTGCCACGTTAATGGCGCGCTCGCCTTCGCAAAGGCGAGGGGGTCACTGGGCACTAAATGTCGCCCTGGACTTAACCAAGGGGGGTGCGTTATTGCCACGTTAATGGCGCGCTCGCCTTCGCAAAGGCGAGGGGGTCACTGGGCACTAAATGTCGCCCTGGACTTAACCAAGGGGGGGGGGTTATTGCCACGTTAATGGCGCGCTCGCCTTCGCAAAGGCGAGGGGGTCACTGGGCACTAAATGTCGCCCTGGACTTAACCAAGGGGGGTGCGTTATTGCCACGTTAATGGCGCGCTCGCCTTCGCAAAGGCGAGGGGGTCACTGGGCACTAAATGTCGCCCTGGACTTAACCAAGGGGGGTGCGTTATTGCCACGTTAATGGCGCGCTCGCCTTCGCAAAGGCGAGGGGGTCACTGGGCACTAAATGTCGCCCTGGACTTAACCAAGGGGGGTGCGTTATTGCCACGTTAATGGCGCGCTCGCCTTCGCAAAGGCGAGGGGGTCACTGGGCACTAAATGTCGCCCTGGACTTAACCAAGGGGGTGCGTTATTGCCACGTTAATGGCGCGCTCGCCTTCGCAAAGGCGAGGGGGTCACTGGGCACTAAATGTCGCCCTGGACTTAACCAAGGGGGGTGCGTTATTGCCACGTTAATGGCGCGCTCGCCTTCGCAAAGGCGAGGGGGTCACTGGGCACTAAATGTCGCCCTGGACTTAACCAAGGGGGGTGCGTTATTGCCACGTTAATGGCGCGCTCGCCTTCGCAAAGGCGAGGGGGTCACTGGGCACTAAATGTCGCCCTGGACTTAACCAAGGGGGGTGCGTTATTGCCACGTTAATGGCGCGCTCGCCTTCGCAAAGGCGAGGGGGTCACTGGGCACTAAATGTCGCCCTGGACTTAACCAAGGGGGGTGCGTTATTGCCACGTTAATGGCGCGCTCGCCTTCGCAAAGGCGAGGGGGTCACTGGGCACTAAATGTCGCCCTGGACTTAACCAAGGGGGTGCGTTATTGCCACGTTAATGGCGCGCTCGCCTTCGCAAAGGCGAGGGGGGTCACTGGGCACTAAATGTCGCCCTGGACTTAACCAAGGGGGGTGCGTTATTGCCACGTTAATGGCGCGCTCGCCTTCGCAAAGGCGAGGGGGTCACTGGGCACTAAATGTCGCCCTGGACTTAACCAAGGGGGGTGCGTTATTGCCACGTTAATGGCGCGCTCGCCTTCGCAAAGGCGAGGGGGTCACTGGGCACTAAATGTCGCCCTGGACTTAACCAAGGGGGGTGCGTTATTGCCACGTTAATGGCGCGCTCGCCTTCGCAAAGGCGAGGGGGTCACTGGGCACTAAATGTCGCCCTGGACTTAACCAAGGGGGGTGCGTTATTGCCACGTTAATGGCGCGCTCGCCTTCGCAAAGGCGAGGGGGTCACTGGGCACTAAATGTCGCCCTGGACTTAACCAAGGGGGGTGCGTTATTGCCACGTTAATGGCGCGCTCGCCTTCGCAAAGGCGAGGGGGTCACTGGGCACTAAATGTCGCCCTGGACTTAACCAAGGGGGGTGCGTTATTGCCACGTTAATGGCGCGCTCGCCTTCGCAAAGGCGAGGGGGTCACTGGGCACTAAATGTCGCCCTGGACTTAACCAAGGGGGGTGCGTTATTGCCACGTTAATGGCGCGCTCGCCTTCGCAAAGGCGAGGGGGTCACTGGGCACTAAATGTCGCCCTGGACTTAACCAAGGGGGGTGCGTTATTGCCACGTTAATGGCGCGCTCGCCTTCGCAAAGGCGAGGGGGTCACTGGGCACTAAATGTCGCCCTGGACTTAACCAAGGGGGGTGCGTTATTGCCACGTTAATGGCGCGCTCGCCTTCGCAAAGGCGAGGGGGTCACTGGGCACTAAATGTCGCCCTGGACTTAACCAAGGGGGGTGCGTTATTGCCACGTTAATGGCGCGCTCGCCTTCGCAAAGGCGAGGGGGTCACTGGGCACTAAATGTCGCCCTGGACTTAACCAAGGGGGGGTGCGTTATTGCCACGTTAATGGCGCGCTCGCCTTCGCAAAGGCGAGGGGGTCACTGGGCACTAAATGTCGCCCTGGACTTAACCAAGGGGGGTGCGTTATTGCCACGTTAATGGCGCGCTCGCCTTCGCAAAGGCGAGGGGGTCACTGGGCACTAAATGTCGCCCTGGACTTAACCAAGGGGGGGGGGTGTTGCCGGGTAATGGGGGGGGCGGCCTCCGCAAAGGCGAGGGGGTCACTGGGCACTAAATGTCGCCCTGGACTTAACCAAGGGGGTGCGTTATTGCCACGTTAATGGCGCGCTCGCCTTCGCAAAGGCGAGGGGGTCACTGGGCACTAAATGTCGCCCTGGACTTAACCAAGGGGGGGTGCGTTATTGCCACGTTAATGGCGCGCTCGCCTTCGCAAAGGCGAGGGGGTCACTGGGCACTAAATGTCGCCCTGGACTTAACCAAGGGGGGTGCGTTATTGCCACGTTAATGGCGCGCTCGCCTTCGCAAAGGCGAGGGGGTCACTGGGCACTAAATGTCGCCCTGGACTTAACCAAGGGGGGTGCGTTATTGCCACGTTAATGGCGCGCTCGCCTTCGCAAAGGCGAGGGGGTCACTGGGCACTAAATGTCGCCCTGGACTTAACCAAGGGGGGTGCGTTATTGCCACGTTAATGGCGCGCTCGCCTTCGCAAAGGCGAGGGGGTCACTGGGCACTAAATGTCGCCCTGGACTTAACCAAGGGGGTGCGTTATTGCCACGTTAATGGCGCGCTCGCCTTCGCAAAGGCGAGGGGGTCACTGGGCACTAAATGTCGCCCTGGACTTAACCAAGGGGGGTGCGTTATTGCCACGTTAATGGCGCGCTCGCCTTCGCAAAGGCGAGGGGGTCACTGGGCACTAAATGTCGCCCTGGACTTAACCAAGGGGGGGGGGTTTTGGGGCGGTAATGGGGGGGGGGGCTGGGCAAAGGCGAGGGGGGTCACTGGGCACTAAATGTCGCCCTGGACTTAACCAAGGGGGGTGCGTTATTGCCACGTTAATGGCGCGCTCGCCTTCGCAAAGGCGAGGGGGTCACTGGGCACTAAATGTCGCCCTGGACTTAACCAAGGGGGGTGCGTTATTGCCACGTTAATGGCGCGCTCGCCTTCGCAAAGGCGAGGGGGTCACTGGGCACTAAATGTCGCCCTGGACTTAACCAAGGGGGGTGCGTTATTGCCACGTTAATGGCGCGCTCGCCTTCGCAAAGGCGAGGGGGTCACTGGGCACTAAATGTCGCCCTGGACTTAACCAAGGGGGGGTGCGTTATTGCCACGTTAATGGCGCGCTCGCCTTCGCAAAGGCGAGGGGGGTCACTGGGCACTAAATGTCGCCCTGGACTTAACCAAGGGGGGTGCGTTATTGCCACGTTAATGGCGCGCTCGCCTTCGCAAAGGCGAGGGGGTCACTGGGCACTAAATGTCGCCCTGGACTTAACCAAGGGGGGTGCGTTATTGCCACGTTAATGGCGCGCTCGCCTTCGCAAAGGCGAGGGGGTCACTGGGCACTAAATGTCGCCCTGGACTTAACCAAGGGGGTGCGTTATTGCCACGTTAATGGCGCGCTCGCCTTCGCAAAGGCGAGGGGGTCACTGGGCACTAAATGTCGCCCTGGACTTAACCAAGGGGGGTGCGTTATTGCCACGTTAATGGCGCGCTCGCCTTCGCAAAGGCGAGGGGGTCACTGGGCACTAAATGTCGCCCTGGACTTAACCAAGGGGGGTGCGTTATTGCCACGTTAATGGCGCGCTCGCCTTCGCAAAGGCGAGGGGGTCACTGGGCACTAAATGTCGCCCTGGACTTAACCAAGGGGGGTGCGTTATTGCCACGTTAATGGCGCGCTCGCCTTCGCAAAGGCGAGGGGGTCACTGGGCACTAAATGTCGCCCTGGACTTAACCAAGGGGGGTGCGTTATTGCCACGTTAATGGCGCGCTCGCCTTCGCAAAGGCGAGGGGGTCACTGGGCACTAAATGTCGCCCTGGACTTAACCAAGGGGGGTGCGTTATTGCCACGTTAATGGCGCGCTCGCCTTCGCAAAGGCGAGGGGGTCACTGGGCACTAAATGTCGCCCTGGACTTAACCAAGGGGGGGTGCGTTATTGCCACGTTAATGGCGCGCTCGCCTTCGCAAAGGCGAGGGGGTCACTGGGCACTAAATGTCGCCCTGGACTTAACCAAGGGGGGTGCGTTATTGCCACGTTAATGGCGCGCTCGCCTATCGCAAAGGCGAGGGGGGTCACTGGGCACTAAATGTCGCCCTGGACTTAACCAAGGGGGGTGCGTTATTGCCACGTTAATGGCGCGCTCGCCTTCGCAAAGGCGAGGGGGTCACTGGGCACTAAATGTCGCCCTGGACTTAACCAAGGGGGGTGCGTTATTGCCACGTTAATGGCGCGCTCGCCTTCGCAAAGGCGAGGGGGTCACTGGGCACTAAATGTCGCCCTGGACTTAACCAAGGGGGAAGGGGGTGCGTTATTGCCACGTTAATGGCGCGCTCGCCTTCGCAAAGGCGAGGGGGTCACTGGGCACTAAATGTCGCCCTGGACTTAACCAAGGGGGGTGCGTTATTGCCACGTTAATGGCGCGCTCGCCTTCGCAAAGGCGAGGGGGTCACTGGGCACTAAATGTCGCCCTGGACTTAACCAAGGGGGGTGCGTTATTGCCACGTTAATGGCGCGCTCGCCTTCGCAAAGGCGAGGGGGTCACTGGGCACTAAATGTCGCCCTGGACTTAACCAAGGGGGGGTGCGTTATTGCCACGTTAATGGCGCGCTCGCCTTCGCAAAGGCGAGGGGGTCACTGGGCACTAAATGTCGCCCTGGACTTAACCAAGGGGGGTGCGTTATTGCCACGTTAATGGCGCGCTCGCCTTCGCAAAGGCGAGAGGGGTCACTGGGCACTAAATGTCGCCCTGGACTTAACCAAGGGGGGTGCGTTATTGCCACGTTAATGGCGCGCTCGCCTTCGCAAAGGCGAGGGGGTCACTGGGCACTAAATGTCGCCCTGGACTTAACCAAGGGGGGTGCGTTATTGCCACGTTAATGGCGCGCTCGCCTTCGCAAAGGCGAGGGGGTCACTGGGCACTAAATGTCGCCCTGGACTTAACCAAGGGGGGTGCGTTATTGCCACGTTAATGGCGCGCTCGCCTTCGCAAAGGCGAGGGGGTCACTGGGCACTAAATGTCGCCCTGGACTTAACCAAGGGGGGTGCGTTATTGCCACGTTAATGGCGCGCTCGCCTTCGCAAAGGCGAGGGGGTCACTGGGCACTAAATGTCGCCCTGGACTTAACCAAGGGGGTGCGTTATTGCCACGTTAATGGCGCGCTCGCCTTCGCAAAGGCGAGGGGGTCACTGGGCACTAAATGTCGCCCTGGACTTAACCAAGGGGGGTGCGTTATTGCCACGTTAATGGCGCGCTCGCCTTCGCAAAGGCGAGGGGGTCACTGGGCACTAAATGTCGCCCTGGACTTAACCAAGGGGGGTGCGTTATTGCCACGTTAATGGCGCGCTCGCCTTCGCAAAGGCGAGGGGGTCACTGGGCACTAAATGTCGCCCTGGACTTAACCAAGGGGGGTGCGTTATTGCCACGTTAATGGCGCGCTCGCCTTCGCAAAGGCGAGGGGGTCACTGGGCACTAAATGTCGCCCTGGACTTAACCAAGGGGGGTGCGTTATTGCCACGTTAATGGCGCGCTCGCCTTCGCAAAGGCGAGGGGGTCACTGGGCACTAAATGTCGCCCTGGACTTAACCAAGGGGGGTGCGTTATTGCCACGTTAATGGCGCGCTCGCCTTCGCAAAGGCGAGGGGGTCACTGGGCACTAAATGTCGCCCTGGACTTAACCAAGGGGGGTGCGTTATTGCCACGTTAATGGCGCGCTCGCCTTCGCAAAGGCGAGGGGGTCACTGGGCACTAAATGTCGCCCTGGACTTAACCAAGGGGGGTGCGTTATTGCCACGTTAATGGCGCGCTCGCCTTCGCAAAGGCGAGGGGGTCACTGGGCACTAAATGTCGCCCTGGACTTAACCAAGGGGGGGTGCGTTATTGCCACGTTAATGGCGCGCTCGCCTTCGCAAAGGCGAGGGGGTCACTGGGCACTAAATGTCGCCCTGGACTTAACCAAGGGGGGTGCGTTATTGCCACGTTAATGGCGCGCTCGCCTTCGCAAAGGCGAGGGGGTCACTGGGCACTAAATGTCGCCCTGGACTTAACCAAGGGGGGTGCGTTATTGCCACGTTAATGGCGCGCTCGCCTTCGCAAAGGCGAGGGGGTCACTGGGCACTAAATGTCGCCCTGGACTTAACCAAGGGGGGTGCGTTATTGCCACGTTAATGGCGCGCTCGCCTTCGCAAAGGCGAGGGGGTCACTGGGCACTAAATGTCGCCCTGGACTTAACCAAGGGGGGTGCGTTATTGCCACGTTAATGGCGCGCTCGCCTTCGCAAAGGCGAGGGGGTCACTGGGCACTAAATGTCGCCCTGGACTTAACCAAGGGGGGTGCGTTATTGCCACGTTAATGGCGCGCTCGCCTTCGCAAAGGCGAGGGGGTCACTGGGCACTAAATGTCGCCCTGGACTTAACCAAGGGGGTGCGTTATTGCCACGTTAATGGCGCGCTCGCCTTCGCAAAGGCGAGGGGGTCACTGGGCACTAAATGTCGCCCTGGACTTAACCAAGGGGGGTGCGTTATTGCCACGTTAATGGCGCGCTCGCCTTCGCAAAGGCGAGGGGGTCACTGGGCACTAAATGTCGCCCTGGACTTAACCAAGGGGGTGCGTTATTGCCACGTTAATGGCGCGCTCGCCTTCGCAAAGGCGAGGGGGTCACTGGGCACTAAATGTCGCCCTGGACTTAACCAAGGGGGGTGCGTTATTGCCACGTTAATGGCGCGCTCGCCTTCGCAAAGGCGAGGGGGTCACTGGGCACTAAATGTCGCCCTGGACTTAACCAAGGGGGGTGCGTTATTGCCACGTTAATGGCGCGCTCGCCTTCGCAAAGGCGAGGGGGTCACTGGGCACTAAATGTCGCCCTGGACTTAACCAAGGGGGGTGCGTTATTGCCACGTTAATGGCGCGCTCGCCTTCGCAAAGGCGAGGGGGTCACTGGGCACTAAATGTCGCCCTGGACTTAACCAAGGGGGGTGCGTTATTGCCACGTTAATGGCGCGCTCGCCTTCGCAAAGGCGAGGGGGTCACTGGGCACTAAATGTCGCCCTGGACTTAACCAAGGGGGGTGCGTTATTGCCACGTTAATGGCGCGCTCGCCTTCGCAAAGGCGAGGGGGTCACTGGGCACTAAATGTCGCCCTGGACTTAACCAAGGGGGGTGCGTTATTGCCACGTTAATGGCGCGCTCGCCTTCGCAAAGGCGAGGGGGTCACTGGGCACTAAATGTCGCCCTGGACTTAACCAAGGGGGGTGCGTTATTGCCACGTTAATGGCGCGCTCGCCTTCGCAAAGGCGAGGGGGTCACTGGGCACTAAATGTCGCCCTGGACTTAACCAAGGGGGGTGCGTTATTGCCACGTTAATGGCGCGCTCGCCTTCGCAAAGGCGAGGGGGTCACTGGGCACTAAATGTCGCCCTGGACTTAACCAAGGGGGGTGCGTTATTGCCACGTTAATGGCGCGCTCGCCTTCGCAAAGGCGAGGGGGTCACTGGGCACTAAATGTCGCCCTGGACTTAACCAAGGGGGGTGCGTTATTGCCACGTTAATGGCGCGCTCGCCTTCGCAAAGGCGAGGGGGTCACTGGGCACTAAATGTCGCCCTGGACTTAACCAAGGGGGGGTGCGTTATTGCCACGTTAATGGCGCGCTCGCCTTCGCAAAGGCGAGGGGGTCACTGGGCACTAAATGTCGCCCTGGACTTAACCAAGGGGGGTGCGTTATTGCCACGTTAATGGCGCGCTCGCCTTCGCAAAGGCGAGGGGGTCACTGGGCACTAAATGTCGCCCTGGACTTAACCAAGGGGGGGTGCGTTATTGCCACGTTAATGGCGCGCTCGCCTTCGCAAAGGCGAGGGGGTCACTGGGCACTAAATGTCGCCCTGGACTTAACCAAGGGGGGTGCGTTATTGCCACGTTAATGGCGCGCTCGCCTTCGCAAAGGCGAGGGGGTCACTGGGCACTAAATGTCGCCCTGGACTTAACCAAGGGGGGTGCGTTATTGCCACGTTAATGGCGCGCTCGCCTTCGCAAAGGCGAGGGGGTCACTGGGCACTAAATGTCGCCCTGGACTTAACCAAGGGGGGTGCGTTATTGCCACGTTAATGGCGCGCTCGCCTTCGCAAAGGCGAGGGGGTCACTGGGCACTAAATGTCGCCCTGGACTTAACCAAGGGGGGTGCGTTATTGCCACGTTAATGGCGCGCTCGCCTTCGCAAAGGCGAGGGGGTCACTGGGCACTAAATGTCGCCCTGGACTTAACCAAGGGGGGTGCGTTATTGCCACGTTAATGGCGCGCTCGCCTTCGCAAAGGCGAGGGGCCCTAGCTCATCACTGGGCACTAAATGCGCCCTGGACTTAACCAAGGGGGGTGCGTTATTGCCACGTTAATGGCGCGCTCGCCTTCGCAAAGGCGAGGGGGTCACTGGGCACTAAATGTCGCCCTGGACTTAACCAAGGGGGGTGCGTTATTGCCACGTTAATGGCGCGCTCGCCTTCGCAAAGGCGAGGGGGTCACTGGGCACTAAATGTCGCCCTGGACTTAACCAAGGGGGGTGCGTTATTGCCACGTTAATGGCGCGCTCGCCTTCGCAAAGGCGAGGGGGTCACTGGGCACTAAATGTCGCCCTGGACTTAACCAAGGGGGGTGCGTTATTGCCACGTTAATGGCGCGCTCGCCTTCGCAAAGGCGAGGGGGTCACTGGGCACTAAATGTCGCCCTGGACTTAACCAAGGGGGGTGCGTTATTGCCACGTTAATGGCGCGCTCGCCTTCGCAAAGGCGAGGGGGTCACTGGGCACTAAATGTCGCCCTGGACTTAACCAAGGGGGGTGCGTTATTGCCACGTTAATGGCGCGCTCGCCTTCGCAAAGGCGAGGGGGTCACTGGGCACTAAATGTCGCCCTGGACTTAACCAAGGGGGGTGCGTTATTGCCACGTTAATGGCGCGCTCGCCTTCGCAAAGGCGAGGGGGTCACTGGGCACTAAATGTCGCCCTGGACTTAACCAAGGGGGGTGCGTTATTGCCACGTTAATGGCGCGCTCGCCTTCGCAAAGGCGAGGGGGTCACTGGGCACTAAATGTCGCCCTGGACTTAACCAAGGGGGGTGCGTTATTGCCACGTTAATGGCGCGCTCGCCTTCGCAAAGGCGAGGGGGTCACTGGGCACTAAATGTCGCCCTGGACTTAACCAAGGGGGTGCGTTATTGCCACGTTAATGGCGCGCTCGCCTTCGCAAAGGCGAGGGGGTCACTGGGCACTAAATGTCGCCCTGGACTTAACCAAGGGGGGGTGCGTTATTGCCACGTTAATGGCGCGCTCGCCTTCGCAAAGGCGAGGGGGTCACTGGGCACTAAATGTCGCCCTGGACTTAACCAAGGGGGGTGCGTTATTGCCACGTTAATGGCGCGCTCGCCTTCGCAAAGGCGAGGGGGTCACTGGGCACTAAATGTCGCCCTGGACTTAACCAAGGGGGGGTGCGTTATTGCCACGTTAATGGCGCGCTCGCCTTCGCAAAGGCGAGGGGGTCACTGGGCACTAAATGTCGCCCTGGACTTAACCAAGGGGGGTGCGTTATTGCCACGTTAATGGCGCGCTCGCCTTCGCAAAGGCGAGGGGGTCACTGGGCACTAAATGTCGCCCTGGACTTAACCAAGGGGGGGTGCGTTATTGCCACGTTAATGGCGCGCTCGCCTTCGCAAAGGCGAGGGGGTCACTGGGCACTAAATGTCGCCCTGGACTTAACCAAGGGGGGTGCGTTATTGCCACGTTAATGGCGCGCTCGCCTTCGCAAAGGCGAGGGGGTCACTGGGCACTAAATGTCGCCCTGGACTTAACCAAGGGGGGTGCGTTATTGCCACGTTAATGGCGCGCTCGCCTTCGCAAAGGCGAGGGGGTCACTGGGCACTAAATGTCGCCCTGGACTTAACCAAGGGGGGTGCGTTATTGCCACGTTAATGGCGCGCTCGCCTTCGCAAAGGCGAGGGGGTCACTGGGCACTAAATGTCGCCCTGGACTTAACCAAGGGGGGTGCGTTATTGCCACGTTAATGGCGCGCTCGCCTTCGCAAAGGCGAGGGGGTCACTGGGCACTAAATGTCGCCCTGGACTTAACCAAGGGGGGGTGCGTTATTGCCACGTTAATGGCGCGCTCGCCTTCGCAAAGGCGAGGGGGTCACTGGGCACTAAATGTCGCCCTGGACTTAACCAAGGGGGGTGCGTTATTGCCACGTTAATGGCGCGCTCGCCTTCGCAAAGGCGAGGGGGTCACTGGGCACTAAATGTCGCCCTGGACTTAACCAAGGGGGGTGCGTTATTGCCACGTTAATGGCGCGCTCGCCTTCGCAAAGGCGAGGGGGTCACTGGGCACTAAATGTCGCCCTGGACTTAACCAAGGGGGGTGCGTTATTGCCACGTTAATGGCGCGCTCGCCTTCGCAAAGGCGAGGGGGTCACTGGGCACTAAATGTCGCCCTGGACTTAACCAAGGGGGGTGCGTTATTGCCACGTTAATGGCGCGCTCGCCTTCGCAAAGGCGAGGGGGTCACTGGGCACTAAATGTCGCCCTGGACTTAACCAAGGGGGGTGCGTTATTGCCACGTTAATGGCGCGCTCGCCTTCGCAAAGGCGAGGGGGTCACTGGGCACTAAATGTCGCCCTGGACTTAACCAAGGGGGGTGCGTTATTGCCACGTTAATGGCGCGCTCGCCTTCGCAAAGGCGAGGGGGTCACTGGGCACTAAATGTCGCCCTGGACTTAACCAAGGGGGGTGCGTTATTGCCACGTTAATGGCGCGCTCGCCTTCGCAAAGGCGAGGGGGTCACTGGGCACTAAATGTCGCCCTGGACTTAACCAAGGGGGGTGCGTTATTGCCACGTTAATGGCGCGCTCGCCTTCGCAAAGGCGAGGGGGTCACTGGGCACTAAATGTCGCCCTGGACTTAACCAAGGGGGGTGCGTTATTGCCACGTTAATGGCGCGCTCGCCTTCGCAAAGGCGAGGGGGTCACTGGGCACTAAATGTCGCCCTGGACTTAACCAAGGGGGGTGCGTTATTGCCACGTTAATGGCGCGCTCGCCTTCGCAAAGGCGAGGGGGTCACTGGGCACTAAATGTCGCCCTGGACTTAACCAAGGGGGGTGCGTTATTGCCACGTTAATGGCGCGCTCGCCTTCGCAAAGGCGAGGGGGTCACTGGGCACTAAATGTCGCCCTGGACTTAACCAAGGGGGGTGCGTTATTGCCACGTTAATGGCGCGCTCGCCTTCGCAAAGGCGAGGGGGTCACTGGGCACTAAATGTCGCCCTGGACTTAACCAAGGGGTGCGTTATTGCCACGTTAATGGCGGGCGGGCGTTGGGGAGGGGGGGGGGGGGGACTGGGCACTAAATGTCGCCCTGGACTTAACCAAGGGGGGTGCGTTATTGCCACGTTAATGGCGCGCTCGCCTTCGCAAAGGCGAGGGGGTCACTGGGCACTAAATGTCGCCCTGGACTTAACCAAGGGGGGTGCGTTATTGCCACGTTAATGGCGCGCTCGCCTTCGCAAAGGCGAGGGGGTCACTGGGCACTAAATGTCGCCCTGGACTTAACCAAGGGGGGTGCGTTATTGCCACGTTAATGGCGCGCTCGCCTTCGCAAAGGCGAGGGGGTCACTGGGCACTAAATGTCGCCCTGGACTTAACCAAGGGGGGTGCGTTATTGCCACGTTAATGGCGCGCTCGCCTTCGCAAAGGCGAGGGGGTCACTGGGCACTAAATGTCGCCCTGGACTTAACCAAGGGGGGTGCGTTATTGCCACGTTAATGGCGCGCTCGCCTTCGCAAAGGCGAGGGGGTCACTGGGCACTAAATGTCGCCCTGGACTTAACCAAGGGGGGTGCGTTATTGCCACGTTAATGGCGCGCTCGCCTTCGCAAAGGCGAGGGGGTCACTGGGCACTAAATGTCGCCCTGGACTTAACCAAGGGGGGTGCGTTATTGCCACGTTAATGGCGCGCTCGCCTTCGCAAAGGCGAGGGGGTCACTGGGCACTAAATGTCGCCCTGGACTTAACCAAGGGGGGTGCGTTATTGCCACGTTAATGGCGCGCTCGCCTTCGCAAAGGCGAGGGGGTCACTGGGCACTAAATGTCGCCCTGGACTTAACCAAGGGGGGTGCGTTATTGCCACGTTAATGGCGCGCTCGCCTTCGCAAAGGCGAGGGGGTCACTGGGCACTAAATGTCGCCCTGGACTTAACCAAGGGGGGTGCGTTATTGCCACGTTAATGGCGCGCTCGCCTTCGCAAAGGCGAGGGGGTCACTGGGCACTAAATGTCGCCCTGGACTTAACCAAGGGGGGTGCGTTATTGCCACGTTAATGGCGCGCTCGCCTTCGCAAAGGCGAGGGGGTCACTGGGCACTAAATGTCGCCCTGGACTTAACCAAGGGGGGTGCGTTATTGCCACGTTAATGGCGCGCTCGCCTTCGCAAAGGCGAGGGGGTCACTGGGCACTAAATGTCGCCCTGGACTTAACCAAGGGGGGTGCGTTATTGCCACGTTAATGGCGCGCTCGCCTTCGCAAAGGCGAGGGGGTCACTGGGCACTAAATGTCGCCCTGGACTTAACCAAGGGGGGTGCGTTATTGCCACGTTAATGGCGCGCTCGCCTTCGCAAAGGCGAGGGGGTCACTGGGCACTAAATGTCGCCCTGGACTTAACCAAGGGGGGTGCGTTATTGCCACGTTAATGGCGCGCTCGCCTTCGCAAAGGCGAGGGGGTCACTGGGCACTAAATGTCGCCCTGGACTTAACCAAGGGGGGTGCGTTATTGCCACGTTAATGGCGCGCTCGCCTTCGCAAAGGCGAGGGGGTCACTGGGCACTAAATGTCGCCCTGGACTTAACCAAGGGGGGTGCGTTATTGCCACGTTAATGGCGCGCTCGCCTTCGCAAAGGCGAGGGGGTCACTGGGCACTAAATGTCGCCCTGGACTTAACCAAGGGGGGTGCGTTATTGCCACGTTAATGGCGCGCTCGCCTTCGCAAAGGCGAGGGGGTCACTGGGCACTAAATGTCGCCCTGGACTTAACCAAGGGGGGTGCGTTATTGCCACGTTAATGGCGCGCTCGCCTTCGCAAAGGCGAGGGGGTCACTGGGCACTAAATGTCGCCCTGGACTTAACCAAGGGGGGTGCGTTATTGCCACGTTAATGGCGCGCTCGCCTTCGCAAAGGCGAGGGGGTCACTGGGCACTAAATGTCGCCCTGGACTTAACCAAGGGGGGTGCGTTATTGCCACGTTAATGGCGCGCTCGCCTTCGCAAAGGCGAGGGGGTCACTGGGCACTAAATGTCGCCCTGGACTTAACCAAGGGGGGTGCGTTATTGCCACGTTAATGGCGCGCTCGCCTTCGCAAAGGCGAGGGGGTCACTGGGCACTAAATGTCGCCCTGGACTTAACCAAGGGGGGTGCGTTATTGCCACGTTAATGGCGCGCTCGCCTTCGCAAAGGCGAGGGGGTCACTGGGCACTAAATGTCGCCCTGGACTTAACCAAGGGGGGTGCGTTATTGCCACGTTAATGGCGCGCTCGCCTTCGCAAAGGCGAGGGGGTCACTGGGCACTAAATGTCGCCCTGGACTTAACCAAGGGGGGTGCGTTATTGCCACGTTAATGGCGCGCTCGCCTTCGCAAAGGCGAGGGGGTCACTGGGCACTAAATGTCGCCCTGGACTTAACCAAGGGGGGTGCGTTATTGCCACGTTAATGGCGCGCTCGCCTTCGCAAAGGCGAGGGGGTCACTGGGCACTAAATGTCGCCCTGGACTTAACCAAGGGGGGTGCGTTATTGCCACGTTAATGGCGCGCTCGCCTTCGCAAAGGCGAGGGGGTCACTGGGCACTAAATGTCGCCCTGGACTTAACCAAGGGGGGTGCGTTATTGCCACGTTAATGGCGCGCTCGCCTTCGCAAAGGCGAGGGGGTCACTGGGCACTAAATGTCGCCCTGGACTTAACCAAGGGGGGTGCGTTATTGCCACGTTAATGGCGCGCTCGCCTTCGCAAAGGCGAGGGGGTCACTGGGCACTAAATGTCGCCCTGGACTTAACCAAGGGGGGTGCGTTATTGCCACGTTAATGGCGCGCTCGC
Organism: Leptodactylus fallax; assembly: GCA_947044405.1. NCBI lineage: Eukaryota > Metazoa > Chordata > Amphibia > Anura > Leptodactylidae > Leptodactylus > Leptodactylus fallax. The sequence continues at coordinate 21,448 of CAMRHE010000017.1, forward strand.
CTTCGCAAAGGCGAGGGGGTCACTGGGCACTAAATGTCGCCCTGGACTTAACCAAGGGGGGTGCGTTATTGCCACGTTAATGGCGCGCTCGCCTTCGCAAAGGCGAGGGGGTCACTGGGCACTAAATGTCGCCCTGGACTTAACCAAGGGGGGTGCGTTATTGCCACGTTAATGGCGCGCTCGCCTTCGCAAAGGCGAGGGGGTCACTGGGCACTAAATGTCGCCCTGGACTTAACCAAGGGGGGTGCGTTATTGCCACGTTAATGGCGCGCTCGCCTTCGCAAAGGCGAGGGGGTCACTGGGCACTAAATGTCGCCCTGGACTTAACCAAGGGGGGTGCGTTATTGCCACGTTAATGGCGCGCTCGCCTTCGCAAAGGCGAGGGGGTCACTGGGCACTAAATGTCGCCCTGGACTTAACCAAGGGGGGTGCGTTATTGCCACGTTAATGGCGCGCTCGCCTTCGCAAAGGCGAGGGGGTCACTGGGCACTAAATGTCGCCCTGGACTTAACCAAGGGGGGTGCGTTATTGCCACGTTAATGGCGCGCTCGCCTTCGCAAAGGCGAGGGGGTCACTGGGCACTAAATGTCGCCCTGGACTTAACCAAGGGGGGTGCGTTATTGCCACGTTAATGGCGCGCTCGCCTTCGCAAAGGCGAGGGGGTCACTGGGCACTAAATGTCGCCCTGGACTTAACCAAGGGGGGTGCGTTATTGCCACGTTAATGGCGCGCTCGCCTTCGCAAAGGCGAGGGGGTCACTGGGCACTAAATGTCGCCCTGGACTTAACCAAGGGGGGTGCGTTATTGCCACGTTAATGGCGCGCTCGCCTTCGCAAAGGCGAGGGGGTCACTGGGCACTAAATGTCGCCCTGGACTTAACCAAGGGGGGTGCGTTATTGCCACGTTAATGGCGCGCTCGCCTTCGCAAAGGCGAGGGGGTCACTGGGCACTAAATGTCGCCCTGGACTTAACCAAGGGGGGTGCGTTATTGCCACGTTAATGGCGCGCTCGCCTTCGCAAAGGCGAGGGGGTCACTGGGCACTAAATGTCGCCCTGGACTTAACCAAGGGGGGTGCGTTATTGCCACGTTAATGGCGCGCTCGCCTTCGCAAAGGCGAGGGGGTCACTGGGCACTAAATGTCGCCCTGGACTTAACCAAGGGGGGTGCGTTATTGCCACGTTAATGGCGCGCTCGCCTTCGCAAAGGCGAGGGGGTCACTGGGCACTAAATGTCGCCCTGGACTTAACCAAGGGGGGTGCGTTATTGCCACGTTAATGGCGCGCTCGCCTTCGCAAAGGCGAGGGGGTCACTGGGCACTAAATGTCGCCCTGGACTTAACCAAGGGGGGTGCGTTATTGCCACGTTAATGGCGCGCTCGCCTTCGCAAAGGCGAGGGGGTCACTGGGCACTAAATGTCGCCCTGGACTTAACCAAGGGGGGTGCGTTATTGCCACGTTAATGGCGCGCTCGCCTTCGCAAAGGCGAGGGGGTCACTGGGCACTAAATGTCGCCCTGGACTTAACCAAGGGGGGTGCGTTATTGCCACGTTAATGGCGCGCTCGCCTTCGCAAAGGCGAGGGGGTCACTGGGCACTAAATGTCGCCCTGGACTTAACCAAGGGGGGTGCGTTATTGCCACGTTAATGGCGCGCTCGCCTTCGCAAAGGCGAGGGGGTCACTGGGCACTAAATGTCGCCCTGGACTTAACCAAGGGGGGTGCGTTATTGCCACGTTAATGGCGCGCTCGCCTTCGCAAAGGCGAGGGGGTCACTGGGCACTAAATGTCGCCCTGGACTTAACCAAGGGGGTGCGTTATTGCCACGTTAATGGCGCGCTCGCCTTCGCAAAGGCGAGGGGGTCACTGGGCACTAAATGTCGCCCTGGACTTAACCAAGGGGGGTGCGTTATTGCCACGTTAATGGCGCGCTCGCCTTCGCAAAGGCGAGGGGGTCACTGGGCACTAAATGTCGCCCTGGACTTAACCAAGGGGGGTGCGTTATTGCCACGTTAATGGCGCGCTCGCCTTCGCAAAGGCGAGGGGGTCACTGGGCACTAAATGTCGCCCTGGACTTAACCAAGGGGGGTGCGTTATTGCCACGTTAATGGCGCGCTCGCCTTCGCAAAGGCGAGGGGGTCACTGGGCACTAAATGTCGCCCTGGACTTAACCAAGGGGGGTGCGTTATTGCCACGTTAATGGCGCGCTCGCCTTCGCAAAGGCGAGGGGGTCACTGGGCACTAAATGTCGCCCTGGACTTAACCAAGGGGGGTGCGTTATTGCCACGTTAATGGCGCGCTCGCCTTCGCAAAGGCGAGGGGGTCACTGGGCACTAAATGTCGCCCTGGACTTAACCAAGGGGGGTGCGTTATTGCCACGTTAATGGCGCGCTCGCCTTCGCAAAGGCGAGGGGGTCACTGGGCACTAAATGTCGCCCTGGACTTAACCAAGGGGGGTGCGTTATTGCCACGTTAATGGCGCGCTCGCCTTCGCAAAGGCGAGGGGGTCACTGGGCACTAAATGTCGCCCTGGACTTAACCAAGGGGGGTGCGTTATTGCCACGTTAATGGCGCGCTCGCCTTCGCAAAGGCGAGGGGGTCACTGGGCACTAAATGTCGCCCTGGACTTAACCAAGGGGGGTGCGTTATTGCCACGTTAATGGCGCGCTCGCCTTCGCAAAGGCGAGGGGGTCACTGGGCACTAAATGTCGCCCTGGACTTAACCAAGGGGGGTGCGTTATTGCCACGTTAATGGCGCGCTCGCCTTCGCAAAGGCGAGGGGGTCACTGGGCACTAAATGTCGCCCTGGACTTAACCAAGGGGGGTGCGTTATTGCCACGTTAATGGCGCGCTCGCCTTCGCAAAGGCGAGGGGGTCACTGGGCACTAAATGTCGCCCTGGACTTAACCAAGGGGGGTGCGTTATTGCCACGTTAATGGCGCGCTCGCCTTCGCAAAGGCGAGGGGGTCACTGGGCACTAAATGTCGCCCTGGACTTAACCAAGGGGGGTGCGTTATTGCCACGTTAATGGCGCGCTCGCCTTCGCAAAGGCGAGGGGGTCACTGGGCACTAAATGTCGCCCTGGACTTAACCAAGGGGGGTGCGTTATTGCCACGTTAATGGCGCGCTCGCCTTCGCAAAGGCGAGGGGGTCACTGGGCACTAAATGTCGCCCTGGACTTAACCAAGGGGGGTGCGTTATTGCCACGTTAATGGCGCGCTCGCCTTCGCAAAGGCGAGGGGGTCACTGGGCACTAAATGTCGCCCTGGACTTAACCAAGGGGGGTGCGTTATTGCCACGTTAATGGCGCGCTCGCCTTCGCAAAGGCGAGGGGGTCACTGGGCACTAAATGTCGCCCTGGACTTAACCAAGGGGGGTGCGTTATTGCCACGTTAATGGCGCGCTCGCCTTCGCAAAGGCGAGGGGGTCACTGGGCACTAAATGTCGCCCTGGACTTAACCAAGGGGGGTGCGTTATTGCCACGTTAATGGCGCGCTCGCCTTCGCAAAGGCGAGGGGGTCACTGGGCACTAAATGTCGCCCTGGACTTAACCAAGGGGGGTGCGTTATTGCCACGTTAATGGCGCGCTCGCCTTCGCAAAGGCGAGGGGGTCACTGGGCACTAAATGTCGCCCTGGACTTAACCAAGGGGGGTGCGTTATTGCCACGTTAATGGCGCGCTCGCCTTCGCAAAGGCGAGGGGGTCACTGGGCACTAAATGTCGCCCTGGACTTAACCAAGGGGGTGCGTTATTGCCACGTTAATGGCGCGCTCGCCTTCGCAAAGGCGAGGGGGTCACTGGGCACTAAATGTCGCCCTGGACTTAACCAAGGGGGGGTGCGTTATTGCCACGTTAATGGCGCGCTCGCCTTCGCAAAGGCGAGGGGGTCACTGGGCACTAAATGTCGCCCTGGACTTAACCAAGGGGGGTGCGTTATTGCCACGTTAATGGCGCGCTCGCCTTCGCAAAGGCGAGGGGGTCACTGGGCACTAAATGTCGCCCTGGACTTAACCAAGGGGGGTGCGTTATTGCCACGTTAATGGCGCGCTCGCCTTCGCAAAGGCGAGGGGGTCACTGGGCACTAAATGTCGCCCTGGACTTAACCAAGGGGGGTGCGTTATTGCCACGTTAATGGCGCGCTCGCCTTCGCAAAGGCGAGGGGGTCACTGGGCACTAAATGTCGCCCTGGACTTAACCAAGGGGGGTGCGTTATTGCCACGTTAATGGCGCGCTCGCCTTCGCAAAGGCGAGGGGGTCACTGGGCACTAAATGTCGCCCTGGACTTAACCAAGGGGGGTGCGTTATTGCCACGTTAATGGCGCGCTCGCCTTCGCAAAGGCGAGGGGGTCACTGGGCACTAAATGTCGCCCTGGACTTAACCAAGGGGGGTGCGTTATTGCCACGTTAATGGCGCGCTCGCCTTCGCAAAGGCGAGGGGGTCACTGGGCACTAAATGTCGCCCTGGACTTAACCAAGGGGGGTGCGTTATTGCCACGTTAATGGCGCGCTCGCCTTCGCAAAGGCGAGGGGGTCACTGGGCACTAAATGTCGCCCTGGACTTAACCAAGGGGGGTGCGTTATTGCCACGTTAATGGCGCGCTCGCCTTCGCAAAGGCGAGGGGGTCACTGGGCACTAAATGTCGCCCTGGACTTAACCAAGGGGGGTGCGTTATTGCCACGTTAATGGCGCGCTCGCCTTCGCAAAGGCGAGGGGGTCACTGGGCACTAAATGTCGCCCTGGACTTAACCAAGGGGGGGTGCGTTATTGCCACGTTAATGGCGCGCTCGCCTTCGCAAAGGCGAGGGGGTCACTGGGCACTAAATGTCGCCCTGGACTTAACCAAGGGGGGTGCGTTATTGCCACGTTAATGGCGCGCTCGCCTTCGCAAAGGCGAGGGGGTCACTGGGCACTAAATGTCGCCCTGGACTTAACCAAGGGGGGTGCGTTATTGCCACGTTAATGGCGCGCTCGCCTTCGCAAAGGCGAGGGGGTCACTGGGCACTAAATGTCGCCCTGGACTTAACCAAGGGGGGGTGCGTTATTGCCACGTTAATGGCGCGCTCGCCTTCGCAAAGGCGAGGGGGTCACTGGGCACTAAATGTCGCCCTGGACTTAACCAAGGGGGGTGCGTTATTGCCACGTTAATGGCGCGCTCGCCTTCGCAAAGGCGAGGGGGTCACTGGGCACTAAATGTCGCCCTGGACTTAACCAAGGGGGGTGCGTTATTGCCACGTTAATGGCGCGCTCGCCTTCGCAAAGGCGAGGGGGTCACTGGGCACTAAATGTCGCCCTGGACTTAACCAAGGGGGGTGCGTTATTGCCACGTTAATGGCGCGCTCGCCTTCGCAAAGGCGAGGGGGTCACTGGGCACTAAATGTCGCCCTGGACTTAACCAAGGGGGGTGCGTTATTGCCACGTTAATGGCGCGCTCGCCTTCGCAAAGGCGAGGGGGTCACTGGGCACTAAATGTCGCCCTGGACTTAACCAAGGGGGGTGCGTTATTGCCACGTTAATGGCGCGCTCGCCTTCGCAAAGGCGAGGGGGTCACTGGGCACTAAATGTCGCCCTGGACTTAACCAAGGGGGGTGCGTTATTGCCACGTTAATGGCGCGCTCGCCTTCGCAAAGGCGAGGGGGTCACTGGGCACTAAATGTCGCCCTGGACTTAACCAAGGGGGGTGCGTTATTGCCACGTTAATGGCGCGCTCGCCTTCGCAAAGGCGAGGGGGTCACTGGGCACTAAATGTCGCCCTGGACTTAACCAAGGGGGGTGCGTTATTGCCACGTTAATGGCGCGCTCGCCTTCGCAAAGGCGAGGGGGTCACTGGGCACTAAATGTCGCCCTGGACTTAACCAAGGGGGGTGCGTTATTGCCACGTTAATGGCGCGCTCGCCTTCGCAAAGGCGAGGGGGTCACTGGGCACTAAATGTCGCCCTGGACTTAACCAAGGGGGGTGCGTTATTGCCACGTTAATGGCGCGCTCGCCTTCGCAAAGGCGAGGGGGTCACTGGGCACTAAATGTCGCCCTGGACTTAACCAAGGGGGGTGCGTTATTGCCACGTTAATGGCGCGCTCGCCTTCGCAAAGGCGAGGGGGTCACTGGGCACTAAATGTCGCCCTGGACTTAACCAAGGGGGGTGCGTTATTGCCACGTTAATGGCGCGCTCGCCTTCGCAAAGGCGAGGGGGTCACTGGGCACTAAATGTCGCCCTGGACTTAACCAAGGGGGGTGCGTTATTGCCACGTTAATGGCGCGCTCGCCTTCGCAAAGGCGAGGGGGTCACTGGGCACTAAATGTCGCCCTGGACTTAACCAAGGGGGGTGCGTTATTGCCACGTTAATGGCGCGCTCGCCTTCGCAAAGGCGAGGGGGTCACTGGGCACTAAATGTCGCCCTGGACTTAACCAAGGGGGGTGCGTTATTGCCACGTTAATGGCGCGCTCGCCTTCGCAAAGGCGAGGGGGTCACTGGGCACTAAATGTCGCCCTGGACTTAACCAAGGGGGGTGCGTTATTGCCACGTTAATGGCGCGCTCGCCTTCGCAAAGGCGAGGGGGTCACTGGGCACTAAATGTCGCCCTGGACTTAACCAAGGGGGGTGCGTTATTGCCACGTTAATGGCGCGCTCGCCTTCGCAAAGGCGAGGGGGTCACTGGGCACTAAATGTCGCCCTGGACTTAACCAAGGGGGGTGCGTTATTGCCACGTTAATGGCGCGCTCGCCTTCGCAAAGGCGAGGGGGTCACTGGGCACTAAATGTCGCCCTGGACTTAACCAAGGGGGGTGCGTTATTGCCACGTTAATGGCGCGCTCGCCTTCGCAAAGGCGAGGGGGTCACTGGGCACTAAATGTCGCCCTGGACTTAACCAAGGGGGGTGCGTTATTGCCACGTTAATGGCGCGCTCGCCTTCGCAAAGGCGAGGGGGTCACTGGGCACTAAATGTCGCCCTGGACTTAACCAAGGGGGGGTGCGTTATTGCCACGTTAATGGCGCGCTCGCCTTCGCAAAGGCGAGGGGGTCACTGGGCACTAAATGTCGCCCTGGACTTAACCAAGGGGGGTGCGTTATTGCCACGTTAATGGCGCGCTCGCCTTCGCAAAGGCGAGGGGGTCACTGGGCACTAAATGTCGCCCTGGACTTAACCAAGGGGGGTGCGTTATTGCCACGTTAATGGCGCGCTCGCCTTCGCAAAGGCGAGGGGGTCACTGGGCACTAAATGTCGCCCTGGACTTAACCAAGGGGGGTGCGTTATTGCCACGTTAATGGCGCGCTCGCCTTCGCAAAGGCGAGGGGGTCACTGGGCACTAAATGTCGCCCTGGACTTAACCAAGGGGGGTGCGTTATTGCCACGTTAATGGCGCGCTCGCCTTCGCAAAGGCGAGGGGGTCACTGGGCACTAAATGTCGCCCTGGACTTAACCAAGGGGGGTGCGTTATTGCCACGTTAATGGCGCGCTCGCCTTCGCAAAGGCGAGGGGGTCACTGGGCACTAAATGTCGCCCTGGACTTAACCAAGGGGGGTGCGTTATTGCCACGTTAATGGCGCGCTCGCCTTCGCAAAGGCGAGGGGGTCACTGGGCACTAAATGTCGCCCTGGACTTAACCAAGGGGGGTGCGTTATTGCCACGTTAATGGCGCGCTCGCCTTCGCAAAGGCGAGGGGGTCACTGGGCACTAAATGTCGCCCTGGACTTAACCAAGGGGGGTGCGTTATTGCCACGTTAATGGCGCGCTCGCCTTCGCAAAGGCGAGGGGTCACTGGGCACTAAATGTCGCCCTGGACTTAACCAAGGGGGGTGCGTTATTGCCACGTTAATGGCGCGCTCGCCTTCGCAAAGGCGAGGGGGTCACTGGGCACTAAATGTCGCCCTGGACTTAACCAAGGGGGGTGCGTTATTGCCACGTTAATGGCGCGCTCGCCTTCGCAAAGGCGAGGGGGTCACTGGGCACTAAATGTCGCCCTGGACTTAACCAAGGGGGGTGCGTTATTGCCACGTTAATGGCGCGCTCGCCTTCGCAAAGGCGAGGGGGTCACTGGGCACTAAATGTCGCCCTGGACTTAACCAAGGGGGGTGCGTTATTGCCACGTTAATGGCGCGCTCGCCTTCGCAAAGGCGAGGGGGTCACTGGGCACTAAATGTCGCCCTGGACTTAACCAAGGGGGGTGCGTTATTGCCACGTTAATGGCGCGCTCGCCTTCGCAAAGGCGAGGGGGTCACTGGGCACTAAATGTCGCCCTGGACTTAACCAAGGGGGGTGCGTTATTGCCACGTTAATGGCGCGCTCGCCTTCGCAAAGGCGAGGGGGTCACTGGGCACTAAATGTCGCCCTGGACTTAACCAAGGGGGGTGCGTTATTGCCACGTTAATGGCGCGCTCGCCTTCGCAAAGGCGAGGGGGTCACTGGGCACTAAATGTCGCCCTGGACTTAACCAAGGGGGGTGCGTTATTGCCACGTTAATGGCGCGCTCGCCTTCGCAAAGGCGAGGGGGTCACTGGGCACTAAATGTCGCCCTGGACTTAACCAAGGGGGGTGCGTTATTGCCACGTTAATGGCGCGCTCGCCTTCGCAAAGGCGAGGGGGTCACTGGGCACTAAATGTCGCCCTGGACTTAACCAAGGGGGGTGCGTTATTGCCACGTTAATGGCGCGCTCGCCTTCGCAAAGGCGAGGGGGTCACTGGGCACTAAATGTCGCCCTGGACTTAACCAAGGGGGGTGCGTTATTGCCACGTTAATGGCGCGCTCGCCTTCGCAAAGGCGAGGGGGTCACTGGGCACTAAATGTCGCCCTGGACTTAACCAAGGGGGGTGCGTTATTGCCACGTTAATGGCGCGCTCGCCTTCGCAAAGGCGAGGGGGTCACTGGGCACTAAATGTCGCCCTGGACTTAACCAAGGGGGGGTGCGTTATTGCCACGTTAATGGCGCGCTCGCCTTCGCAAAGGCGAGGGGGTCACTGGGCACTAAATGTCGCCCTGGACTTAACCAAGGGGGGTGCGTTATTGCCACGTTAATGGCGCGCTCGCCTTCGCAAAGGCGAGGGGGTCACTGGGCACTAAATGTCGCCCTGGACTTAACCAAGGGGGGTGCGTTATTGCCACGTTAATGGCGCGCTCGCCTTCGCAAAGGCGAGGGGGTCACTGGGCACTAAATGTCGCCCTGGACTTAACCAAGGGGGGTGCGTTATTGCCACGTTAATGGCGCGCTCGCCTTCGCAAAGGCGAGGGGGTCACTGGGCACTAAATGTCGCCCTGGACTTAACCAAGGGGGGTGCGTTATTGCCACGTTAATGGCGCGCTCGCCTTCGCAAAGGCGAGGGGGTCACTGGGCACTAAATGTCGCCCTGGACTTAACCAAGGGGGGTGCGTTATTGCCACGTTAATGGCGCGCTCGCCTTCGCAAAGGCGAGGGGGTCACTGGGCACTAAATGTCGCCCTGGACTTAACCAAGGGGGGGTGCGTTATTGCCACGTTAATGGCGCGCTCGCCTTCGCAAAGGCGAGGGGGTCACTGGGCACTAAATGTCGCCCTGGACTTAACCAAGGGGGGTGCGTTATTGCCACGTTAATGGCGCGCTCGCCTTCGCAAAGGCGAGGGGGTCACTGGGCACTAAATGTCGCCCTGGACTTAACCAAGGGGGGTGCGTTATTGCCACGTTAATGGCGCGCTCGCCTTCGCAAAGGCGAGGGGGTCACTGGGCACTAAATGTCGCCCTGGACTTAACCAAGGGGGTGCGTTATTGCCACGTTAATGGCGCGCTCGCCTTCGCAAAGGCGAGGGGGTCACTGGGCACTAAATGTCGCCCTGGACTTAACCAAGGGGGGTGCGTTATTGCCACGTTAATGGCGCGCTCGCCTTCGCAAAGGCGAGGGGGTCACTGGGCACTAAATGTCGCCCTGGACTTAACCAAGGGGGGTGCGTTATTGCCACGTTAATGGCGCGCTCGCCTTCGCAAAGGCGAGGGGGTCACTGGGCACTAAATGTCGCCCTGGACTTAACCAAGGGGGGTGCGTTATTGCCACGTTAATGGCGCGCTCGCCTTCGCAAAGGCGAGGGGGTCACTGGGCACTAAATGTCGCCCTGGACTTAACCAAGGGGGGTGCGTTATTGCCACGTTAATGGCGCGCTCGCCTTCGCAAAGGCGAGGGGGTCACTGGGCACTAAATGTCGCCCTGGACTTAACCAAGGGGGGGTGCGTTATTGCCACGTTAATGGCGCGCTCGCCTTCGCAAAGGCGAGGGGGTCACTGGGCACTAAATGTCGCCCTGGACTTAACCAAGGGGGGTGCGTTATTGCCACGTTAATGGCGCGCTCGCCTTCGCAAAGGCGAGGGGGTCACTGGGCACTAAATGTCGCCCTGGACTTAACCAAGGGGGGTGCGTTATTGCCACGTTAATGGCGCGCTCGCCTTCGCAAAGGCGAGGGGGTCACTGGGCACTAAATGTCGCCCTGGACTTAACCAAGGGGGGTGCGTTATTGCCACGTTAATGGCGCGCTCGCCTTCGCAAAGGCGAGGGGGTCACTGGGCACTAAATGTCGCCCTGGACTTAACCAAGGGGGGTGCGTTATTGCCACGTTAATGGCGCGCTCGCCTTCGCAAAGGCGAGGGGGTCACTGGGCACTAAATGTCGCCCTGGACTTAACCAAGGGGGGTGCGTTATTGCCACGTTAATGGCGCGCTCGCCTTCGCAAAGGCGAGGGGGTCACTGGGCACTAAATGTCGCCCTGGACTTAACCAAGGGGGGTGCGTTATTGCCACGTTAATGGCGCGCTCGCCTTCGCAAAGGCGAGGGGGTCACTGGGCACTAAATGTCGCCCTGGACTTAACCAAGGGGGGTGCGTTATTGCCACGTTAATGGCGCGCTCGCCTTCGCAAAGGCGAGGGGGTCACTGGGCACTAAATGTCGCCCTGGACTTAACCAAGGGGGGGTGCGTTATTGCCACGTTAATGGCGCGCTCGCCTTCGCAAAGGCGAGGGGGTCACTGGGCACTAAATGTCGCCCTGGACTTAACCAAGGGGGGGTGCGTTATTGCCACGTTAATGGCGCGCTCGCCTTCGCAAAGGCGAGGGGGTCACTGGGCACTAAATGTCGCCCTGGACTTAACCAAGGGGGGGCAAGGGGGCCGGGCCCCGGGGGTCACTGGGCACTAAATGTCGCCCTGGACTTAACCAAGGGGGGTGCGTTATTGCCACGTTAATGGCGCGCTCGCCTTCGCAAAGGCGAGGGGGTCACTGGGCACTAAATGTCGCCCTGGACTTAACCAAGGGGGGTGCGTTATTGCCACGTTAATGGCGCGCTCGCCTTCGCAAAGGCGAGGGGGTCACTGGGCACTAAATGTCGCCCTGGACTTAACCAAGGGGGGTGCGTTATTGCCACGTTAATGGCGCGCTCGCCTTCGCAAAGGCGAGGGGGTCACTGGGCACTAAATGTCGCCCTGGACTTAACCAAGGGGGGTGCGTTATTGCCACGTTAATGGCGCGCTCGCCTTCGCAAAGGCGAGGGGGTCACTGGGCACTAAATGTCGCCCTGGACTTAACCAAGGGGGGTGCGTTATTGCCACGTTAATGGCGCGCTCGCCTTCGCAAAGGCGAGGGGGTCACTGGGCACTAAATGTCGCCCTGGACTTAACCAAGGGGGGTGCGTTATTGCCACGTTAATGGCGCGCTCGCCTTCGCAAAGGCGAGGGGGTCACTGGGCACTAAATGTCGCCCTGGACTTAACCAAGGGGGGTGCGTTATTGCCACGTTAATGGCGCGCTCGCCTTCGCAAAGGCGAGGGGGTCACTGGGCACTAAATGTCGCCCTGGACTTAACCAAGGGGGGTGCGTTATTGCCACGTTAATGGCGCGCTCGCCTTCGCAAAGGCGAGGGGGTCACTGGGCACTAAATGTCGCCCTGGACTTAACCAAGGGGGGTGCGTTATTGCCACGTTAATGGCGCGCTCGCCTTCGCAAAGGCGAGGGGGTCACTGGGCACTAAATGTCGCCCTGGACTTAACCAAGGGGGGTGCGTTATTGCCACGTTAATGGCGCGCTCGCCTTCGCAAAGGCGAGGGGGTCACTGGGCACTAAATGTCGCCCTGGACTTAACCAAGGGGGGTGCGTTATTGCCACGTTAATGGCGCGCTCGCCTTCGCAAAAGGCGAGGGGGTCACTGGGCACTAAATGTCGCCCTGGACTTAACCAAGGGGGGTGCGTTATTGCCACGTTAATGGCGCGCTCGCCTTCGCAAAGGCGAGGGGGTCACTGGGCACTAAATGTCGCCCTGGACTTAACCAAGGGGGGTGCGTTATTGCCACGTTAATGGCGCGCTCGCCTTCGCAAAGGCGAGGGGGTCACTGGGCACTAAATGTCGCCCTGGACTTAACCAAGGGGGGTGCGTTATTGCCACGTTAATGGCGCGCTCGCCTTCGCAAAGGCGAGGGGGTCACTGGGCACTAAATGTCGCCCTGGACTTAACCAAGGGGGGTGCGTTATTGCCACGTTAATGGCGCGCTCGCCTTCGCAAAGGCGAGGGGGTCACTGGGCACTAAATGTCGCCCTGGACTTAACCAAGGGGGGTGCGTTATTGCCACGTTAATGGCGCGCTCGCCTTCGCAAAGGCGAGGGGGTCACTGGGCACTAAATGTCGCCCTGGACTTAACCAAGGGGGGTGCGTTATTGCCACGTTAATGGCGCGCTCGCCTTCGCAAAGGCGAGGGGGTCACTGGGCACTAAATGTCGCCCTGGACTTAACCAAGGGGGGTGCGTTATTGCCACGTTAATGGCGCGCTCGCCTTCGCAAAGGCGAGGGGGTCACTGGGCACTAAATGTCGCCCTGGACTTAACCAAGGGGGGTGCGTTATTGCCACGTTAATGGCGCGCTCGCCTTCGCAAAGGCGAGGGGGTCACTGGGCACTAAATGTCGCCCTGGACTTAACCAAGGGGGGTGCGTTATTGCCACGTTAATGGCGCGCTCGCCTTCGCAAAGGCGAGGGGGTCACTGGGCACTAAATGTCGCCCTGGACTTAACCAAGGGGGGTGCGTTATTGCCACGTTAATGGCGCGCTCGCCTTCGCAAAGGCGAGGGGGTCACTGGGCACTAAATGTCGCCCTGGACTTAACCAAGGGGGGTGCGTTATTGCCACGTTAATGGCGCGCTCGCCTTCGCAAAGGCGAGGGGGTCACTGGGCACTAAATGTCGCCCTGGACTTAACCAAGGGGGGTGCGTTATTGCCACGTTAATGGCGCGCTCGCCTTCGCAAAGGCGAGGGGGTCACTGGGCACTAAATGTCGCCCTGGACTTAACCAAGGGGGGTGCGTTATTGCCACGTTAATGGCGCGCTCGCCTTCGCAAAGGCGAGGGGGTCACTGGGCACTAAATGTCGCCCTGGACTTAACCAAGGGGGGTGCGTTATTGCCACGTTAATGGCGCGCTCGCCTTCGCAAAGGCGAGGGGGTCACTGGGCACTAAATGTCGCCCTGGACTTAACCAAGGGGGGTGCGTTATTGCCACGTTAATGGCGCGCTCGCCTTCGCAAAGGCGAGGGGGTCACTGGGCACTAAATGTCGCCCTGGACTTAACCAAGGGGGGTGCGTTATTGCCACGTTAATGGCGCGCTCGCCTTCGCAAAGGCGAGGGGGTCACTGGGCACTAAATGTCGCCCTGGACTTAACCAAGGGGGGTGCGTTATTGCCACGTTAATGGCGCGCTCGCCTTCGCAAAGGCGAGGGGGTCACTGGGCACTAAATGTCGCCCTGGACTTAACCAAGGGGGGGTGCGTTATTGCCACGTTAATGGCGCGCTCGCCTTCGCAAAGGCGAGGGGGTCACTGGGCACTAAATGTCGCCCTGGACTTAACCAAGGGGGGTGCGTTATTGCCACGTTAATGGCGCGCTCGCCTTCGCAAAGGCGAGGGGGTCACTGGGCACTAAATGTCGCCCTGGACTTAACCAAGGGGGGTGCGTTATTGCCACGTTAATGGCGCGCTCGCCTTCGCAAAGGCGAGGGGGTCACTGGGCACTAAATGTCGCCCTGGACTTAACCAAGGGGGGTGCGTTATTGCCACGTTAATGGCGCGCTCGCCTTCGCAAAGGCGAGGGGGTCACTGGGCACTAAATGTCGCCCTGGACTTAACCAAGGGGGGTGCGTTATTGCCACGTTAATGGCGCGCTCGCCTTCGCAAAGGCGAGGGGGTCACTGGGCACTAAATGTCGCCCTGGACTTAACCAAGGGGGGTGCGTTATTGCCACGTTAATGGCGCGCTCGCCTTCGCAAAGGCGAGGGGGTCACTGGGCACTAAATGTCGCCCTGGACTTAACCAAGGGGGGTGCGTTATTGCCACGTTAATGGCGCGCTCGCCTTCGCAAAGGCGAGGGGGTCACTGGGCACTAAATGTCGCCCTGGACTTAACCAAGGGGGGTGCGTTATTGCCACGTTAATGGCGCGCTCGCCTTCGCAAAGGCGAGGGGGTCACTGGGCACTAAATGTCGCCCTGGACTTAACCAAGGGGGGTGCGTTATTGCCACGTTAATGGCGCGCTCGCCTTCGCAAAGGCGAGGGGGTCACTGGGCACTAAATGTCGCCCTGGACTTAACCAAGGGGGGTGCGTTATTGCCACGTTAATGGCGCGCTCGCCTTCGCAAAGGCGAGGGGGTCACTGGGCACTAAATGTCGCCCTGGACTTAACCAAGGGGGGTGCGTTATTGCCACGTTAATGGCGCGCTCGCCTTCGCAAAGGCGAGGGGGTCACTGGGCACTAAATGTCGCCCTGGACTTAACCAAGGGGGGTGCGTTATTGCCACGTTAATGGCGCGCTCGCCTTCGCAAAGGCGAGGGGGTCACTGGGCACTAAATGTCGCCCTGGACTTAACCAAGGGGGGTGCGTTATTGCCACGTTAATGGCGCGCTCGCCTTCGCAAAGGCGAGGGGGTCACTGGGCACTAAATGTCGCCCTGGACTTAACCAAGGGGGGTGCGTTATTGCCACGTTAATGGCGCGCTCGCCTTCGCAAAGGCGAGGGGGTCACTGGGCACTAAATGTCGCCCTGGACTTAACCAAGGGGGGTGCGTTATTGCCACGTTAATGGCGCGCTCGCCTTCGCAAAGGCGAGGGGGTCACTGGGCACTAAATGTCGCCCTGGACTTAACCAAGGGGGGTGCGTTATTGCCACGTTAATGGCGCGCTCGCCTTCGCAAAGGCGAGGGGGTCACTGGGCACTAAATGTCGCCCTGGACTTAACCAAGGGGGGTGCGTTATTGCCACGTTAATGGCGCGCTCGCCTTCGCAAAGGCGAGGGGGTCACTGGGCACTAAATGTCGCCCTGGACTTAACCAAGGGGGGTGCGTTATTGCCACGTTAATGGCGCGCTCGCCTTCGCAAAGGCGAGGGGGTCACTGGGCACTAAATGTCGCCCTGGACTTAACCAAGGGGGGTGCGTTATTGCCACGTTAATGGCGCGCTCGCCTTCGCAAAGGCGAGGGGGTCACTGGGCACTAAATGTCGCCCTGGACTTAACCAAGGGGGGTGCGTTATTGCCACGTTAATGGCGCGCTCGCCTTCGCAAAGGCGAGGGGGTCACTGGGCACTAAATGTCGCCCTGGACTTAACCAAGGGGGGTGCGTTATTGCCACGTTAATGGCGCGCTCGCCTTCGCAAAGGCGAGGGGGTCACTGGGCACTAAATGTCGCCCTGGACTTAACCAAGGGGGGTGCGTTATTGCCACGTTAATGGCGCGCTCGCCTTCGCAAAGGCGAGGGGGTCACTGGGCACTAAATGTCGCCCTGGACTTAACCAAGGGGGGTGCGTTATTGCCACGTTAATGGCGCGCTCGCCTTCGCAAAGGCGAGGGGGTCACTGGGCACTAAATGTCGCCCTGGACTTAACCAAGGGGGGTGCGTTATTGCCACGTTAATGGCGCGCTCGCCTTCGCAAAGGCGAGGGGGTCACTGGGCACTAAATGTCGCCCTGGACTTAACCAAGGGGGGTGCGTTATTGCCACGTTAATGGCGCGCTCGCCTTCGCAAAGGCGAGGGGGTCACTGGGCACTAAATGTCGCCCTGGACTTAACCAAGGGGGGTGCGTTATTGCCACGTTAATGGCGCGCTCGCCTTCGCAAAGGCGAGGGGGTCACTGGGCACTAAATGTCGCCCTGGACTTAACCAAGGGGGGTGCGTTATTGCCACGTTAATGGCGCGCTCGCCTTCGCAAAGGCGAGGGGGTCACTGGGCACTAAATGTCGCCCTGGACTTAACCAAGGGGGGTGCGTTATTGCCACGTTAATGGCGCGCTCGCCTTCGCAAAGGCGAGGGGGTCACTGGGCACTAAATGTCGCCCTGGACTTAACCAAGGGGGGTGCGTTATTGCCACGTTAATGGCGCGCTCGCCTTCGCAAAGGCGAGGGGGTCACTGGGCACTAAATGTCGCCCTGGACTTAACCAAGGGGGGTGCGTTATTGCCACGTTAATGGCGCGCTCGCCTTCGCAAAGGCGAGGGGGTCACTGGGCACTAAATGTCGCCCTGGACTTAACCAAGGGGGTGCGTTATTGCCACGTTAATGGCGCGCTCGCCTTCGCAAAGGCGAGGGGGTCACTGGGCACTAAATGTCGCCCTGGACTTAACCAAGGGGGGTGCGTTATTGCCACGTTAATGGCGCGCTCGCCTTCGCAAAGGCGAGGGGGTCACTGGGCACTAAATGTCGCCCTGGACTTAACCAAGGGGGGTGCGTTATTGCCACGTTAATGGCGCGCTCGCCTTCGCAAAGGCGAGGGGGTCACTGGGCACTAAATGTCGCCCTGGACTTAACCAAGGGGGGTGCGTTATTGCCACGTTAATGGCGCGCTCGCCTTCGCAAAGGCGAGGGGGTCACTGGGCACTAAATGTCGCCCTGGACTTAACCAAGGGGGGGTGCGTTATTGCCACGTTAATGGCGCGCTCGCCTTCGCAAAGGCGAGGGGGTCACTGGGCACTAAATGTCGCCCTGGACTTAACCAAGGGGGGTGCGTTATTGCCACGTTAATGGCGCGCTCGCCTTCGCAAAGGCGAGGGGGTCACTGGGCACTAAATGTCGCCCTGGACTTAACCAAGGGGGGTGCGTTATTGCCACGTTAATGGCGCGCTCGCCTTCGCAAAGGCGAGGGGGTCACTGGGCACTAAATGTCGCCCTGGACTTAACCAAGGGGGGTGCGTTATTGCCACGTTAATGGCGCGCTCGCCTTCGCAAAGGCGAGGGGGTCACTGGGCACTAAATGTCGCCCTGGACTTAACCAAGGGGGGTGCGTTATTGCCACGTTAATGGCGCGCTCGCCTTCGCAAAGGCGAGGGGGTCACTGGGCACTAAATGTCGCCCTGGACTTAACCAAGGGGGGTGCGTTATTGCCACGTTAATGGCGCGCTCGCCTTCGCAAAGGCGAGGGGGTCACTGGGCACTAAATGTCGCCCTGGACTTAACCAAGGGGGGGTGCGTTATTGCCACGTTAATGGCGCGCTCGCCTTCGCAAAGGCGAGGGGGTCACTGGGCACTAAATGTCGCCCTGGACTTAACCAAGGGGGGTGCGTTATTGCCACGTTAATGGCGCGCTCGCCTTCGCAAAGGCGAGGGGGTCACTGGGCACTAAATGTCGCCCTGGACTTAACCAAGGGGGGTGCGTTATTGCCACGTTAATGGCGCGCTCGCCTTCGCAAAGGCGAGGGGGTCACTGGGCACTAAATGTCGCCCTGGACTTAACCAAGGGGGTGCGTTATTGCCACGTTAATGGCGCGCTCGCCTTCGCAAAGGCGAGGGGGTCACTGGGCACTAAATGTCGCCCTGGACTTAACCAAGGGGGGTGCGTTATTGCCACGTTAATGGCGCGCTCGCCTTCGCAAAGGCGAGGGGGTCACTGGGCACTAAATGTCGCCCTGGACTTAACCAAGGGGGGTGCGTTATTGCCACGTTAATGGCGCGCTCGCCTTCGCAAAGGCGAGGGGGTCACTGGGCACTAAATGTCGCCCTGGACTTAACCAAGGGGGGTGCGTTATTGCCACGTTAATGGCGCGCTCGCCTTCGCAAAGGCGAGGGGGTCACTGGGCACTAAATGTCGCCCTGGACTTAACCAAGGGGGGGTGCGTTATTGCCACGTTAATGGCGCGCTCGCCTTCGCAAAGGCGAGGGGGTCACTGGGCACTAAATGTCGCCCTGGACTTAACCAAGGGGGGTGCGTTGCCACGAAGGGGCGCCGGCCCCAAAGGGGGGGGGGGCGGGGGGCCAAACGGCGCCCTGGACTTAACCAAGGGGGGTGCGTTATTGCCACGTTAATGGCGCGCTCGCCTTCGCAAAGGCGAGGGGGTCACTGGGCACTAAATGTCGCCCTGGACTTAACCAAGGGGGGTGCGTTATTGCCACGTTAATGGCGCGCTCGCCTTCGCAAAGGCGATGGGGTCACTGGGCCCTAAATGTCGCCCTGGACTTAACCAAAGGGGGTGCGTTATTGCCACGTTAATGGCGCGCTTGCCTTCGCAAAGGCGATGGGGTCACTACTTGTGAGGAGCTCCGTACTCACCTAAAAACGTTTTTCGAACTTAATCTGGGATCTGTATCTTCCGTGGCGATGTTGTGGGAGGCCCATAAAGCTGTGATGAGGGGACATTGTATTGCCTTGGGCACCCGGCTAAAATGGGACGCTAATGCACAGCTTGAGGAGCTTCGGCTCCGTCTACAATATGCAGAGACTCGCATGGCGTCTAGCCTGTCGCGGGCCCTCCTTAAAACCTTGATAGATCTTCGGGCCCAGATTAGGGAGACCCTTCTTCAAAAGACCACCAAGTTACTGCTTTACACCAGACAGCGGTACTATGATAGGGCCAACAAACCCCATAAGCTTTTGGCTAGTCAACTACGAGACCGAACGGAGAGGGGTTCGGCTTATGCCCTGCGGCGATCTGACAGGGCCGTTGTGTACGACCCTAGTGAGAGTGCGCGTCTATTTCATGCCTTTTACTCAGACCTGTACTCCCTCCCATCGGACTTACCCCCTGATCCTGCGACGCGCTCAGCATTATTACAGGACTTCCTGTCTTCCTGTAATTTGCCTGTTCTTTCCCCGAAAGACCTTGCTCTTCTTCACAAACCTATCACGACGGACAAGGTCTCCCAAATGCTCCAGGAACTCCCTAATGGGAAATCGCCTGGCCCTGATGGCCTCACCTACCTATACTACGAGGTATTTGGGGCGGAATTGATCCCGCATCTTGTTTCCCTATTTACGGCCTTTTTGTCGGGCGAACCAATCCCTGATTCTATTTCACACTCTTTTCTACACCATCATCCCGAAACCTGATAAGGACCACCTTGATTGCAGGAATTACAGGCCCATATCACTTCTGAATACAGATCTCAAGCTGTTTACCAGGATTCTGGCATCCAGACTTAACATGTGCCTCCCCTCCCTGATCCATAAAGATCAGGTGGGCTTTGTACCTTGCTGCCAGGGAGGTGATAATACCAGGAGAACCATCGATCTTATAGACGTGGCATCTCGCTATGGTTCCGAACTCTTGGTACTCAGCTTGGACGCGGAAAAGGCGTTTGATCGTCTGGGATGGACTTTTTAATTGAGGCCCTGGCCACGTTTGGCTTTGCGGGTCCCTTCTTGACAGCAATCAAGGGTCTTTACTCCTCCCCGTCGGCCACTGTCAAGCTTCCTCACGCCTCGTCTCCCCCGTTTCGTCTGAACAACGGCACTAGATAGGGTTGCCCTCTATATCCTCTTCTTTTTGTACTCTGTATTGAGCCACTGGTGGCGGTCATCCGTCTGAGCCCCGATATTGCAGGGGTTCGTGTACGCAATCGAGAATTCAAGCTTTCCCTGTTCGCTGATGATATCCTCCTGACCCTTACTAACCCCCATGTATCCCTTCCCAACCTCCATGGCCTCCTTTCCTGCTTTGGCCGTCTGTCTGGCTATAAGGTCAATACTTCAAAGACAGAGGCCTTACCTATTCGAATTCCCCCGTCTAGCTTGGCTGGCCTTCAGGCCGCCTTTCGGTATAGATGGCAGTCCTCCTCGCTAAAATACTTGGGCATATATTTAACTGGATCCTTTTCCCAATTATACCAGGCAAATTTCCCCTCCCTTTTTAGACATATTCGGGCCCTCCTTACTAAGTGGTTGGTACTGTCTCTGTCTCTCTTTGGCCGGATCAACGCAGTGAAGATGTCTATCCTGCCTAAGCTGCTTTATTATTTTGAGACCCTCCCAGTCCCGGTGCCCCTTAGGGACCTCCGGGCGCTGCAGGGCTCAATCCTCCGATTTGTTTGGGCTGGGGGGAGACACAGGCTTTCTAGGCAGCTTATGATTACCCCTAGGGAGAGAGGTGGCCTTTCTCTCCCCAATTTAGTTTTATACTACTGGGTGGCCCACCTACACAGGGTCCCGGCTTGGTCCACTCTCCAGGCTTACTCTAAGTGGATGGAGATCGAGAAGCTGTGGCTTGCTCCGCAACATCCTAATTCCCTGCTTTGGACTGGTCCTCATTCCCCCCCCCCGGTGGCACTCACGAGAGATATTTGGCGCACATGTGTATCCCGTTTCCCCCTCTCCTCCTCGTGTTCCTCCATGACCGCTTTCCTTCTTCACCCTAATTACCCGCCTGGACTCACTGGGCCGGTAGCGGGTCCTTGACTGAGAGCGGGCCTTTTTCGGTACGCTGACATCATTGATTATAGGACCCGGGCTCTGATACCATTTGCTGATCTCCAGTCTGGATTTGGCCTGCCCCAGTCCAGTGAGTTTACGTATATCCAGGTCTCCCATCTGGCCTCCTCTATTTTTTCAAGGCCCCACAGCACCCATCCCTAAGCTTTTTGAGAAACTTTGTAAAACGGGTGTTGGGACAACAGGGCTTATTTCTGATATATACCGCCTTCTTTCAAATCCCACCCCAGATGCTTTGCCCCAACATACCTTATGTCACGGTGGGAGACCTATTTGGGGACACCCATCTTGAGTAACGTTAGTCCCTCATATGGAGTAGAGCACCCAGGACTTCTAGTGTGTTACACAAAGAAAATATTTTTAAGATGTTGATGCTTGGATCATACACCAGCTGCACTCACTCTTTTGACAGAATGTCCGCCACGCTGGTGTGGCACCCGCCCCGCACAATTTCTATCTCTTTTGGAACTGCGCCTGCTCCAGCCTTATTGGCGCCAGGTCCGGGGCCTGCCTGGAAGGGCCGGGGTCCCCGGGGAGCCTTCCCCTGTCCCCTAGGACTTACCTTGTCACCCCCCCCCCCCCCTGATTTTTGCGCAGACCCGCTGTCCAGCTCCTGTTGCTCCTCCTTCTTCCGCTAGGTGTCTGATTTGGGGAAACCCTGGAGGGGTTATACGCTAGGATAAAAGATGCGCGCTCCCTGGAGTACCTGACGGCCCTTCTTAATAATGAGGAGGAGAGGTTCTGCCTGATCTGGAAACCGTGGGATGAGTTTTGGGCAGTCCAGCCTCTCTGATCCAGCTGCTGTGTGGCCCCTTACTTCCTGGATGTCCTTCTGTCACCCTTCTGTCCTCCTGTCTTGTCTACCCCTGTTTGTTGTCCGATTCCTTGGCCTTTTTGGGGCCATTTCTGGCCAGTTAGTTTAAAGCCTTGTAATTTATTGAGAATGCTGAGTAATCCCCGTCTGTCCTATGTTTGTTACCTTCAGTTATCTTTTTAAAATAAACAGTTGAGAAAAAAAAAAAAAAAAGAAATATGTTTCCTTCTGTATGTATCAGGCTGGGTTATTTTTTACATAAAAGTCTATAGAGAAGGAGAGCAGCCTGATAAGTGGAGAAAGAAACATTTTTCTTCATTGATAGATTATATCATTGCTACGGGGTTCTCTTTTGGATACACGATCCTAAATCTGTTGATCTTTGCATTGTTCCATGACGCCAGTGTATCCATCTGAGGGTGACCCATCTTCAGGGTTCAAACCTCCTTCTTCTGGGTTTAAGACTTTTGACAGTTGTTGACTCCTGGAACCTCCTTGTAGGTTTATGTAATAAACTAATGCTAGGTTGCCTGTTTGTACTAGGACCTTGTGGTTTGCCAGGAATGTTTGGAAGCAATGCAATGCCAACTTGATGACTTTCATTCCTCTTATTTTGGAGGAGAGTCTTCCCTGGATGACCATCGCTGTGGAATCATTTTCAATCTGGGTTGCACTGAGGAGATAGAAAGAAACTCTTGTCCCGGTGGCTGGCTTTCTTTGCCATATTGTTATAATGTTTATTGTAAACTTTTTATGCGGTTTCTGCCCAGTGGGCTGTATCTATAGATGAGGTCAATAGATGAGGTCAATAGACCTAACACTCTGTATATTCTTGTGTAATTTCTTCAATATATATCATAGGGGGAAATGCGTTAAACAAATATTGATCGGTGCCGGATTCCCCAAAATCACTAATGCGCATTTTTTTCCTCCTATTAAACTCCCAAGTCTTTCAACGCGTTTTCCCTGGCAGATAATGTCGTAGCCAGGTTCATCAGGGGAGAAAATTTAGAAAGAAGTGGAGAAAACCTAACCAACATAATAAAGATAATGCAGTAAAAACTGCAGTTTCCAGTGCCTTGATGGTGGGCACCGGTACTTCATATGTTAAGCCTCAGATAGGTCCCTCTATTTCTCCTTGTACAGAACAAACAGCTCCCCTGTCTGGTTCTTCCCACTCAGCAACTCCAATAGAGGCTACCTCTTTGAGGATCTTACAGGGATCTGTCAAAATTCTTTGCTGAGATTGGATGAGCAGATGAATCGATTTAGAGAGGAACAATTAAGATTCTGTGAGGAATTTCTTGCTCACATTTGAGGATTGGAGCGGGCGGTGTCGTCAAATACTCTCTCTATCAGTTCTCAGTTCCTCCAAATTCTGGCCTGCTGGATGGAGCAAACAAGTCCTACCAATTCGTATGGGTGTAGGGGTCGCTCTACTCCACGTGGTGTGGAATTTTGTGTTTGTGTACTTATTTTAATAAAATCATTATTTGTAGTATTTGTTGTGTCTGCGGCCCTCTAGCCCAACCTCTTCTGCTTCCCAGGGTGTGAAGAGGATTAAGTGTACACCCAGTGGTGAACCTAGCCTCTTTGCTGCCTGAGGCGGACTATAGAAAGACGCCCCCTCCCCCCAAGAAAAAAAAATATATATATAAAATTGCGTTTACATGCTACTAGCTTCACACGCTGTTATTGTTGCACAATATACACAATGTGATAAAACAGTTTTTAAGAATTCTTCCTGCATTACTTCAGTATCAGATCAACAACACGGTGTTAACAACGAAAGTAACTTCACACATCTTCTGCTTGGTGGATGGATGAGCCCACGTGGCCCCCATTCTCTATAATAGGAGCGCCGCAGATAGCTGAGTACTGGACTTCGGGTATCTTTGGTGCGCCCATCAAAGTTGAATGAGAGCCACGCGGGTTTGTCCATCCACCAAGTAGTACACCTATATATATGGCTGCGCTCAGGCTGAATTCCCATCCAGTGGGGGTAAAAAACCCAATTCTCAGGCTCAGTGGGGGTCTCAGCTGACAGACCCCCCCATCACTCAGGTATTTATCCTCTATCATTTAGGTGTATATAGGGCAGTAACATTTTGTGACTTACAGGTGACATCTCTGACTAATCGGTCACATTTCCCTTCTCTTCCCTTTGGACCGCCATGACCACTTCTTCCAGCTGTGACTTGTCTCTGTAAAGTTTACAACACAGATATCTTTGGCTCCTCACTTTTCCAGGCACCGACCCACATTGTCCTCAACTGCACACCCATCCTGCTGCTACCCCAATTATATAATATATGATATAACCCCCCATAATGAATAATACTCCCAAGTACATATTTATATTAATAATGTCTGTGTGTACCCTGTATAAATAGTGCCCCTTATTAATAATGCCCCATAGGTTTCCTAATTAAAAGGTTTTCCAGGTCATTAATGAAATAATCAGTGGGGCTCAAAAACCCAGGACCCCTACTGATCACCTATTTGAATGAACTGTGGTACCTGTGTAAACGCCGTGACCGCTTCTCTGTTTACACAGTGTCATTCATCTCATAGCGGCCATGTCATGTAACTACAGCCTCGTCCTATACATGTCTATGTGACAAGGCTGTAATTACATCACACGGTCACTATAAACAGACAGCGTATGATATAAACAGGCGGCATAGCCCCTTCATACAACTGATCAGATGGGGGTCCACTGATCTCTTATTGATAATCTGTTCTAGGGATAGATCATCAATAAAAATGAGCTGGAAAGCCCCTTTAATAAAGCCCAAGTCCCACCTTAAAGGGGTTGTCCAGGATAACCACTTTTTTAATATGAGGCTGGGAAAGATGCTCCGGTGTCTCCCAGCGCGTTCCAGTCCTGCTGCTCTGGTGTTTTCTTCCCCACAGCACTGTGATGTCCCGTGTCAGCGACCTCAGCGGTCATGTGCGGTGCGGACTTCCAGAAGAAAACACCAGAGCAGCAGAACCAGACCGCGGTAGGAGACATCGGAGCACAAGGGACAGGTGAGTAGTTTTTTTTTTTGTTTTTGTTTTTTTTAAATACAGTATTACATGGTATTATGGCCCACTGCGGCCCTTGTACACAGTATTACAAGGTTTTATGCCCCGCAGCGGCCCCTGCACACGGTATTATGCCCCACAGTGGCCCCTGCACACGGTATTATGCTCCATAGTGGCCCCTGCACACGGTATTATGCCCCACAGTGGCCCCTGCACACAGTATTATGCTCCATAGTGGCCCCTGCAAACGGTATTATGCTCCATAGTGGCCCCTGCACACGTTATTATGCTCCATAGTGGCCCCTGCAATCGGTATTATGCTCCCTAGTGGCCCCTGCACACGTTATTATGCTCCATAGTGGCCCCTGCAATCGGTTTTATGCTCCCTAGTGGCCCCTGCATTGGTATTATGCTCCATAGTGTCCCCTGCACACGGTATTATGCTCCATGGTGGCCTCTGCACATGGTATTATGTCCCATAGTGACCCACCCATGAACTATTATTATACTCTGGGGTCTTTTCAGACCCCAGAGTATAATGATCGGAGTCCCAGGTGGTGACAAACATAAAACCAGTGTTACTTACCTGGGCTCCGGTGCGCTCCCTGCTTTCGGCCTTCTTCAATGTCGCACAGACCGGCATCGCAACATAATGACATCGGCCTGGCTCACGTGACGCCTGGGACGTCATCAAAGAAGGCCAAAGCCTGCTGGGAGTAAGATCGGATCGCCGGAGAGGTGAGTAACACTGGTTTTTATGTTTACCACCTCCCCTGGGTCTCCGATTATTATACTCCGGGTTCTGAAAATACCCCAGAGTATAATAATAGTAGTATTTGATGGGGTTCGCGGGCCGTGGCCTCACTTACCATCCCCGCTCCTGCACACAGCCGCTTCTGCGTCCCATAGCAGAAAGGGAAGCGGGGGGTTGCCACAACCAGCAGCGGGGATCGATATGTAAATAGGCCGTTACGTGCCGGGGATGCTCCAGCAGGCAACGGCCTATTTATATATATAAAAAAAATTTATCCTCACCTACCTCCGATGCCTTGATGCAGCCGCCGCCTCCTCCTCTTCTTGTCCGCGACGTCTGCGTGTCAGCGTAGGAGGTGCGATGACGTCATTGTATCGCCGCCTGCGCTGATATGCAGAGGTCTCGTAAACCAGCCCAGGACAGGTATCGCGCAGCTTTGTTTTTTTTTTTTTTGTTTTTTTAAGCGGCCTGTTCTGGGCTGGTTTACATGAAATAGACAATAAAAAATGCCGACCCCCAGACAGTGACGGACAGTGCCGCCTGAGG
Source organism: Leptodactylus fallax (assembly GCA_947044405.1). Classification (NCBI taxonomy): domain Eukaryota; kingdom Metazoa; phylum Chordata; class Amphibia; order Anura; family Leptodactylidae; genus Leptodactylus; species Leptodactylus fallax. Next base: position 47,256 of record CAMRHE010000017.1, read on the forward strand.
CAGCCGCCTCACTTCGCCTCATTAGCAGTGCGCCCCTGTGTACACCTGGGCAACAGCAGGAGATAGTCTACAGAGCCGCAGAGACAAATTCCAAGTGTAGATCTTTAATGTGTATTAAAAAAGCAAACCGGTCCAATAGCTTGGCCATTAGTGACAGATTTTATAGGTATTACAGTGAGTTATACCTCTCCAAGCTTAGAGGCCCTGGGGGGGGGCTTGCCCCCCTTTTGGGCTTGACCCCCCTTCCTAAATTTTCGGAAAACCAAAGTGAAATTTTTGTTTCCCCCTTTTGGGGGGGGGGGGGGGGGGGGGGGGGGGGGGGGGGGGGGGGGGGGGGCGGGGGGGGGGGGGGGGACGGCATCCCAGTGGAGGTTTATGCCTAGTATGGGGGCCTGCTTCTCCCGGTGTTGCTTGACTGTTATAACGCTGCCTTTGTGGGTCGCAGTCTCCCGGAGTCCTTTTATGACGCCACCATTATCCTGTTACTTAAGCCTGACAAGGATCCGCTGGACTGTGGCTCATATAGGCCTATATCACTGCTTAATATAGATTATAAACTCCTTACTAAAATGTTGGCGAAAAGGCTAAATTCTGTTGTTCTCGACCTTGTCCATCCGGATCAGACAGGCTTTATGCCTGGAAAATCCACATCGGATAATCTTAGAAGGGCTCAGGTGATAACTCAGATTGGGGCATCATCCTCACATGACTGGGCGATGGCTTCTTTAGATGCAACAAAGGCGTTCGACTCTGTCGAGTGGCCTTTTCTATTGCAGGTGTTGCGAGGATACGGATTTGGAGAGGGGTTTGTTACCTGGATTTCCCTTCTATACTGTTCCCCTAGAGCGGCGCTGTCCATTAATGGCGCGTTGTCTTCCTACTTTCCTTTGGGTAGGGGTACAAGACAAGGATGTCCATTGTCACCGCTACTGTTTGCTCTGGCGGTGGAACCCTTGGCAATACTGCTTCGGAATGACCCCATATATAAAGGCATAGTGATAGGCACCCGGGAGGAGAGAACAGCACTATATATGCCGATGACTTACTCCTGTTTATGAGCGACCCCTCCCGGTCTCTGCCCAGAGCCATGGCTATAATTGACGAATTTGGTAATTATTCTGGCCTACGGACCAATTGGACTAAGTCCTCATACATGCATATTGGCCGTGCGTCAAGTGTAGCTGAGGGGAATGTGGTATGTGGATTGACTACAGTCTCAACCTGCAAATATCTGGGCATCTTTATATCTAGGGACCATAGGTGTTTTTTGGAACAGAACATCTTTCCACTCATCTCGCACTTTAGGGTTAAGTTTAATCTTTGGGCTACACTGCCTTTGTCGGTGGCTGGTAGAATCAACCTAGTTAAAATGATAGTACTACCCAAATGTCTATATGCTATAAGCCATTCTGCTGTGTCCGTGCCCCTTAGATTTTTTAAACAAATGGACTCCCTCATTATCTCCTTTATATGGGGAAACTCTAGATCTAAGCTTAGGTTGTCATCTCTACAACGACCAAAGCAGCTCGGGGGTACATCACTCCCTGATCTGTTTCTTTACTACCTGGCAGGACAGCTCCGTTTTATTAGGAAGTGGTTCTCATCTGATCCCCTACCGAGGTCCGAGGCACATCTGGCTCACCACCTGGGTGTGCATAATCTGTGGCCGGTGTTGGAACACCCAGCCTTGTTTAGGGGGAAATTGTTGCCCATCCATGCCCTGGCGGGACAGGTCTGGCGTCAGGCGAAAAAGGTGTCCGCTTATTCTGATATACCTGCGGAGACCCCGCTTTGGCACAACCCTGGTCTGCCGACGTTATTTGCACTGCCTGGCGCCCGGGCCTGGTCGCAGTATGGCGTGTCCTCTCTTAGTGACCTGTACATACAAGGGGTTTTTAAAACGTTTGACTCGCTAAGCTCCTCCTATGGCATCCCTAGAACGCAGTTCTTTAGATATCTACAGATTAGACATGCACTTTCTTCTCAGTTCCCGGATCGATTGGACAATATATCTGAGTATCCGCTTATCGGCATACTTCGCTCACAGGGCCCTGGGGGTTTGATATCTACTTTATATGCACATCTGATACAGGCCAAGGTGTCCACTTTGGACGCCCCGGCCTTGACGCGATGGAGCATAAATATCCCAACTCTCACAGATGAGATGTTTCAAGATATCCTTGAATCTCCTCAACATGTGTCACCTTCAGCTAAAAACAAACTGATTCAAACATATATTCTACACCAATGTTACTTGACACCTTCCCGTCTATACAAAATGGGACGTCTGCCCAACCCCGGATGCCTTAGGTGTCTTTGTCCACAGTCAGACTTTTGGCATATGATTTGGGAATGTCCGATCATACAATGTTTTTGGGAAGGGGGGGGGGGCCCCGGGGGGGGGGTGGGGGGAAAACTATAATAATAACCCCGGGGGGGGCCCGCGGGGGGGGTGTAGGAGGAAAAAAGGGGGGGCGTTGTGAGGATTTTTTGGGGGGGGGTTTTTTTTTTTTGGAGGGGGGGTGGCGGGGGGGGGGGGGGGGGCGCCGCCCCCCCCCCCTTTTTGGGGGGAGGGAGTTGGTATTAATTTTTTTTTTTTTTTTTTTGTGATTGGGTAGAGAGGGGGGGGGGGGGCGCCGGGAGTTTGGGGGGGGGGGGGGGGGGGGGGGGGTTGCGCTGGCTTAGGCTACCCCTCCCTCCCCCCCTTTTGTTTTTTTTTTTTTTGGTGGGGGGGTGGGGGGGGGGGGGGGGGGGGGGGCCCCCTTTTTTTTGTTTTTGTTTTTTTTTTTTTTTTTTTTTTTTGTTTTTGTTTTTTTTTGTTTTTTATATGAAGAGTTATGTATGTGTTTTTGTTTTTTTTTTTTTTTTTTTTTTTTTGTTGGGGGTTTGGGTTGGGGGGGGGGGGGGGGGGGGGGGGGGGGGGGGGGGGGGGGGGGGGGGGGAGTGTTTTTTTTTTATATTTTTTTTTTTTGGTTGTGTTTTTTTTGTTTTTTTTTTTTTTTTTTTTTTTTTTTTTTTTTTTTATTTTTTTTTAAAAAAAAAAAAAAAAAAAAAAAAATCACAGACGCATGCATGTCGCAGTGAAATGGCAACAAACTTGCACTGTGCGACATCACGTCCCATTAAAATTGTACAACTTTGTAGCCATAGCCTAGCCTATAAGTTAATAATAATAATATTATTATTTATTTTAGAACACCACTGACCTGTATTAGACAAAAGCAGTTCACAGGTCCTTAAATAGACAGTCATATCACATGTATCAGCCAATATAAGTTCACATTTAATTTACCAGGTTTCCATAACAACACAGCCATAAATAGACAGTACCTATACTGGACTGCCATACTGGATATCAGCATTCTTATAAATTGAAACATTTTTAAAACTACCCATGCCTTTAGCAAAACACATGGCTGCTGCTCAAGCTAATGAAAACTCTCAGCAGACCCAAGCCCGTCTCCAATTAATGAAAACTCTCAACAGACCCAAGGCCATCTCCAATCTGACAAGGCATGTCACAGACAACAGCGAGCTGCTGAAACTCCCCAGCAGACCCAAGCCGTCTCCAATCTGGCAAGGCATTGTCAGCCACATGCACACAGCTGCACTCCATGTTTCCATAACAACCCAGCCATTTTTCTTCTCTGCTGTAGGTCAGCTTTAAAAGGGCAGGGTGGATGACACTGTTACACAAGGTCACATACGCACAGCTTTACTCCAGGTTTTCCATAAGAACCGATCGCAGGTTTTTCACTGATCACTTGACGCTTATTGACTAATGGAAAATTACAGGGTCTTCAGTCTTGACATACACAGAAATAAACAATAATAATACATGCAGCTTTACACCAGGTTTCCATAGCAACCAAGCTATTTATGACCTGTATTAGTCAATAACAGTTCACAGGTTCTTAAAAATTCAGTCATATCACGTGTATCATATAAGTTCACATTTCATTTGCCAGGCTTCCATAACAAGACAGCCATAAATAGACTGTACATATACTGGACTGCCATACTGGATGTCAAGTGCAAAAATGGCCAATTCTTATGGGGCCACTACACAAACAAAAAATGAAATGCCTGTAGAAGCGCGGTAAGCACGAAACGGCCTATCCCTTGTTTGTCCACAGCTTTTAACCTGTTTGCACCGTGTTCATTAAAGGAGTTTTTTCTACATCTGGAGCTGTTTTGCCGCTACTTCATTTTCTGTGTTTGCGTTCGCAAAAAATGAAATATACCTGTGTGAAGCCGGGTCCTTCTGCTGGATCTGGAGATATCAGTGCAGTTAGTTTCGGCACCAAACTCTGCCCACTGTCAGAAGGACGTTCCTGACAATCTAGCTGGGCTTCTGACAGTGGGCAGAGATCGGTGCCGTTAGTTTAGACACAGATCTCTGCCCACTGTCAGAATATCTGTAAGGTTGCTCCAGGGCACATAACAGGAAAGCCGACGATGCGCTGAATTCAGCGCACTGTCGGCTTTCTAACGGTATAAAACCGCATGTGCATGAGTACATGAAAGGTCCTCTTTAATATCCCCCTCAAAACTGCCATGTGAGATTCCCATATAATGGGCATGGACAGGTGCGAGGGCGAAGAAATCGAGAGAGGGAGGTCCTGATTTTATGCAGAGCTTCTGCGTTGTGGAGAACCGTCTTATTTAGGGCTTCCGGAAGATCAGAGTAGTGGCAGATGATGTAACATTTAGAATCCAGTTGAAAAGTAATGCCAAACTGAAAAATCCACCTATAGGGGATCTTCTGAACTCGAACGGCGGTTTCACCATCGGTCGCTTAGTGAGAGTGACTGTGGTCGATGGCTCTCGATTCAGTTTGGATGGTGCCTACATGATAGGGTTTGCAGTACTGGAGGAGACCATCGGTACCCAGAGGCTTGTAAGTTTGCCAAGTCGCATGTCAGCACACCTGGCTGAACTGGAGGCTGTCAAAGAACCCCTTCTCCTTCAACCCCAAGGGAATCCTACTATATATAGTGACAGCTCATATGTAGTCCGATACCTTACCCTGCCCCTCGATACTTGGAAAAGAGGAGGACATGTAGACAGCCAGAACACACCTCTGGCTCATTTGTCTGTCCTGAGAGAGTTGTGGGAATGGGGTATATTATAATAATTTATCACCCTCCTTCATTTCTCATCTGTCACCCTCTTGTCCCTGCAAGGAAAGTTCAGCTCTGCAATGACTTATCTGATCTATCACTCACCCTTAGGCCTTGTTCAGTAATTTCACTGTATTCGATGAGGCACCTACTTGCTGGGTCCTGTCTAATTCTTGGGAGGATCTGCAGGTTAGTTATGAACACATCTCCACATCACTGAGGGCAATGAAATGGCTTCTGGCATCCACCTTTCCTAGATTCCTGAATGACCATTTTGTCAAATTATGTAGTGACATACCTGCAGGGAATGTGACATCTGCCTAGTGATGGGTGAGGTGGTAGGAGCCATCAATCTCCACCAAAGAGGGCAACTTTCTTAGGTTTGGCCTGTGTTGTGTATTGTGTGTTTTATGATGTGTGTTGTACTGAGTATACTGATGTGTTATAAAGTGACATCATGCAGTACAATAATTATATTGTATGCTGTCATATATGAGGCCACTAAGGGGGTTTCACTGCCTATAGACTTATACGATCCCATTGACTTCAATCATTACTCATTAAGAACTCTGGGAAAGCTGGGTGATAAGTCTCTTGGGAGCGGTAATGGCTACTAGACACCAATGGTTTTCTTACCTTGAGCAGTATTTTCCTATTGGGAGTTGTAGTCTCACTACATGGCGGAGACCACTGCCCTTGGGGGTCCCTAATAACCCCCATTTTTCTTCATCTTTTAAGGGACTCTCTAACCTTGCACAGAAAACACAAATTCTCCAAAAATATCTCCAATAAATACTATCATGACTCAATCCTGAACAGGCCATATTTAAGGCGAAACCACAGCACTGTTGGGATCGGACTGAACTGGATATCAGGGCGAGGCTCCTACCGTATTATTCATACAAAGGGTCAGAAATGAAAATCCGACCTCAACCCTGAAATCGACTGTCAGAGGAGAGCTGTATATTCCCGAAGCAGCAACGGCCTTGTTTTCCATACTCTCTAATCGCAATCCGGCTTTCATCTCCTTAATGGCACTGGTTATACATCGTGTCTTCTGATTGGCCTTTAGATGTAAAGTTTTCTACTAATCGTACAGTGTAAAGTTCTGCAACTTTCTAATAAACTTTGTGTTTTTGTCACCTTCTGTATTAAAAAAAAATTTTGCTTGCTGTCAATAGATATGATACACTGCAACAACTCCTGCAGCTGTGGTAGCTGAACATCAGCAGGGTGGGGTTTTGGCCTCTGGATGTTAAGAAGAATGTTCGTTCACTGACAGCAAGGGGAGAATATAACTAGCCCTGGCATCAAACACAAAAAATGAGGGAATATATCAAACCCTGATGTCAAAAAGCTGCTAAAAAGGCTGGATGCAGAACTTTTTATCTGGTGATTAAATGTAACAAATTTATATATTCTGTACTAAACCAATTAAAGCTTCCTAATGAACATTTCCTGACCGGCCCGCCATTCTCATTTATTCCCAATATATGACCTGTACCCAGCATTGGCAGAACTACAGTCATCATGGCTGGTTCAAGGGGTGAAACTACAGGGGTAGCCACTACTTGTGTATTGAAAACGAAAAAAAAAAAAATCAAGCAACTTCATGACAAATCAAATGTTTTGTGATTGCAGCGCCAATGTAAAGCTATGTGTTTCCATGGATACAGACTACAATCAAACCTTGTGTAGTCTGTGCTTACAATTTATTACCTCTTCTTTTTGGTAATCTACAGGCAGGGAAGGGTTCATCCAAGTCTTGTAAAACCAGACTACACAGGTGATCTGTAACTATGGAAACACACAAGCCACCTTGTGGTGGATATGGTTATTACAACTGCACAGAAAAACGTCAGGACACCTGTACAGGTCACGCTGATCTCACGATCCTGCTTTAACGACCCATGGAACCCAAAACTAGAAGAAAACAAAATATTAATGTTTTACAATAATAAAACAAAAATATTACACTGAAACAAAGGGGTTAAATAATAACTTGATTTTCTCCTCTTCATTGATCTCTATAGGGGCAATAAAAGGCATCGCACAATAATAAAATCTATCAGCTGGGACATACAAGCCTCCTTACATTTTCTTATGGGATTAAGGCAATGATGTAAGGCAGCAGTATAAAGGACTGCGAGCAAGGTGGAATATACCACAGAGGGGCATGGGAGAGGAGGCTAATATAAATCACTATAATGGCAAGGATGGGGGGAATACAGTTTAAAGAAGCCGACCCGAATCTTGGGATGACAGTGGCGTAATCCAGTGCTAAGCAGCCAATGAGTAAACAAAGCAACGTGTCTGGTTGTGTTCACATGTTGCGTTGAAACTACGGCAAAAGATGAGAAAATGTTGAGCTTTTATTTCCTTAGTCGTCTTCCTGCAGCTGCTCCAGCACCTCTTTCCTTAGAGGTTAGGATTGGTCCAGAGTGATGGTGTCATGCTCCACCCACTATGTATAACAACTGTCTCAGTCCAATCAGAGGACAGGATATAGTGAGCCCTAAGTGGCCTCACACTACAGTGAAAAAGGTCATGTGACTACTGTTAGTTCATATGTCATGGCCATTTTAAAAGTGAGGAGAGTGTATGAGGGTATTCACATGTCCGAAATTTTAACAAACAGAAAAAAAAATGTCTGTTAAAAACTGAACATGCTCTATATTTGTCCTTTTTTATGTCCGTTATCAGTGGGTTTGGTTAAAAAAAAAAAAAAAAAAAAAAAAACACCAGTGACCAATTCTATTGTTTCAACAGTCCATTAAAACAGATGCAAAATGGATGACACTCGGGCATCCATACATTAAAAATGGACCAAATCATGAGGTTTTCAGGGCTAAGAAATGGAATCAGTTGTGTAAATAAGCCCTTAGTGAAGGGGCGGGGCTGTGACAACTAATTAATTCTCATGATAAAAGGGCTGTTATTATCTGTAGAAATTTTGAAGAAGTTATTAGGGCGACTCCTGTCAGTGATTATTGTGCCTCACTGCTCCTCCCCCCACTCTCTAGACTGGAGATCAGCACAGACTTTTGGGCCATTACAACATCATACACAGTACCCCTTCAAATTTCCCATGATGCATTGCCTTTAGCTCTCCTTAGCTTAAATAGATGTCCCACTGAAGTTATCCATGTACAAGTCTGTGCTTTTTCAAGACTGCTTGTTTTATGGCATGAGTAAGAGGTTGCACAGGATGAAGGGGTGTGGATGCCCTTTTGGGACCCTCCTGACATCTAAGTGGAAGGCGCTGTATGGCCTTTAGGCTTTCTACCTGCCATGGTTTTCTTTTGTAGAGGTACACAAGTTGTTGGCTCTTAGTTCCAGCAATGAAATAGTAGTGCCTTAGCTCTCTGGATCAGTGTTTGTTTGAGGGCCCATTCTCTTTTGAGAGGGGCTTCAACAGATATATCTATGTGCGCAAAAGAGAAGTGGTCCTTTAAGAAGAAGCTCTTTGTACTGTCTAGTACAATAAATACAAGAAGGGTGTGTTATAGTAGTAGTCGGTGGCCCCAGCCTCATGGTGCACGTCCTCTCCTTTGTCGCGTCTTCTCAGTAATGGATATGTTTTCAGCTGTTCTATTTTGCATAAATTCCCATAATGCATTGCATGAGGTTCTCCTTAAGTTAAATGAATGTTGCACTGAGGTTGGCTCTATGAGGCCAACCTGTCTTAGTTATAGAGTGTGTTCTGCACTTGTGAGGTCAGCGTGGCCTGGCACAGGTCTGCCTACTGCTCCACCATATGAGGATGGCAGAGTGGTTTAAGGAACTGTGTTCAGGTCAAAGTCTCCTCTGGAAGCTTGAGTTGGAATCCTAGTTATGGAAAAAAAAAAAAATCTAGGTCTGTCAGATGAGTGAAGCTGCTGCTATGTAAGGAGGTTGGTGCTGGACAGTAATGCCAGAACATTTTGTGTAAATTGTTAAAAATGTACACCATGGCAAAAAAAAAAAAATTTCAGCTTTTGAAACCCCACCCCAGCGACCCCTCACCCCAGCGATCCCTCAGCCATGTATGGACAGGACCAGCTTATATAAACCAGCTGCTGAGGCTCCGCCCACCCTAGTAGACCACAGAGCAAAATGCCAGATTTCAAGAAATTTTGCCTCATTTAATTTATTCTTTCAACTATTCATTAAACTCAGGGAGAGTTGCAGCAATGCATTCTGGGAAATTATGTAAATTCTTCACTTTTGATTGGATAAGAAATAAGGTAGGCGGTCCATGTCCTAAGGGAACACAGATCAGGACCCAGGAGCATGGCCTTCATCCCTGCACATGCTCTGTAATACACAGTCCTGGCCCTCGATGGCCAACATCTTGGTCACCAGCTGGTAACGGTTGCAGAGATCGCTGATCGTAGGGATTACTTTAAGGGACATGTCATGCCTGTCGAATTAGTCTGAGTAGATTGAGCATCTATAGATCTTTAACCACTTCCGGACCACCCATAGACTATATTCTTCCGGGCAATTGTAACCCTGCAAGGACATTTAAGCAGCCAGATATGTCAACTCACCCAGTAATCCTGGGAGTCGCCAGATTTTTAGGTCCCTGGTGAAAAAGAGCAAAGCCTCGTACACTCAGCCGCCAGGGCCTTAGTATTCACTGAGCAATGACATCATATCAGTGCTGTGAATGTTAATGAGGTGGTTCCCGAAGATCCTCCATGAATTTAGAGAGATCTCTATATAGTATTTTATATAGAGCTCTCTATACGCCAGTACATTGTATGCCTAATAATATATTATCTAAGCATACAACATACCAGTATATAGAAGAGATTTCTCTACATATTGTACACATGCAAGAAAAGGAAAAGATTGGTATGAGAAAAAAACATACTTAATGAAAAAAATTATTAAAATAAGGTTTTTGCAAATTTTTATTGTTAAATTATATAAATAAATTTATATATCTTCAGTATCACCAACAAATATTTAAAGTGATCATTAAAATGACGTAAATAAAAATAGCACAATTGTATATTTTAATTAATTAGTAACAATCTGGGGTATAATCAGCGGCGGACTGGCCCACCAGTCACAGCCACCCCTTTCCAATAGAAGCTTGCCCAGTGGAAATAAAATAAACATTTATACTCAGCTGTCCTGGGTGTCCGGCGTCATCTGGCCATTTCTGGCCTGAGTTTAACATCACGCACCCTAGGGGTCACCGCTGAGGCCTGTGATTGGACCTCAGGAGCTGCCCCACGTGACCGCTGAGGCGTGTGATTGGCATCTGGGAAACGTGACATCAGCTGCAGACCCGAAGAAGAAGCCGAGGTCAGCCATCTGAAGCAAGGATGTCTAGGAGAGGTGAGGCAAGGTGTTTGTTATTTTCCATCACCGCCCCTGGACCTTTACTTATTATGGGGTATGAGGAAGAAAAAAACATGGAAAAATAAAACGGCCAGTCTGTCTTGTCATATACTCTATACATGTCTACGCACACTACATAGGCACAATTTTCATTCTGGACTCTAGAAAAGCTTGTTGGCAACCAGTATGGTGTCAGTCACAGCTCATCCAGCTTTCCTAGAGTCCTGAATGACAAATATACATTGCTTTGCATCAATACATCCACTCTCATTGGATAATCAGAGCTTTTTGCCATTCTGTACTTACATAAGCTGGGTGAAAACCCCTGTGGGAGCTGTTACTGCACCCATATTAGTTGTCATGCAGCTTTTCTATTGCCCTGAATGGCAACTCTACATTTATAACAAAGGCAAACTTTCCCTATCACTGTATAACTAGACCCTTTCAGGACACTAGAAAAGCTGTGACAATCAAAGTCTCAGCTGCCACTTGTTATATAGTGATAAAGGATGTATTGATGTCATTCAGGACTCCAGAAAAGCTGGATGACACCCAGTATGATATCAATTACTAATCCCACAAGGGCTCCACATAGCTTTTCTAGAGTCCTGAATAGCAAAATAAGAGATGCAATGATGCATAGAAAAGAAAGCTTTCCATTCAGTAGTCTAGAAAAGCTGGGTGGACAGGGTGTTACAGTTTGTCATCCAGCTTTTCTAGAGGGTATAAGGTAGTGATGGCGAACCTGTTTGAGACCGAGTGCAGAAACTGTAACCCAAAACCCACTAAATTATCACAAAGTGCCAACATGGCAGTTTTGTTGGAGATACGCAAAAGCCAGCTTCGTCTCTATATTTGCTGGATTGACTGCAGTTCACATTTATGACACTAGATGTAGCTGTTACTAAATGTTTATCTGGAGACACTCTGTACTTTGTTGTTTTTGATGCTGTTGATATACACTTCCTGTATTGTTAGTGTGTGTGTTGTACCAGATCTGTTATTCACCATGTGAGCTGGATTTTCTGTTACTGCATTCATGTTTCACTAAAGTCTGTTCCTGTTATATACAAATGTCTGTCTGGTTTTGACTCTGCCACATCCAGCAGTCGCACTCTACAACATAATATGCTCCACAGTGGCCCCCACACAGTATAATGCTCCACAGTGGCCCCTGCACAGAATAATGTGCTCCATAGTGACCCCTACACAGTATAATGTGTTCTACAGTGGCCCCTGCACAGTATAATATGTTCCACAGTGGCCCTTGCACAGTATAATATGCTTCACAGTGGCCCCTGCACAGTTTAATGCTCCACAGTGGCCAACGCACAGTACAGTCATGGCCAAAAGTTTTGAGAATGATACAAATATTAATTTTTACAAAGTCTACTGCTTCAGTTTTTCTAATGGCAATTTGCATATACTCCAGAATGTTATAAAGAGTGATCAGCTTAACAGCAATTACTTGCAAAGTCAATATTTGCCTAGAAAATGAACTTTATCCCCCCAAAACACATTTCAACATCATTGCAGCCCTGCCTTAAAAGGACCACCTAACATCGTTTCAGTGATTGCTCCATTAACACAGGTGTGGGTGTTGATGAGGACAGGGCTGGAGATCAATCTGTCATGATTAAGTAAGAATGACACCACTGGACACTTTAAAAGGAGGCTGGTGCTTGCCATCATTGTTTCTCTTCTGTTAACCATGGTTATCTCTAAAGAAACACGTGCAGTCATCATTGCACTGCACAAAAATGGCCTAACTGGGAAGAGTATTGCAGCTAGAAAGATTGCACCTCAGTCAACAATCTATCGCATCATCAAGAACTTCAAGGAGAGAGGTTCCATTGGTGCCAAAAAGGCTCCAGGGCGCCCAAGAAAGACCAGCAAGCGGCAGGACCGTCTCTTAAAAGTGTTTCAGCTGCGGGATCGGGCTACCAGCAGTGCAGAGCTTGCTGAGGAATGGCAGCAGGCAGGTGTGAGTGCATCTGCACGCACTGTGAGGCGGAGACTCTTGTAGCAAGGCCTGGTCTCAAGGAGGGCAGCAAAGAAGCCACTTCTCTCCAGAAAAAACATCAGGGACAGACTGATATTCTGCAAAAGGTACAGGGAGTGGACTGCTGAGGACTGGGGTAAAGTAATTTTCTCTGATGAATCCCCTTTTCGATTGTTTGGAACATCTGGAGAACAGCTTATTCGGAGAAGAAGAGGTGAGCGCTACCACCAGTCTTGTCTCATGCCAACTGTAAAGCATCCTGAAACCATTCATGTGTGGGGTTGCTTCTCAGCCAAGGGAATCGGCTCTCTCACAGTCTTGCCTAAAAACATAGCCATGAATAAAGAATGGTACCAGAATGTCCTCCAAGAGCAAGGACCCCCCCGAGTCGCCAACGACAGCAAAAAGTTCGCCCCATGGGTATCACCTTGCAAGCAAAGTTTAAGAGACCCAAAAGCACTTGCATCTGATGCAAGGTAACTTTTTTGGAGAGCTCCACCTCCTCTACTGCCTGGACTAGATGATCCAGTTTGTTATTTGGCAAACGGAAAACCATAGCCATCGAATCGATTTCTGTCCCCAGGAAAGAAAGGCAAGTTACAGGACGTACCGTTTTTTCCTCGGACAAGGGGACTCCACAACGTTCCATCAAACCCCGAAAAGAGCACAAAATAAAATCACAAACGGTAGAATCGGCCGTCCCAATGAACAGAAAATTGTCTAAGTAGTGCAATATCGACTGATAACCGGTTTCGAAGCGCACTACCCACTCCAAAAAGGAACTCGCCTTTGGGGTAGGACAAGTGATGAATTAAGCGATATTTACCACTCTCCTTCTTGGGGACTAACCCCAAAGGGGAAACTCGCAAATTGGGAAAAGGAGGCTCAACAAAGGGGCCAGCCATCCTACCAAATTCAACTTCCTTCATCACCTTATCCCACGCCAAAGGGACATTAGACAAAACAGACTTTAAAATACCTCAAAAGGAGGAAACCGTTGACTACTTAAACGGAATAACAAAACCGACCCTAAACCCTTCCTCAAGCAGTTTTGCCTCCCGCTTCCGCGGATATAGGTCCAGCCATTGACGCAGAATGCGTCCTCTCACTGGCGTTCTCTCCGACGCCGGGCGTACCCACTTTGGCTGGCTGTTTTCCCCGACGTGAACACCGCAGCGCTGCGTGATTACCCCCGCAGATCGAGCAGTCATGCCGGAACTTACAGGAGGAGAAAAACCTACAGTGTCCCTCACTGTACAACCAGCAGGACCCTGTAGGTTTGTGAGTAATTGATCCCTGAACGGGGGATGTCCCCCGGCACTACCTGGAAAGGGCCGCTGCGGCCTCTGAGCAAGGATAAGTTGTATCCAGACGTCGGTCGCCTTCGACGCCCAGCCAACAGCTGGGGTCAAGGCTAACCGCCACCTGAACTCCTCGTCATAACGCCACCAAGCTGCACCACCGTGCAGCTTGTTGGCGCTATATATATAATATCCAGATAGATGAAAAGCTCAGCTCCTTTAGCGGGGCAATGTTAGTGCAAAATGTGTGCTAGCACCACAAAAGCCTGAACCCAATTGCCAAAAGTTTTTGTGACTCTTGGCTTCCTATCCGCACCCCGTTCGAAAACCCTCTCTTTATCCAGCGTAACTTGGTCAGTGGATAAGAGAGACCAAATGTCTACGTACTCATGCGTACCTAAGGGGGCGACCCTGCAAAAAATCGAATCTCGAAAACCCTGTGGACAGATGACAGGCGAAGGTGTCTCCCTGCCCAAGCCTCCCACAGAAGCCTGCCCACTACAATTACTTTCTAGCTGACTAAGCATGCGCCTTAATACTGAAGAGAGATCTTCGCCGTGTGTCGGGTTAGCTAGGGCTGACCAGGCGGGAAGGCAAGCTTACTCACCATCTCTCCTGGTCCCTGTGTCCAATAATGGCGGCGCTGGTGTTGGGGTAGGTGTTGACTGTGGTACTGGTGGTTCCGCGGGGCAGTGGAACACCCCCGGAGAATCCCTTGGTGCAGAACTGTGCGTTGAAGCCTGGGAAAACCGGTGAGATGCAGATCCCGACTCGATGGCGTGAAGAGTCCCTCCTAGATTGGTGCGAAGAATGGCGCGAGGCAAGCCGAAGACGCTCGTCTACCCTTCTGCGGGAAAGCCGACTCGACGACCTGGACCCCGAATGTTCCTCCCGGGACCGACGATTCCGACGGCGATAATCCCGTCGGTGACGGATGAGATGACTCTCCTCTCTGTTACGGTGTCTGTGATGATGAAACCTCCTGGAACCTGAAGAAGAAGACTCAGAAGAAGCAGGCAAATCATAGACTCGAGGTGACAGTGCCAGCGAAGTATCCCTGACCTGTGAACTCGCAGCATAGACCCGTGACCTCCGACCTGCTCCTGGTCATGTGCCGCCCACTCTGACGTGAGGCTGGCCTATCCCTGGTGACCCTTGACGCCCCTGGGGACCAAGAGTACCGCGGGGAAGGAAGGGCCTGTGACGAAAGTATGTGTGACAAGCCCTGTGTTAAGACACCAGGTTCTGTAGCAGCAGCCTGGCCAGGAGGGGACACTTGTGTGAGTGGGGAAGGACTTATCCCAAGGTGGTGCTGAGGCTCCAGGAGTGAGACATCGGTACTGCAGGGCTGTGTGTGTGGGGGGGGGGGGAGGGGCAGTGCTGGCAAACCCAGCGCCAGCAGAAAAGCTTTCTGCATGTGGGAAAGTTGTGTACCCGGGACCCGTGGAAGCCCCGCACCCACCCACCGGCGCACGCACCGCCGAGCCCGTTGCTGGCAGCGAGGGAAGTAATCCCTCAGCCCCAGGTGGACTTTACTCACCGCCTGAAGAATCGCCTCCACCTTCACCCCCCCCCCCACTCCCGCGGGAGGCTCAATGGCAGCCATCTTGTTTGTAGGCCGGCCAGCCTCCGCACGGCTGCTGGGTGAAGCCTGTATCCTGCCTTCCTCCGCAGACTGCCGCTGCCATCTCTGCTCTGCGTGCCTCCCGGTCCTCCGATCCGAGGAGAGACCGGAGGGTGCCGATGCCGCTGCCCCCCGGTAGCCTGCACTTGCCTCCACGCTCGGGCGGGCTGGGGCTGAGTCGGGAAGGCTTCCTGACCAGACGGTGGGGCCTGCGGGATTGACGTTCCTCGACCTCACTTGAAGGGACCCTCTCCTGTTCACCGGACGGGACACCAGCCGCAGCCTTTGACAGAAGATCCTCCAGCCACTGACGTCCTCACATGGTCACGCTCCTCACACGGTCCAAGATCAGCCTCTCCAGGTCCTGGAGTGCCGTTCCTCTCGTCCGCCATGACAGAGGGTAAGTGCCTCGTCCTACGTGCCCCACAAATTATGTTTAATCAGTTTTTATTGAGGTTTTTGCAAATAATAACAAAAAGAAACAAAACCAATACAAAGGCATCAAATAAGGCAGTAGGAGGCATGCAGGCCACCCAATCATGGAGAAGTCGCTGAGGAACAGCCAGGGTAGATGGCCGCTGACGCCCGCAACAGAGAAACCAGTAACGGGTGGTACTATAACAACATGGGGAAATGCATCATTGGGGGGTGCCTCACAAATTATATATAACTCCTCCTAATTCCTCCTAACCACTCACATAACATGGTGGCGAAGTCCAATTCAATTTGAAATTCTCCATGACAACCAAAATGCCCAGCAGTCCTAGCCCTTATCACTAGTCGCTACAAGGGCCACAAATCCTTAGGACAGGTCCTCAATATCACATCAGAGGGGTCCATTACCCAGCAACTCACTGATCAGCTCCGTTCACTGTGTAGTGGCCATGTCATAATGCTTAAGGTCAGTTTTCAGAATGAAAGCTGATCTGCAGTGTCAGGTTTCCAAACACCCACTTACCACACAAGCACATGTGAATCTGTATGTGAACTTAAAGGGAGACTCCATTTCCACACTCATTTTCAAACTCACTTATCACATTAAAGCTACAAAGGAGTAACGTGACCCCACATCTGCACATATCCACACAAATATCTGCCACCACCCACAAGTTATGGTAGATGAGACACCAACATACCTAGACTACTCACACCACTGACACCACACAGTGAACCTCTAGTACACTGGCATAGAAAAGGTTTTTTTGATGTGGGGACCATTGTATGCCAACACTGTGGCACCAACAGTATGGTATTGTGAAATGCAGTTGTAAGCTGTGTATCGGGGTGGGCTCCCCAGGATACAGCGAAGTCAAGAACAAAGGAAGCGACTCCAAATCAATTTAGTAAAAAACTAAATTTTACTTTGTATAGTAACACCTCTTTACCAAAAAAAACACTCTCAACTATTTACATACACTCAGCCAGGAAGCTGAGGCCCTGGTGTTGTACAGCGCGGTGCCCTTTCATGTGCGGCTCCAATATACTCCAAGCTTTTACCTATCTGCAGGCTGCAACTAACCAGCCGCTTGTTACCTTTTTATCACCCTAGTCACAGGAACAATTCAGTGAGTGTGATAGGGGCATCGGCGGTATAACACAAGAGCTTACAAACTTATCAAAATACCCCTATTCCCCCCAAACAAAGTACAACCGAGTAAATATAATAGTAGGTCAGTTTGCAAGCCAAAGAAATGTGACAATGTATAAGATATCGCTTCTAGACTTCCTCAGAAGCTCCTCTCTGAGAGTTACAAGTCTATAGAATTCTCTGAGTCTTAGTCCTTACTACCGAATAGCTAGATAATTCACCAGTAGTGTGGCCTGTGAAGATGAGTATGCCTAACTAGGCCCTGTGGCAGTCGCTACCGCTGCTACCCCGGTATTTACGCCCCTGTGTGACACTCATATTTAACTTACATGCTGTCCATTTCCTTCTGATCCTCCTTGAGATGGTTCTACTCCTTCATTGGAGTCCAGCTGTGTTTAATTAAACTGATTGGACTTGATTAGGAAAGGCACACACCTGTCTATATAAGACCGCACAGTGCATGTCAGAGCAAATGAGAATCATGAGGTCAAAGGAACTGCCCAAGGAGCTCAGAGACAGAATTGTGGCAAGGCACAGATCTGGCCAAGGTTACAAAAGACATATGAAAGCCCGCATAGAGTTTGCCAATAAACACATGAAGGACTCCCAGACTATGAGAAATAAGATTCTCTGGTCTGATGAGATGAAGATTGAACTTTTTGGCGTTAATTCTAAGCGATATGTGTGGAGAAAACCAGGCACTGCTCATCACCTGCCCAATACAATCCCAACAGTGAAACACGGTGGTGGCAGCATCATGCTATGGGGGACAGGACGACTGTTTGCAAGTGAAGGAAAGATGGATGCGGCCAAGTACAGAGAGAGATCCTGGAAGAAAACCTCTTCTAGAGTGCTCTGGACCTCAGACTGGGCCGAAAGTTCACCTTCCAACAAGACAATGACCCTAAGCACACAGCTAAAATAACAAAGGAGTGGCTTCGGAACAACTCTGTGACCATTCTTGACTGGCCCAGCCAGAGCCCTGACCTCAACCCAATTGAGCATCTCTGGAGAGACCTGAAAATGGCTGTCCACCAACGTTTACCATCCAACCTGACGGAACTGGAGAGGATCTGCAAGGAAGAATGGCAGAGGATCCCCAAATCCAGATGTGCATCATTCCCAAGAAGACTCATGGCTGTACTAGCTTAAAAGGAAGGGGCTTCTTCTCAATATTGAGCAAAGGGTCTGAATACTTATGACCATGTGATATTTCAGTTTTTCTTTTTTAATAAATTTGCAAAAATATCTACATTTCTGTTTTTTCTGTCAAGATGGGGTGCTGAGTGTACATTGATGAGAAATAAAATGAACTTTTTTGCTTTTAGCAAATGGCTGCAATGAAACAAAGAGTGAAAAATGTAAAGGGGTCTGAATACTTTCCATAGCCACTGTAGCTATTATAATACTGCTCCTATGTACAAGAATATAACTACTATAATACTGTTCCTATGTACAAGAATATAGATACTATAATACTGCCCTCTATGTACAAGACTATAACTACTATAATACTGCCTCCTATGTACAAGAATATAACTACTATAATACTGCCCTCTATGTACAAGAATATAACTACTATAATACTGCTCATATGTACAAGAATATAACTATTATAATACTGTCTCTTATGTACAAGAATATAATTACTATAATACTGCTCCTATATACAAGAATATAACTATTATAATACTGCCTTCTAGCTGTGAGGACTGTGTGTGTTTTGGTAGTTCTCCTCATGTCTAGAGATAGCTTGGGGCCACCCTGTGTGGGGAAGCTTCCCAACCAAGGCCCAAGTTTCCAGGCCTACACTGGGAGGACGTTTCCAAGCTCCTTTAAACATGGATGTAACCAGTGTCGGACTGGGATGTCTAGGGCCCACCAATGGAATTGTTTCTAGGGGCCCACTGCCAGGACCCCTACAGATCAGCTGTACCGAGACAGGTCGACTAAAGGTAATAACATGTCGGGAGCCATGCTGCTCACCTGCCATACGATGTGCACCATCCCACCATCGTAAAAGCAATGTGCGAGTGTGCGCTTACACCCTCTGCGCCGCGAATCCAGTTTTTTTCGCTGGAAACAAAGTCCTGCATGTCTGAAAAAAACTGGATTCGCGGCGCAGAGGGTGTAAGCGCACACTCGCACATTGCTTTTAAAAACCCATTCAAATGAATGGGTTTTTAAGCAATGCGTTGCTAACCTTTCGCTATCCAGTCCCTATACAGTTTCCCGAGATTTTCAGTCGGATTCGCGGCGGACGGGCTCCAGCGCAAGTGAGAACCCACCCTTACACAGGTTCTCTAACGACAATTAAGACGTCAGTGTCCTGGCACAGGCGGGCGTAATGACATCACTACATAATGCCGCCTGTGCTGGGACACAGACGTCCTGTGGTGACGGCATCTTGTAGGCTGCAGGATACAGCAAGGAGAGTCGGCGGTGGCAAGTCCAAGCAGGGGAATTGCAGGCAGGTGAGGATTATTGTTGTGGTTTTTTTGGGGGGGAGGTGGGAAGCCTTAAAAATATTAAGGGCCAATAACCATAAGGGGTCATTAGGGCAAGCAGGGGCATTATTAATATAAGGGGACTATTGGGAGGCAGTATTTATGTAAGGGTGTAAGAGGGTATTGGGCTATACTAATTTAAGGTGGGCATTTTTTATTTAAAGGGGTTGTCCAGGAATTACAGTAATTGGGCAGGTAGGCTGGGGAAGGTGAAACATAAAAAAAAAAAGCAACATATTCAATAGTCTCTAGCGCTCCAATGTTCCCCACCATTGTCTGGTCGAACGCTGCCCAGGGGCTTGTTCTGGCAGAAGTCCTCGCTACATGTGACTGCTGAGGCCAACTTGTGGCCTCAGTGGTCACAAAAAAGGACCCAGGAGGTCACTAGTGACGTATGCGAGTGACATCCCTGGTCCTTTCCTGTGACCGCTGAGGCCATGTGTAGCAAGGACTTCCGCCAGAACAAGCCCCCGGGCGACGCTGGACCTGACAGCAACGGGGGGACACCAAAGTGCTGGGGACTGGAGAGTATGTTTTTTTTTTTTTTTTTTTAAATATCTCACCTTCCCCGGCCTCCTGCACCAGTTCTGCAATTCCTGGACAACCCCTTTAAGGGAATATACAGGAGAACTATTAATTAAGGGGTATTATTAGCTGACATACAGGAGTATTATAAATTGGGGGGGCACAGGGACATTATTGATTTAAGGGGGCATACAGGAGTATTATTAATTGAGGGGCACTATTAATTTAAAGGGTTGTATTATCATACATTTTAAAGCAGGCAGCAGGTGAGCGTTATAATGTACAATCTCCCCTGTACTTGCACTGGGCTGTCTCTGTCACCTTTGCTTGTATACAGAGCGGCTGCAGCGAGATGTCACAACAGCGGAATCGCAGCAGCCCAACACTATGTACTGCTGTACTGTAGAGAGAAGTGATTGGCTGCAGCGGTCTTGTCCTGTCAACTTGACATCAGTGCTGCAGCTGCTCCTTATACAAATAGTGCAGTGAAGGTGATGGCTGGCCCAGGGCAGGGACAGAGGGGGGGGGGGGGATGCAGGTAAGTGTCAGTGCATTTTTATTTACAACCTGCTGCCTGCATTAATATTTCTGATCCCGAACAATCCCTTTAAGGGGGCACACAGGAGGAATTAATTAAGGGGAAAAAAGGGGCATTGTTAATTTAAGATACATATGGGGGTATCATATGTTTACAGG
Organism: Leptodactylus fallax; assembly: GCA_947044405.1. Taxonomy (NCBI): domain Eukaryota; kingdom Metazoa; phylum Chordata; class Amphibia; order Anura; family Leptodactylidae; genus Leptodactylus; species Leptodactylus fallax. The sequence goes on from CAMRHE010000017.1 coordinate 67,956, forward strand.
AGATTTTTATATCATGTATTTTATAATTGGGGGTAGCAGCAGGATGGGGACTTTGTATAGGCAAGAAAAATGTGGGTCACATGTCTGGAAAAGTGAGGAGCCAAATATGTCTGTGTTGCAAACTTTACAGAGACAAGTTGCGAATGGAAGAAGTGGTCATGGCGGTCTAGATGGAAGAGACGAGAAATGTGAAAGATTACAGTCAGAGACATCACCTGTAAGTAACAACATTTCCTGTACTGTATTTACTTCAACTGTATGCAGAGCCCTGTGTACAGCCAGTATCTGTGGTCACCATATAGTGATAACATCGGTATACCCAGGTAGGGGCCCACTTGGATATGTTTGCCCTCCCTGTGCCGAACCCCTAGCTACGCCTCTGTATAGCACCCAATTCTGTTTCCTCTCTGCAGTGAATGAAATGACAGCATTAAGCATTCTTCTATCTACAGTAGGCTTAACGTGAAAACTGTGGAATCCACCAGAACATATGCCCTTGTGCAGACCTGAGACTACTGCACAGACGGTTGGTCTGGAAGCATAGACAGTGATTCAGGGTAGGTGCTTCACAACATCTATTATTGACTGATAGTCATCTGTTTTTATTTTTTAAGGGATTGTCCAGGATTTGAATACAATAGATACTGAGGAACTATCCACAGGAAAGGCCATCAGCATCTGATCGGTGTGGGGGCTTACTCCCAGATCCTGCACCAATCAGCTGATTCAGCTCCCGACTCTCAACCCTACCACATTGAAGTGTTTAAAATATTGATCCTATGTTGAGGCGTGTCAGTATCTTGGAAAGCTGGGTAGTACCCTTATTACACTTCATTGTGATTGGTTTATTCCCAGGCACATTGACAATATTTCACTTCAATAGCTTACTTTAAATGTGAGTGGGAGTAACTCAGGTCACATAGCTAGTGAAGGGACTCTTATGTACCTTTGCAGTCCCTTCACTAGCTCATTCTGGCGCACCTACCTTTAGGATGAGACAGAATTCTGTCTCACAGATGAGTCAAGATTCTGTCGCAACTTCAGGTCCCCTGTGCCAGAATAGAAGCCAGTGTTCATTAAATTTACAAAATAAGAAGGAAGACAGCTGAAGGTCACTATGGTTTTTTAAAATTTTTCATACTGCTGGGATCTTTTGTGTTTTTTTAATCTTTCAGGTTATGATGGATCGCTTGGATTACGTTGGATTCGTTGGACTCCATCGATGATCATCGTTTTTGTTTAATTTTTTAATAAAATGGTCAAAGAGGGTTGTCAGGGGGAGTTTTTATATCAATAAAAATAATTTCTCTCATGTCTCTTGATTTTTTTAAATACTTTCTTACCCCCTTAGTAATGGTGACTGTCTGTTAGACAGTATCCATTACTAAGGTGTGGCTTAGTGTTAGCTGGTGAATATTCTAGCACTAACCCTCCAATTATTACCCCGGTACCCAACACCATCAGGGGTGCCGGGAAGAGCTGGGTATCGTCCAATACCCAGCTGTCTAAAGAGACTGCTGGGGATTGGGGCGGTCGCAGTCTGGTATTATTAGGCTGGGAAGGCCCAAAAACAGTGGCCCTTCCCACCCTTGTAATGTCAGGCTGCTCCTGCTTGTTATATCCGGCTGGTTATGAAAAATTGGGGGGACCCAATGTCGTTTTTTTTCCAATTATAAAGCAGCATAGGGTCCCCCCAATATTTCTGAACCAGACATTACTAGGGTGGGAAGGGCCACGATTTTTGCTCCTTCCCAGCCTAATAATACCAACCTGTGACTTCCCCAATCCCCGGCTGTCTCTTTAGACAGCCAGGTATTGGACGATACTCAACTCTTTTTGGTGTTAGGTACCGGGGTAATAATTGGAGGGTTAGTGCTGGAATATTCACCAGCTAACATTAAGCCACACTTTAGTAATGGATGCTATCAGACAGCTGCCATTACAATGGGGGTAAGAAAGTATTTAAAAAAAACTTGAGACATGAGAGAAATTTTTTTTATTGAAATAAAAACTCCCCCAGACAACCCTTTGACCATTTTATTAAATAATTAAAAAAAAAAAAAAAATGATGATCATCGATGGAGTCCAACGAATCCGACATAATCCAATGGATCATCGTAACCGGAAAGAGGAAAAACACAAGCATAATAAAAAAAATTATACTCGCCTACAGCTGTCTTCTTTCATATGTCTTCTGTGGTAAAATAGAAACTGGCTTCTATTCTGGTGCGGTGGATCTGAAAATGAGAAAGAATTCTGTCTCATCTCAAAGGTTTGTGACCAGAATAAGCTAATGAAGGGACTCCTTAGCTACAGAAGAGTCCCTGGACTAGCTGTGTGATTGTTGTTACTCCTATCAATGTGACCAGGAGTAACACAATCACATTGGGGGTCGGGGAGAAGCAGGAGCTGACAAGCTATTCATATGAATTGACAGGCGTCTCAAGCATTCACAGCAGGCACTGCCCGGTAATTCATTTGCATTTACAAGCAGCTCCTGCAAAGGGGGGGGGGCAATGCAGGCGCAAAATATCACTCCTGCATCGCTCCACATCTGTAGCAATGTAAGTGTGAAAAATGGACAGCACAAGAATGATGATTTTTTACAGATAGTACATGGACAGAAAAATTGTTAATGTTAAAGGGGTTGTCCAGAATAACCTGTTTTTTGCAAAGAGGCTGGGGAAGGTGAAAAAAAAACATACTCTCACCTGTCCCCGGTGCTATGGTGTCTCCCACCGCGGTCCAGTTCTGCTGCTCCCAGGTGATGTCCCAGTTTCTTTACTTAGGCCGCTGATTGGCCTCAGGGGTCACATGAGGTGAGGACTTCCTCCAAAACAAGACCCGGGAGGAGCAGGACCAGGCCGTGGTGGGAGACACCGGAGCATTGGGGACAAGTTAGTATGGGGTTTTTTCTTTCACCTTCCCGGCCTCCTTGCCAAAAATGGCTTCCTAGAGAACTACGCTACTTTGAAAAAACCATTCCCTTCTGCAATAGATATTATGTAAGCTGATGTTGATGGTGAGGATGACATGAATGATGGAAAACATGTAGCTTGTGAAAACTGCCTGACCTGCTGCTATAGACTTTTATATGATCACAACTTGCATTCTGCTGCATATACAAATCTTTTTGTGGCATATAAGGCGCTCCTTAGGGTGGGTTCACACTTGCGCTTGAGTCCGTCCGCTGCCAATCCGAGTGAAAATCTCGGGAAACTGTATAGGCACCAGATAGCGACAGGTTAGCGAAGCATTGCTTAAAAACCCATTCATTTGAATGGGTTTTTAAAGCAATGCGCAGGTGTCTGATTGCACCCTCTGCGCCGCGAAGCCGTTTTTTTTCGTCGGACACAAAGTCCTGCATGTCCGACTTTGTTTCTGACGAAAAAACTGGAAAAAATACCCCTTTGACTGTAATGGGGTCCATCAGTTTTCTACTTTGATGTTTGTCACTTTGCCTGGCAAAACAGGCCGGCTATCTGCACTATTTTGTCTATAATGTTTGTTGAACGCTATCTGTGATGGAGGATAAGTTAATGTTTAATTTTATATTATTTATTTAAATATTATTTACTTGGTTGCCTTTGGTTGTCCAATAAAATAATTTCGGTTTGCTTTTCCGTGTATGTGTGTAGAACATAATATAGTTTGTAGGTCTCATGCCTGAATGTATTTAAGATCTGCATCACGCAGAACTCAGATATGCACCATGCATACCCATATATAAAATAAAATACATTTTTCTATTCAAAGACAGTAAACTAAGGCTCAGCTAAAAGTGATATTTGCATTGATTAAGAGAAAACTCACTTTGATGTAGTGCAAAGGACAATACATATTCTGTTTTGCACACTTTATTGTGCGCGAAAATGCACGTTAAACGTGCGTGATGCCAAAATCTGGATGGGCGATATTTCTTATGGCAATAGGGTGGGCCCCTAGAATCAATCCCACTGGTGGGCCCTAGGCACCCCAGTCCGACCCTGTGCTGGCGCCCTCTTGCTGGGAGTCCTGCACCTCATGTGACCTCTAAGACCAATTAGGTACAGGATTTCCAGAAATGAGGTGCCGCCATGAGACCGAACAGACACAGACGGGGGACAACGTGGTGCTGGGGACAGGTGAGTATGCTTTTTTTTTTTTTTTTTTTTTTTTACACCTCCCTGGCCACCACAGTGGTCGCTCCAATTTATGGACAACCTCTTTAAAGGTTTTTTTTTTTTTTTTTTTATGGCCACTTCACTGGTCTGCCCATACAGTGGCCTCTTCACTGGTCCCTCATACTGTATGGGGAACAGTGATGGGGCCATTATATTGTGTGGGGGCAGTGATAGGGGCTAACATCCTGTGGGGAGGACATAGATAGACCATAAATACCTGATCGCTAGGGGGCTGGCACACGGCCCCATCAGCTGTATGGAGCCACTTCCAGCGCGCGCTCTGTACACAACCGAGGGCCGGAGACAGAAAGGTTCCTCCACTGTATAGCAGCCCGGCGCCTTCACTGCAGCTCAGATCGCACTGACTTCAATATGTGCTGAGATGCAGTATAGGAGCCAAGATAATACACAGAGGACAAAGCTTTCTGCTTTTGGCCCTGTATTGTGTACAGGACGGGCGCCGGAAGTGTCTCTGTACAGCTGATCAGTCCAGGGGTCCGGTGTCAGACCCCTACCAATGAGGTATTTATGGCCTTTCCTGAGGATAATGCCTGGACAACCCCTTTAATATACCCCCTAATGCGCCACACTTTAAAGAGGTTGTCCAGCATAATTTTATATATTTTTTTTTTTATTATAAATAGTGGGTGAGGTGGAAAAACAAAGCAAAACAAAAAAAAACATACCCACCTTTACCTGGTGCTCCGGCGTATACCAGTGTGGTCTGGTCCTGCTCCGCTGTCTTCTTTTGCCGGAAGTCCTCACTGGCTGTGACATCTCAGGTCCCTTCCCTTAGGCCGCTGATTGACCACAGGAGTCACTTGACGTCACAGACAGTCACGTACAGAGGGAACTTCAGAGCTGCAGGACCGAACTGCCCTGGGAGACACTGGAGATGGGAGAGTAAGTTCTGGGGGGTTTTTTGGTTTTTTTTTTCCATGCTCCGGCCAAATTAAAAAAAAAATAAAAAATGTTATCCTGGACAATCCCTTTAATGTCACCTGGGATATTGGCCTCCATCACTGCACCCCCCCCCCCTACAATATAATGGCCCCATCAATGGTCCCCATACAGTAGAGAGGACCAATGAAGGGGCTACTGTATGTGGAGAATAGTGAAGGGACCACTCTTCACTAGTCCTCCCTATAGCAGCATTAGGTCATTACTTACCTGTCTGCTCCCCGGTCCAGCTCCTTCTTGCTCCAGGCGCACTGATGTGACGTTATGTGCACCCAGACCAGGAAAAAGCAGGAGGCGCTGGAGAGTAGTCAGGTAAGTATTGGGATGTAGCTTGTGGGCCACAGGCTCAGTGTGGCCTGTGGCCTACAAGTCTATGAGTGGTAGAACAGGAAGCCAGTTGCTTTCTGCTCTACTAGTATCAGAACTGGGTCAATGGTGCCATTTCTCCCAGGTTTTGCGATCCGGTTGTTAAAACTGGATCGTAAAACCAAGGAGAACCTGGCTGCATCACTTACCTCACCCCGCTCCTGCTTGCGGCATCTCCTCTTCCAGCATCAGCCTGGGCCCTGTGCATCGCGATGACGTAATGCGCAGTGTATAGGGGCCCCCTGGCCAGGAGCGGGGAGAGATAAGTGAATAGGGGCCATTACCGCGTCTAAAATGCCTATTATAAAAAAAGCAGTGGGGGTCCGGTAGGGCCCCCTAAAGCAGCGGTCCCCAACCTTTTTTGTGCCAAGGACCACTTTCATATAGGCCAATTTTCCTGTGGCCCGGCAGGGGGCGGGGCTTTTGGTGGCAGCACAGGGTTGGGACAATTGGGCGACTCGTAATAAAAAAAAACAATATAGTGCATATTTATTTATTACATTTTGTTCTGCCCAATGGATCAGAATCTGATGCTAAAAGTGTTGACATCTCATTTTACATACTTGTGTTAATGTATATTCTAATTAGGTTATAGCACCATGTAGTGGTCTTTCAGTTACATTACCTGTTGAATTCCCCTTATGAAGTAATTGCATTGTGGGAGCTACAATGCACTCTGGGTAAAGCAAGGCATTCTGGGAGTAAGAAACCTGCCCACAAGACATTGGGATGCCATCTCTTGCACTATTCTACACTTAAGCGCCATTATCCCTGTGCAAGCATATCTGTTTTACTAATATCAACATCACATCAGTATCATCATCACATTACCAGATTTACAACCTGTTGACCAATAAATTGTTAGACTACAGAAAAAACAGTCTGTTTATTTGGAAGACAGAGAAGGTTTATGCTGTATGTCAGACTGCACACTGAGAGAACATGTAAGAAGACAGAACACATTTATATATTCCCCTATACTTTATTAAGGGAGATCTCTCCATATCATGTATAAATTATTGGTGGTATGGGCAGCTCCCTTAATAAAAGTATGGGTAGGGCGGGGGACTATAACTCAGGGAGCACTATTACTGTATTACCTGTGTGTGCGGGGACTATTATCTGTGGGGCACTACTAGGGCAGTGTTACAGTAATAGTGCCCCCCAGTTAACAACATTACCTGTATGTATGGCAGTTTTTATTAACTGTAGGGGGCGCACTATAACTGTAATAGTGCTAGTGTCCACCCACAGGTAATATTACCTGGGTGTGTGGTGGTGGGGATTATTACCTGTGGGGGGCACTACTAGGGCTCTATTACAGTTATAGTGCCACCCTCAGTTTATAACATTACCTGTGTGTGAGGGGTCTGTTATTAACTGTGGGGGGGGGGCTATAACTGTAATGGAGCCCTAGTACTCCCCTCCAGATAATAGTCTCCCCTCCCCCTCATACTGTTACTATAGTTACAATTACATTATACTTACCTGCTTACTTATGCAGATCCCAGTATCTCTTGTGACCCACAGGATGTGCGCGCCTTCTATGCTGGTCCCCGGCCCCAGTGGCACCATAGCAAAGGTTCCGGAGCAGCATAGAAGACACACATATGCTTTGTATCACAAGAGATCTCAGAGCTGCATCAGTGATCAGATAGTCCTGTGTACACTTACTAGGTGTCGGACAATGCTCCAGTTCTGCAGATTACATGCAGCATCAGCCCACACCTAGTAGTATACAGAGGTCCCCAATGATTGGGCGGCCTGGTACCAAGTGGTCCACGGCCCGGTCATTGGTGTCCTCTGCCCTAAAGGCACGGAGCCCACCGGGGGGATTCACCAGCCCCCAGTGGGCCAGTCCGACCCTGGATGTAACCCCCAAAGTGATCCTTAACAAAAAAAAAAAAAATCTGCAGAGTGTGAGCATTACCAGTGCAAGGAAGAATGGTGGAGATGTGGAAGTATGTTCTGTAAAGAAAGAAGTGCCAGCAGCCAGTGCATCCCAGAGATGTGTTATGAGACATTCAGCCAGCCAAGGCATGCAGCGTTCTGGACAACAAGGAGACTCCAAGTTGAAAATCTGAAAAGTCCAAAATCTGACCAGCAAGGTGCACAGGAAGTGAGGCAGAGCCCATTACATTCAGCAGGTGTGCAGCTCACCCCTCCAGCACACAGGCACAGGAGGACATCACTGGAGAGGCAGCCATTGCAGGAGAATCTACAACATGAGGTTGTATCCAGCATGGTTTGTCCCGGCCGCACAAGATATCAGGCTGCTGGTAGGAGCAGCAGAAATGTTGCAAAGTCTGTGGATTTGACACAAGGAAAATCTGAAGGTGCTTCTAAGGCTGTCTCTAACCCAAACCTGAAAAAGTGTAATCCAGCTCCAGCAGAGACAGCTGGTCATAAACCTGGAGCAACCATGAAACCAGCAATAGGGAAACCTGTGACACCATGAAAACTACACGTGAAAGAGACACCGCTGGCACTGGTAAGCAAAATGGAGGAATTAAAGCCTCACAAACAAATGCTGCAGGTAGACATAGACTCTGTGCATAAGTTAAAGACTGCAAATCCTAAATGTAAAGCCATATATGACTGCAGGCTGCATTCACTTACTATAGAACTGGCTGATGTTGTAAAACAAATGACCTGGAGAGGATGGGGCCCCTAGCCGAGTCCTACAGAAACCAGGAATGTTTTACACAGCACCAGAAGAATATCGGGTCTGAGTCCACTGAAGCTGTATCACGGTCAGATACCATCCCATATGTGCCCTGACAGGTGACCAGACCAATACTACAACCTGCAAGCTTCTCATTCCAGAAGGGAGAAGTGTACAAACATGTACAACAGCTGCAGAAACCTGCAATTGTCCCTCAGCAACAGCATGGAGCCCAGGTACCAGCAGAGGCACCACAAGTCCCAGCACAGACAATGCAGCAGCAGGACAGTGGACATGTACCCATGTGTCTGGTTGATGCGGTGAGACAGCAGAGCTCTGCTGTTGGGGCACAGATTGGGGGCAGTGAAGACGTTGTACCTAAGGGGTCCGGGGCTGGAGATAATACACAGTCTGTGTGGATATAGATCCTGATGATGTCATAGAGGTGGATGGGGGGCAGGAGATTGTACAAAGAGATGTGTGTGATTTCCCTCCTCTAACAGGTACATAAGGTGTGATAGGCCCCTCTAGAACAGATAGTGTACCCTGTCAGGAACCTCCCATAAATGCTTGGAGCCGTGCCGCTCCATCTTTGACCTCTGGCTACGATGTCAGCTTTAAGCTCATGTCTTGTCTGGATAGGTTGTGGGCACATTACTCCAGGTTCAGGGACACGGATGGTTGTAGTAAATGTATTTTTATTCCTATTTCCAGGCCAGATACCGTTATTGTTAATGTTATCTTCTGGAACAAATCTGTTCCACCCTCCCAGGATATTGGTGTGGCTCAGAAGACATTGTGACCTGATGTCTGATCTCACCAAAAATAGAGACACTGATGGTATCTGGACTGGAGGGTGGAAGGTCATGGTAAAACTGCACCAATATAATAACATCATATCAGTCAAACTTGTGCTTTAAATGTGGTAAGGCTGGTCATGTGGCAAGTGTGTGCACGGTGGTAAAGTGCAGCCTGTGTGGGGAGGTCGGTCATGTCAATGCCAACTGCTAGAACATCCGCTGTAATCTAAGTGGGTAGATAGGCCACCCACACCGGAACTGTCCAGACGTCTGGCACAACATCTGTAAGGGACTTCTGCAGAATTCCAGAGTGCTTCTGCTTTAAAGGGGTCTGTTGAGTTTAGAATGCCTGCCAAACCAATAATATTGCCGTGTAGCGGCCTTTAATAGGGACAGGAACATGCTGTGTCTTTGTAGCCACACACTGCTGAAGCAATGCAGAGATAATCATCTTTTTATGGCTGTGCTTATCAGTCCCCAAGTGCACCAGAGGCGGGGCCTGATTTGCCAGATGCAATGGTTCACACTTCCTAAGACTCTCCCTTTTGCCACAATTGACATTCAGTGTCTGCCTGCATCATGGCTGACATTCAATTGATAGATCCAGACAGGAGAATATAATTTGGAGCACAAGGGTTCATCAAAGAGAAAAAATCCTGGTGTGTTGTATCTGTTACATACAGTAAGTTATATGTTGCTTTGATACTGAACTCTGAGTTTAAAGAGGTTTTCTAGAATTTTGATACTGATATTAGGAAATGTCATCAACATCAGATCAGTAGTGATGCTACACTTGACATCCCCACCGATCTGCTATTATCAGTAGCTGCAGCACCAGCAAAACGCAGTGCATGGAGACAGAAGGGGTCCCTGTGCATGAATGGTTATAGCCCCCCTTTTTTTAATAGCTCAGTATACATAACCACTTTAAGTCTTTCCGATGAAGTCCATTAGCTTAGACACTTACCTGCAGTGTAATAGACAGTAGAAAGTTGTTGTTAAGGTGTAAGGGCCCCTGTGCAGTTGTACCAATGGTATATCTGACTCTACATTATATGCATACAGTCATGGCTGTAAGTGTTGGCACCCCTGAAATTTTCCCAGAAAATTAAGTATTTCTCCAAGAAAATTGTTGAAATTACACATACAATTATGTTTTGTTATACAAATGTTTATTTCTTTTGTTTGTATTGGAACAACACAAAAAGACAGAGAAATTGGACATAATTTCACACAAAACTCCAAAAATGGGCCGGACAAAATTGTTGGCAACTTTTTCAAACTTGTGGCTAAATAACTTTATTTCAAGCATGCGATGCTTGTTCAAACTCATCTGTGTCAAGTAACAGGTGTGGGCAATATAAAAATCACCACTGAAACCAGAAAAAAGGGGAGAAGTTGCATTGTGTGTCTGTGTGTGCCACACTAAGCATGGAGAACAGAAAGAGGAGAAGAGAACTGTCTGAGAACTTGAGAACCAAAATTGTGGAAAAATATAAACAACCTCAAGGTTACAAGGCCATCTCTAGAGATCTTGATATTCCAATGTCCATGGTGCGCAACATAATCAAGAAGTTTACAACACATGGCATTGTAGCTAATCTCCCTGGACGTGGACTGAAGAGAAAAATTGATGAAATTTAATGACTTTATGCTCAAAACCTATAGCTCTGCCCTTCAACTTGCTAAACAAGCCTATGTCACCATTCTCTCTTATCCCAGGCGGCATTGATCCCCTCACCTACCACACTTCATCCTGCTCATTCTCATCTTTTGAACCAGTTACAGAAGAGGAAATCTCCTAGCTCCTCTCTTCTTCTCGCCCTACTACCTGCAGTAGTGACCCTTTCCCCTCACACCTTCTCCAGTCTCTGTCGCCTGCCATCACCACTTACCTTACTAAAATATTTAACCTTTAATTTTCTTCTGGAATATTCTGGAATAGCTTCAGTCCAACCAGCTCACCCTTCCGAAACCAAGACTTTACTTACCTTCCCTGGTGCCGCACAAGTTTGGCTGCTACCTATATGTTATTCCAATAGGTAGTGGCCGATATTTTACTCACCGATCCCCAGTTTGTGCCAGGAGGTGCTGTCTGAGTCTGTCGCCTCAGGTTGCCTCATGGCAGGTGCAACCCTGTATGTGTAAAATACAACGCCTTGGTGTAAAATGCTCAGTACTATTTCTTGCACAGTACTACTGCTTCTCCAAATTATAGATGTATTAGTACTGAGCATATTCCACTAACATTTTACATACTACAGGGCAATAGAGAGTTAGGAGACTCCTCTGCAGATTCCGCCAAAAATCGGTGGAGAGAAAAGTCCTGCATGGAGTACATATCTTCTCTCTACCGGTTTCAGTATAAAATCATCAGAAATGTAACGGACACCCGGCGGACCCCTTTATAGTCTATGAGGTTTAATAGGCTGCTCCAGGACCTTGTGTGCGATGCAGTGTAGCATGGACCGAACTAACAAAGGACAGCTGACAGGGGCCCCCACTGCCATAGGGCCCGGTGGAGATGTACTGCTTGCCTTTTGGTTAAAGCAACCCTGCTGTGCAGTGTCTATATATACAGAATAAGAGCAGATACTGAGAATTACACCCAGTATACAGGACATGAGAAGTGGTACTGTGCAGTGTGTATATATATATATATATATATATATATATATATATAGATATATACTGAAAAAAGTAGTTCTGTGCACCATTCATATATAAGTATGGTAGATCCTGGGTAAATCCTCTTTAAACACCATTTCTAAGGGTAAATGTACCTAAGGTCGGCGTTTGGGGTGAGCAAACTGGGCAAATGTCCAGGGCCCTGTCTCCAAACGGGGCCCCAGGATCGGGGGAGCCTTAATAACAAGTGTATTGGCGTGTTCTGCACTCCGATACTATGGACATCTATGCTAGAAAGCTAAGCTATAAAGTCCCTGTTCTGACATAGATGACCATAAAGAAGACTGGGCGCGATGATTATTTATTTATTATGCTTACTTATATAGGGCTCACAATCCCCCACTAGATTTACTATTAACAGTTCCTTTTTATACATACTCCCTTATATAATAGTCTCTCTTCATAAATAGCTCCCCCTATATATATTGTAAGTATGTGAGCCAGAGGGCGCTGTTGAGCGACCCAGGCCAGGCCAGAAAAGGCCCTCAGCCACGCCTTTGGGGGGTGGCACGTAACTCCAGAGGGGCTGGAGCATCAAGCAGGAAGTAGTAGACCAGCGAGGACGGAGAGATAGGCTCTGTCCCAGAGGGCTGGCGTCCACAGAGGACTGTTGCTAGAGCTGAGTAACAGTCAGGACAGTTAGGGGCTCAAGGAGTGAGTTAGGCCCTAACTGTGGCATAGGTTTTTTGTTGTTTTGCTGTGTTGCAGTTAAGCTGAATAAAGCCATTTTTATTTTACACTTGGACCGTCTGAAAGCTATCTTTCCGGCGCCCAGTACCATGAACCACCGCTGTCTGGACCAGGAAAAGCCGCCATTTTGAGTTTAATTCCCCCAAGCTATCACAATATATATATATATATATATATATATATATATATATATATATATATTTGTATATGTATTTATAAGGAGAGACTATTATTAATAAGGCTATGGGAACTATTATATGTATGGGGTCTATTTATAAAGGGGAACTATTATTAAGGTTGAGGAAACTATTATATATAAGTGGGGCTATTTATAAGGGGGAACTATTAATAATAAGGCCAGTGGGAGAACTATTTTTAATAAGGAGGGACTATTATTAATGAGGCTGGGTAAACTATTATTTATAAGGGGGGCTATTTATAAGAAGGAACTATTTCTTATAAGGGGAGACTATTACTGATAAAGGGGGGGGAAGTATTATTTATAAGCAGGAACTATTATTAATAAGGGGGATTGATTTATAAGGGGGCACTCTAATAACTCATAAGGTGATACAAAGGTGGTCATTTGTATTGCATATGGGCAAAAAAGGGCGTTGTTATTATCGGGGGCAGAAAAGGGTATTATTAAAAATTTAATTATTTACAGTAAATCACTATTTTAAAGGAGTTTTCCAGCCACAAACTTATTTTTGATACTGATGTCCTATCCACAGTATGTGATCTGTTGGGGTCCGACTGTTCTAGCAGCCTCCGGGTGCTGATAACTGGTAGTGGACAGGATGCAGCACCGCTACTATTCAAGTAATAGGAGTGGCACAGCATCGCCATCCACTGTATAGAGGTGGTTCTGGGTAATTGCAGTGCCACTCCTATTACTTGAATAGGAACGGTGCAGCATCCTGTCCACAAGCAACGTCTGGAACCCGGAAGCTGCTAGAACAGCTGATATGTGTGGGGTTCGGGTGTCGAACCCTGACAGATTACATACTGACATAGTGATGAGCTGTCCTATGGATAGGTTATCAGTATAAGAAATCATCCATAAAAACCCCTTTACTTGATCTGATGTTTGTTAGGATAGAAGTATGTGTAGTGCACGACTACCTCATGCAGAAAGTCACTGTGTCAAGGTAGTGTGCTACCTGGGCCTAGTATAGAGGTATTAGTGGTCTTTATATGATGTGTTTTGTTTGGTAATTTTCTGTATAGTGGTAATAATTCTCCCCAGTATAGCGATACACACACAGCAGTACATACACATAGCGGCACACACACAGAGTGGTACATACACATAGCGGCACACACACAGTGGTACATACACATAGCGGTACACACACAGCAATACACACACAGCGGTACACACATAACAGTACAAAACACATAGTGTTACACATACACACAGCGACACACACACATAGCGGTTTCTCAACTATATATATATATATGTTTACAAATTTTTTTTTTTGTTTTCCTTTTGTTTTTTTAAGACTATATCAGAGCCGCTGGAAGTACAGCACTGACTTCTGAAATGAGTAAATATGACAGTGTTGCTGGCATGTCAGGATTTGGGGCCCCACTTTTAATTTTGCCCAGGGCCACATTTTGTCTAAAACCGTCCCTGCTGACTACAGATATAAATGTGAGGTTCTTAGCGCACAGTTTGACAAATTGTGCGAGCCCATCTGCCACGTCACGGCGACCTCATTCAGATGGGTCCCTACACTAAGACTTTATTTGTATAATACATGCTGTACCCCCCACATCCATAGAAAAGACCCCAGAGATTAATTTCTTAGAGACTGCACTGTAACAGTGAGTCTATAACAATGTAATTTCCTGTCCTATAGGTAAAGTGTTAGTATAGGGACCCATCATAATAAGGCCACTAAGTGGTTGATGGGATCAAACATGTCATGCAAAATTTTTGCTATGACATCATTATAGCTAAAATATAGTAATACACTATAATATACTAATCATAGTAATATACTATAACATATATATAATATATAATATTGTATTTATTGACACACAGTAGACAACTTATACTTTATGTATACAGAGATACTTATTAGGTAAATGGCACTACCTATATATATACAGTACACACCTTACATAAATTATATAACTTGAACTACATATGTCTACATATATAATTAGCACAAACACCTATGCATATACTGTTTACATAGATATCTACACGTATTATAGTATGAAGTATTAAAGGGGTCATGTCATTCTTCTCCACCTCCCCATGCTATTCACCTTTGTCCTTTACCCCTTTGCACTTGTTGCCTCTCTCCAATCTCCTCTATTCCACTGCACCTCACACCTCTCTCTTCTATCCCTCTGCTCCTCCAACCTCTTGCCTCATTCCTCTTTCCATCCATGCCTCTCTCCACTCTCCTGTATTCCTCCGTACCTCATGCCTCTCTCCACTCTCCTCTTCCCCTCCTCGCTTTTCTCCTCTCTACTTTACCACTCTGCACCTATTATTTCTCCCCCTCCGCGCTTCTCTTATCTACACCTCTGAGACTCTTGCCTCTCTTCTCTACCCCTCCACACCTCATTCTTCTCTCCTCTACTCCTCTGGGCCCTAGGTTTCTATCCTCTACCACTTCAAACCTCTCTCCTCTACTCATCCATGCATGCCTCAGGCCTCTCCTTTTTACCCATCCATGCCCCTTACTTTTCTCCTCTAACCCTCCATTCCTTGTTCCTCTCTACTCTCTACCCCTCCACAGTTCACACCTGGCTCCTTTACTTCTCCGTACCTTGTACCTCTCTCCTCTACCCCTCTGTGTCTTGTGCCTCTCTCCTCTATGCTTTTGTGCCTCTCCCCTTCCAAGTCTGTCACCTCTGTCCTCTCTACTCTACGCGTCCACATGTCTTACCTCTCTCATTTACCCTTTCATGCTTTTCGCCTCTCTCCTCCATCCCTCTGCACCTCACGCCTCTCTCCTTTGCCCCTCTGGCCCTGGTACCTCTCTCCTCTACCCCCCAGCACCTCATGCCCCTGTTCTCTACTCCTCCACACCTTGTGCCTCTCTCCCTATCCCTCCATGCATCACGACTCTCTCTTCCATCTCCTACCCCTCTGCACCTCACACCTTTTTTCTCTCTCTTCTGCACCTCTCTCTTCTACCCCTCCATGCCTTGTTCCACTCTCCTCTACACCTATCTCCTCTCACACTCCGCACCTTGCGTCTCTCTCCTCTAGCCCTTTGCGCCTTGTGTCTCTCTCCTTTATCCTTCTGCACCTTGCAACTAATTCCTCTACACCTCTGTGACTTTTGCCTCTCTTCTCTACCCCTCTGCATCTTGGCCTCTATCCTCTATCCCTCTGTATCTCACGCCTCTCTCCTCTACTTCTCCACATCTTCTCTCCTCTGTCCCTCCATGCCTCTCTTCACTCTCCTCTACTCCACCGTACCTCATGCCGCTCTCCTCTCTACTCCTCACTTTTTTCCTCTCTCCTTTACCACTCTGCTCTTCTTATCTTTCCTCCTCTACACCTCTCTCCACTACACCTCTGTGACTCTTGCCTCTCTCCTCTACCTTTCCACACCTCATTCCTCTCTCCTCTACTCCTCTGTGCCTCATGCTTCTCTCCTCTACCCCTCTGGGCCCTAAGTTTTACTCCTCTACCCTGCCATACCTCACCCCTCTTCTCCTCTGTGCCTCACACCTCTCCCCTTTACCCATCTGTGCCCCTTACCTCTCTCCTACACCCCTCCATTCCTTGTTTCTTTCTACTCCTTTACTTCTCTGTGGCTTGTGCCTCTCTCCTCTATTCTTTTGTACCTTGTGCCTCTCTTCTCTATGACTTTGAACCTCTCCCCTTCCAAGTCTGTCACCTTTCTTCTCTTTCCTGTAAACCTTGGCACCTATCGCCTCTCTCCTCTACCTCTCCATGCCTTGTTTCACTATCCTCTATGCCTATCTCCTCTCTAGCCCTTTGCACATTGTGCATGTTTCCTCTATCCTTTTGTACCTTGCAACTCACTTCTCTACACCTCTGTGACTCTTGCCTCTCTTCTCTACCCTCTGCACCTTGACCTCTCTCCTCTACCCCTCCACACCTTGTGCCTCTCTCCTTATCCTTTCATGCATCATGACCCTCTCCTCTATCTTTTACCCCTCTGCGCCTTGCACCTTTCTTCTCTGTCCTCTAGACCTCTGCACCTCTTGCTTCTCTCCTCTACACCTCCACACCTCATGAAACTCTTTTCTACCCCATTATGTCTATGTCCTCTCACACACCCCACCTTGTGCCTCTTGCCCGTTGCACCTTGTGCCTCTCTCCTCTACTTCTCCATGTCTTGCACCTCTCTCCTCTACCCCTCCAAACCTTGCTTCTCTCTCCTCTATCCCTCCATGCTTCTTTTTACTCTCCTCTACTCCACCGCATCTCATGCCTCTCTCCTCTCTACTTTACCCCTCCTTACTATTTTCCTCTCTCCTTTACCACTCTACTCTCCTTATCTCTACCCCTCTGCACCTCTCTCCTCTACACCTCTGTGACTCTTGCCTCTTTCCTCTACCCTCCACACCTCATTCCTTTCTCATCTGCTCCTCTATGCCTCATGCTTCTTTCCTCTACACTTGTGGGCCCTAGGTTTCTATCCTCTACCCCTTTGTACCTCTCTCATGCCTCTCCACTTTACCCATCCGTGCTCTTTACTTCTCTCCTCTACCCCTCCATGCCTTTTTCCTCTCTACTTTACCCCTCCACAGCTCGCACCTCACTCCTTTACTTCTCTGTGCCTTGCGCCTCTCTCCTCTACCCCTCCATATCCTCTATGCTTTTGTGCCTTGTGCCTCTCTACTCTATGCCTCTGTACCTCTCCCTTCCAAGTCTATCACCTCTGTCCTTACTCCTCAACACCTCTGCATGCCTCTCTCATTTACTCCTCCATGTCTCGTGCCACTCTCTTCTACCCCTCTACACCTATCTCCTCTTACACTCAGCACCTTGCACCTCTCTCCTCTACATCTTGTGCCTCTCTCCTCTACCTCTCCAGGCCTTACATCTCTCTCCTCTAACGCTCTAGGCCTTGAGCCTCTCTCTAACGCCTCTCAATTCTTCTCTTCTGCACCCCTTGTCTCTCTCCTCTACCCCTCCACGCCTCCTACTTTTCTCCTCTATCCCCCACTTCTAACCTCTCACCTCCCTCCTCTACTCCTCCATGCCTTTCAAATTTCGTCTCTCTCCTCTACCACTCCACGCCCCTTGTCTGTCTCTTCTACCTCTCAGCATCTTACGCCTGTCTCCTCTACCTCTCCGCTCCTTGCGCCTCTCTTTTCTACCCCTCTGCTTCTTGCACCTCTCTCTTCTTCCCCTTTGGGCCTTGTGCCTCTCTCCTCTATCCCTCCGGGCCTTATGCCTCTCTCCTCTACCACTCCACAATTTTCACCTCTCTCCTTTCCTCCCTCCGTGCCTCTCATCTCTCCTCTATACTTCCACTTCCACACCTCTAGCCACTACCCCTCTGTGTCTCTCTCCTCTCATGGTCTTTTCTCCTTTCTCATCCACCCCTCTGTGCGTTGTGCCTTTATCCCTCTGAATTTCTCTCCTCTTTCCTCCATTTCTTAACACCCTGTGCTTCTCTTTTCTACTTCTACTCGCTTCTACTTCTCCACATCTCAATTTTCTCTCCTATCTTCTACCCTTCCATGCCTTGTGGATTTTGCCTCTCTCTTGTCCCTCTTTCTCCTCTACCCCTCTGCGCCTCTCTCCTCTGCCACTTCTCTTCTCCGCACCTCCCACCTCACTTCTCTACCTATCTGCACTTCTCGTCTGTCTCCTCTACCCCTTCACTCCTCACGCCTCTCTTCAACTGCTCTGTGCCTCATGTCTCTTGCACCTCTCTTCTCTACCACTCTTCGCCAATCTGTGCTCTCTTCCTATACCTCTCCTCTCTTCTTACACTCGTGCCTCTTTCCTCTATACCTCTACATCTCTCTCCTTTTTCCCTTCACACCTCTCTACTGTCTCCTCTACCCCTCCACACCTCTCACCTTTCTAGTGACTCCTCTACCCCTTCACACCTCTCACCTCTCTACTGTCTCCTCTACCCCTCCACACCTCTCACCTCTCTAGTGACTCCTCTACCCCTCCACACCTCTCACCTCTCTACTGTCTCCTCTACCCCTCCGCGCCTCTTACCTTTCTCCTGTACCCCTTACACCCCTTACACATACTATGTATAGACATACTTACTACAATTGTGGTCACCCTTCACACGGACATTTACATACATGGTACTTGGATATCTCTGACACATTCATGTAGTTTATCCTATATAGAAACAAAGATAAAACCATGTAAGTTAGCTAGCAACAATGATGATTACAGCAACGGACACTAGCAATGGTAGTGTGAACGTTCCCTTACAAGTATATGGCAGCCATGCTTTTGGCATCTGTCAATCCATAGACATATTTGGCATTTCATAGGACATGTACTAAATACAAACAGGTTATGACTTTAGTTTCCTATGGCTGAAAATCGGAGGCAGTACAGAGGTCATTGGTTTTAATGGTAAAAATTTAACATCAGAAGATCAGGATGTCACTTGTATAACTATGTAGAATAGCAGAGCTGACTGCGCTATCCTGCCTGCCCCATAACAAACCAAACCTGACTGAGAGGAGATAACTGATGACAACTGAAGTCATTGGACATAGGAAGAAATATTATTAACAATGATAAGAGACATTCATGGAAATATTTCTTATTTGTTATATAAATGATGGGTCAGATTAGAGAGAAGCTCATGTGAACAGAGACTAATACTGGTCATTTATTAACAGTCGCCCCCTAGCTGTTACCTGTAATACAGTCTGTGTAATGATCGGTCATGTCTTAAGATCTTCGGTATTAGGATTAGATCCCGGTCACTTACCACAGTCATCACCGCTGCAGAGCCCGGGCGCCCGGATGTCCTTCTTCTCTCCTCACTGTCTAGTAACTGACCACAGCCAACTGATTTTTTCAAATTCCTATCCTGCAATCCTGTTGGTTGTCACTGGCTGTAGTTACCATGGTAACAAATGCAACTGAGGATTTAACCCTTTAAGCACCAATACTGTTTTAGTATCAAGGTCTATTTATTTCTCTACAGACTTTGCTGTATGAGGGCTTGTTTATTGCAGGATAAGATACATATTACTAAATGATCAATTTTTATGTTGCCACAATCTAAGAGTCATACTATTTTTTTGGTTTGCCATTGATATAACCATATAGGGCTTGTTTTTGTGGGACAAGTTATATTATTTAATATAACTATTCCATGGTAGATATACAGTAATATTATTGAGTGGCTTTAATTTTGGGGGGTGAGAAGAGGTGCAAATAACTTTCACAATCTTGTTTGCAAATGTGTATATAATATGTTAACTTTCTTATATGGGTGGTGATGAGGGTGAATTACAATCATTAGAATTTAATACGTTATCAGACGTTTATTGACAGAGGTAGATGGCAGGGGCTCAACTGATGCTGTGTCGGCAGCATGGCAGTATAATGGGCCCTAAATGGCCTACCACAGTATAATGGCCCTCTTCATGCCCAGCACACGGTATAATAGCTTCCATATGCACCCAGACAGCGTAATGACCCCCATATACCCCCCACACAGTATATTGGCCCCCTTATGCTCTCACCATAGTATAATGGCCCCCGTTTGCCACTATGGACAGTATAATGGCTCACTTTTCCCCACACACACAGTTTAATGGCCCCCGTCACTGGCTCTACACAGTTTAATAGTTCCCTTTTGCCCCCACACATTATAACTTCTCTTCTTGGCTCCCCCACCCAGTTTAATGGTCCATTTTGCCCCGAACAACATATAATGGCCTCTTTTTGCCCTCACACAATATAATATTCTCCTTTTGCACACAAAGTAAAATGGCTCCTAGCCCAATGTGTCCGCCATCTCTGTTGGTGAGGTTCTGGAGAGCAAGTGGTACTGAAGATTTCATCATTACTGCTTGTAGCTCCCTGCCCCTTCTCTGAGCTCAGTTGCAGGCACAAATAATTCTCTGATCGCCAGAACAAGGAGAGTCCAGAAAACTATTACCATTAAAGGGTTTGTCCACTTTCAGACCAATATTGAGAGAGAAATGTTAATGTTTAGATAATGATTTTCCAATATGCTTTCTGTATCAATTCCTCACGGTTTTTTAGATCTTTGCTTGTTGTAATTCATTCTGCTTACTTCTAGTTGATAAAAATGAGTCCATGGTCATGTGATATACAGTCCATGCTCAT
The DNA here is from genome assembly GCA_947044405.1 of Leptodactylus fallax. Taxonomy (NCBI): domain Eukaryota; kingdom Metazoa; phylum Chordata; class Amphibia; order Anura; family Leptodactylidae; genus Leptodactylus; species Leptodactylus fallax. Next base: position 88,590 of record CAMRHE010000017.1, read on the forward strand.
GTAATATACACACAGGTACACAGTTAATTACCAGGTAGATGTCTGGTTACTGTGCTGTGGCATTATAGAACAAAATAGGAAGTGTAGTTTTCCTTTTATCTCTGCAGATAACAAAGACACACTTTGCCAGTGCACTTGAGTTATATATATATATATATATATATATATATATATATATATATATATACACAGTGTATATACAGTGCTCAGCATAACTAAGTACAATCCGTTGAATAGTAGGATTTTAATAAATATCTCACTGAACATAACAACAATTTCCAGTTTCAACTGAGGGTGGGTTCACACTTGCGCCGGCACTCCTCCCGCCACGAAACCGACCTAAATGTCAGAAAACAGGATAGGGACTGGATTGGGAAAGGTTTGCGACGCTTTGCTTAAAAACCCATTCACTTCTATGGGTTTTTAAAGCAATGTGTGGGTGTGCTCTTACACCCTCTGCACCGCAAAGCCGTTTTTTTTTTTCGTCGGAAATAAAGTCGCACATGCAGGACTTTGTGTCCGACGATAAAAACTGGCTTTGCGGTGCAGAGGGTGTAAGCGCACACCCACCCATTGCTTTAAAAACCCATAGATGTGAATGGGTTTTTAAGCAAATCATTGCAAACCTTCCCCTATCCAGTTTTCCGACATTTAGGTTGGATTCGTGGCGGACGGAGTGCTGGTGCAAGTGTGAACCCACCCTGAGAACATTTGTTTAACTATAACATAAAAGTAAGGTTAATAATATAACTTATTCTTGAAGAACAACCTCTTCTAGAGTCTGGATGCTGGATGGAGAGTGATACCTACCTATAGGCAAAACGCGCGTCGGATGGGCGCGGTATAGTGTGGTATGGCATTTTACTTTGTTTAAATTGTCACTCATTTATTTGTGTCCTTTGCTGCCTGTTATACTTGATGATGATTTTTTAGGAGGTATTTTACCTTGTATACTCTTCAATACTAGGACTTTGCATCAGACACTTTGAGCACTATTTATTCCTGTATTTTAACATATGATCCATTCCCACTACCACGCCTTATTTTGTGGGCATTTCCAGTACTGTGACCTTTCAGGTCCCTAACCCTACACTTTATAAGTATTTTTGTCAATATGCTTATCTATGTGATTTTATTTATATATTAATAAACGTGTTTTTTCTATTAATGTGTGGGATTTATTTCTAAGAGTAGATATTTATTTCTGATCCCACTGTTGATTTATTTATTAGCCACTTTTCGTGGTTTCTACTCCTTTAGCTAACTGTAGTGAACTCTCATGGTGATTTTCTTCACCCCTTCTCATCAGAAGACATTCCACTTTAGGTGTAAACTTATTTGGATATCTCTGTGAGATGGTTACAGCTCCATCTTTGTTAAATTTTTGTATTAATTTTACTATAGTATTCTGAATGATAAGTAAAGCTTTGCTAAGCTCGTGACTTCATCTTTCTTATATAAAGAAATGTCTTCTGACATTTCTTTTCCATGTGGTACTATTACTGATAGCATGAAATGGGGGGGGGGGTGGTTGTTCTTTGTTAAGTAATGCCATTTATAGTTACTTATCTGCTGGACACCTGTTTAATAAAGAATTAGAATGACTTGTGGTTGAATTCTTGTTAATTTTGTAGTCTAAACTTTAGCTTTGCTCCTAAGACTTCATTGGGGTGTGCTTATTTTTGCAACATGGTATTCAATTAATTTGTTAGAAAAATTACTTTTTTTGTGTGAGCAAATTAAAAAATCTTGTTTGCAATCCAAGGCCCACATTGTGGGAGTATTTTGTAGTTTGGCATCCCATAGATAATGTTAATTCTGAAAATAAACTAAAGGTAATCTGATATATCTGTTGGGGTGTACTCATTTTTGCTGAGCACTTTATATATTTATCTCAGATACAGGGAGAGCTGCTCATACGAGATATACTGTGTAATATGCTGACACAAAAGTGAAGACTTTTTGACGACTCCCATCACTCGACTTTGTAGGACTTACAAATCTAAACAGACAAATGACAGACCTCCCAACTGTCCCCATTTCAGCAGGACAGTTCCTGATTTCGGGTGCTTTCCTGGGCAGTGGGCATCGTTGGGACAGAAATTGAACACAATGGAGAAGCAGGGAACCTCGTGCTGTCTTTCACCTCATAAACCTGCTGTTTCCTCTTCTTTGCTGTCTCTGATCCTGGAGCATTCAAAGAGCAGCAGGTGCAATGCAAGTGTTGTCACTACATTGCTCCTCCTGCTCCAAATACACCAGGAGCAGATACATGGTCCGAACGGTGAAGCAGGGAGCAGACGGCTCCCTGCTTCACCACTGTATTCAATGCAGATGAGTTGTCATTGGCTTGTACCTCCCACCGACTGGGACAGCGGGACAGGACCCAGAATCCAGAACTGTCCTGCTGAATCCAGGACAGTTGGGAGGTGTGCTTTTCCTTCTAACAAAAAAAAAAAAAAACATGAAGAAAGCTTTGGTCATGTTTTGGGGGCTCCATCTGCATCTGTCTTTTAAGGACTGTTGCTCTCATACTGTGCTGGATGAGAGCAATGGACATTAAATAACGGTAGTGTGAACACACCTAGATACTCTCTACATGCTTTATATAGAGAAAGAGTGAGTGCTATTAGTCCGCAGGTGACATAGTAAATTCCAATCTAGCTGAAGCTGCATTATTTCTTTTGGATGATAATAATTCCTTGTATGACATTTATTAGTTGCTGTTACATAAACTACAAATAATGATAATATGTACATAATGACAATAAATAAAATTTATGTAGTGTGTTATCGTACAGCTGTAATATAACTTCCCGGCAGCAGGTGTCGCTGTGGTTAGCATAAGAATGGACGTGCCGGGCGGGGAATAATATTTCGTTTAATGTCTGCGTCATTTTCGTGGCGTCATTTCCGGTGCGCCGGCCGTGTTCTGTAGGACTCACGTAGCGGTGCTGCCTGTGTTTCGATAATGGTAAGTTCTGACTTAGTGCACGACGGAGTCGTGCTGTGTAACCTCCTGCTTTTGTTGGACTACAAGTCCCAGCATGCCCCGACAGCGCTAGGAGTTGTAGTTTTACAATGGCATAAGCAGCATAGCTTGTTAACCCATCTATTACTGCAGGAGTTCTGACAGTTCCTTCTGTAATCCTGTATTAGGACAGGGATACAGCTATGGCTGCTGCGTCACCCAGTGGAGGGCATGGCTATGCATTGATATAAAGGGCACTGTGATGCCTGGAACGTGTACATTACTCGTCACTGTATATAGCGCCATCGCATGGCTTAGTGCTGCACACTCGTTCCAATTTTTTTTTTTTACTTTAACCCTTTGATTTGTTGCAAGACCTGACCTGACCAGAAAAAGGGGTCTGCCGCCCCCAAATATTTAAAGGGTGGTTTAACAGCTTCTTTAACCCCTGGTGTTCAGCTGTTGTTGGCGACTAGACAGTTGTCCGATTAAAAGGGAGTTTTGTCTCTAGACCCCAGCATATCAACCCGGCTTCGCAGATAGATAGGTTAGGGTCACCTGAATTAAACATTGTTCTCCCCTGGTGAATGGCTGCCTTCGAGATATAGCTGTTGTTGTCCACATGTAAAATGAGCTCTTTGGAGCAATGAAGGCGTTGCAGCTTCTCTTTTTGGTGTAATAATCATTTCATCCTTACTTGAATGAGCTAATTTGGGTATTAACAAAACCAGTGATATCTTGGAAATGGAGGCAGCGATTCACAAGCGGGAAACTCCATATGATTCAGGTGACGCTAGCCTACCTATCTCGGGCTGGGTTCTGTTGACGGGCTCCCTTTGAATTAAAAGGGTTGTACCAAGTTTACAACCTGTCATAGGAAAATAATTATTGAGACTTGTCTGTGTTTAGCCTCAATAGTTATACATTGAGTCTCCCGTAAACTGTAAAACGATTGTATTGCATTCGATGGGACCTCATGATATCGCAGGTTCAAGCTTTCTGAGGGAATTAAAATATAATAAAATACGTTTTCAAAATTAAAGATTCATCCTCCTTTCCCTAGATCCCAAAAATATAAACAAAAACAAACTATTTAGCTATCCCCAATATGCCCATACTATAAAAATCTAAAAACATTTATCCCATGCATCAAAGACCTTAGCGATTTAAAAAAAAGACCAAATAGTAGAATCACCATTTTGCCTGCCCAAAAACACTGAACAAAAAGTGATTAAAACTTTAGACATTCCCCAAAATAGTATTAAAAAAAACACGTACACACCTCCATAAATAGAAAAGGTTATAGGTGACTAAATTTTTTTTATTTTTTTTTTTATAATGGTATTAAAACATAATAAGACTATAAATATTGCTGTGACTGTACACACCCAGAGAATATAAGGAACATGCCATGTTTTCTGCAAAATGAGTGCCTTAAAAACCAAAACCTAAGTTTTTTATTTATACGTGGAAGCGAGTTCTTTGCTTAAATATAAACCTCTTAGCATTATTATACCTATGTATCATTTATTTTCATTACTGCAAACTTAGTACTCCTCCATGGCTAAAAATACTCCTCAAAAATTAGAATAGGATTATCTATATCCTTCCGGAAAAAATGTCCTTTGGATAGATGATAAGGAGTAGACTTGGCCCATCCCCTTTAATGACTATCCTTGTAAAGAAGCAAGGGACTCCTCTATTACATCCATGTGTTGTAATAGGTAATTTTTCCAGCACTGTGGCACTCCATGGTCCTTTACTTTATAGGGAACTGCATCTGGGCTCATTAAAGTGAATGGAGCCATGCTGCTGCTCCTGCACAGCTGGATGGCCAGGAGAGCCTCTGTGCAGGGATAACATACAAGGGCGAGGCAACCTCACCACTGACTGCAATCTTAGGTTCATGGGGGATCACAGAGGTCAGAGCAGTGTTTGTTTTTCACATATGCTAGATTTTCACATGGATTCATAATTTATTTAGCTTACTTATATAGCGCCATCATATTCCGCAGCGCTTTACAGACGTCAATCCCTGTCCAATATAGGGCTCACAATCTACATAATGTCCATGGGCAAACATTTGTGACCCAGCGCTTTTCTTATCATCTGCAGTCAAGATGGGAACAAATGTGATCCTAGGGAATACCCTTATCACTAGAATTATGCAAGATTTTTCCTTGTGAATTCTCTAATATATTATTTTCTGTTCCCTACTAACAGGCTCGCAATGCAGAGAAAGCCATGTAAGTATCCTGTACTTTCTATAAGCATTTTCACAGAGTGGTCTTATCAAAGAAGATGGCCAGTGCGTATGATATATTGTGGAAATTAAAATTGTGACACGATGAGGTGGCATTTTGGAAAATGTTTCACTGTATTGCATGTCATGTGTGTATAATTTGAGGTCCATTTTGCATTACCCAGTGGGCAGTATGAATGTTCTTTGTTTAATGGCATTTTTTTATTAATTTCATTTTTTAACATCTTAGTGAAGTTTTATCCTTTGACTGTGTCTGTGAACATCTGAGATTTGCTTTGTGACTACATCCACAGTGATCGCTGGAAATGTTGAGAGTCGGGCTGCACAGGCCTGATGCTGATGGCCTATCCTAAGGATTTTTATTATTTAATAGTGCTGCTGATGGCCTTATAAGCATAAAAAAAAAAACTTTACTCCACCTCTGCCTGGGCTTCTGTTTCCAGTAATGGCAGCTGCAGTCTTACAGCAGCTTACAGGTTCCCCACCTGTTTGTGCCAGGTAACCACCGTACCCAATGACAGGCCTCAGTGGTCACCTCTACACTAGTTGCATGTCACAGTAGTCATGTGCTGTTTGTAAAGAGGTCACTGCTGAAGACTGTGATTGTCTACAGCAGTGTCCTCAAACAAACAGGACGTCACTGTCAGACAGGGGACCTGTATAGAGAAACCAGCTGCCTCTGCTGGAATCGGAAGCACGGGAAGAGGTGTGTAATGTTTATATGTTTTTTTTTTTCGGCCCCTTGGCAGCACTCTGAAATAATGAAAAGGTGTTGAAACACCCTTTTAATGTCATTAATAACTTTTACTTAAAGAGGACTTTTCATGTCTTCTGACATGTGTGGTGTTACATACCACTAGATAGCTGACAGTGTGCTGAGTTCTGTGCACTGTCAGCTTTAGCGGTATGTGCCCTAGTTGCAGAGATATTGATGCCATTAGTTTTCGCGACTATATCCCTGCACTGTCAGGGGCCGGCCTTACAGCTCAGCATCATAGCAGGACTGTGAGGAACGCACACCTGACAGTACAAGGCTATGCAAGTATACCATCAGAGGCATTTCTCACAGCCCTAGGATGACACTGAGCTGTAAGGCCGGCCCCTCTAACAGTCCAAATACTAACAGCACTGATATCATGATGCAACTGGGACATATACTAGCAAATTAACTCGCACACTGTCAGCTTTCTAGCTGTATATAACATCACCAATGTTGGAAGACATGAAAGGTCCTCTTTAAATAAATACATTTTTGTGACCGTTTTTGAAACAATGGTGAAAATAAGGTTGTGGATCAGAATCCGAAAGACTGTCTACAATTCTGAAATTGGTACTTGTATTCTAATTTATTAAATATTGCTTTTCTAGGACGGCTTTGGCGAGGTTTCGCCAAGCCCAACTTGAAGAAGGGAAAGTCAAGGTAAGATGCAGAAGGTTCTGTAAGTTTTCTAGAGCTAGATTGTGTTATTTGTCAAGCAGTTGGCTGAAATACCTGATAGAAAAGACACTACTAGATCTGTGACAGTGCCTGCTGTCTATGCTGCACACAGCGGTTACTCTGGATATTAGCTGCTGGTCATAACGTGACTCAACTCTGTATATGGGCTGAAATGTAGTTTAATTTAGTAAATTATTTTCCCCAAACAGGAAAGGAGGCCATTTCTTGCCTCTGAATGTAATGAGTTGCCAAAAGCAGAGAAATGGAGAAGACAGGTATGTGGTCTGTTTTATTATATAATGAAAAAACACACACTGTCAAGGGATTTGAGTCTAAATTTTAATCTCAGTAACATATGTTTATGATGTGTTATGATGGAAAACATTAAATGAATGGAAAACCTTCTACAGGGTCTTTAGTTGACTTGTTAGAACCGGTCAGATGTGCTAAAACTGAACTTGTCAGTAACTGTATTTAAACAGGACCTGTCACTTCTGACATGTCTGTTTTACCAAATACTTCTGCATCATGTTCCTTTGTCACTCCTAGAAATTTATGTATAAATTAACTGGATGTTTATCATTTGGAGAGAGTCCCCACATATTCTGACATTGTCCCATTAGAGCTGACATGGTCAGAGTATCTAGGGAAACACCCTTTTCACAAAGAGAGTGGTTATACCCAATTATTAATTTTATGAACTTCTAGGAGGAATAACAGAGGAACTGCACAACATTGATTGATTAAAAGATGCTTTAGAATAATTTAATGGAGGATGTAATTATTCACTTAGGCACATCAGGAGAGGTGACAGGTGCCCTTTCAGCCTGGCATTGTTCCCTGCCCGGTGGTTGGGCAGGAGGTCGCTGTGAATGGTACAAATGTAAAGGGCATTCTCAGGGTTATCAGATGACAGTTCCCCACCAATCATAAAGTGATGGTATATCTTTATGATATGCCATGGGAAATACACATTTAAATCCTCCCCTTAGCTCACATTAACTTAATTTTTAGCTTTAATAACCAGCATTCATTTTGCTGAGCATTATAATGTTAATGAACATTGTATTAGACAGAAATTTGGTCACCATGGTCTAGATGCTGTGTGGCATGTGAACAGTTCTATACACAGACTCCCATACAGCCTTAGACTACATGCACAGGAATGTGTGCTTGTCGTGTTTATAACGGGTAGCACATAAATACATTTTCTATGATCCCCTTACACACTCCTGTGTATTAACATAGGTTTGTGTAGGGGATTATGAGCCTGGGGGCAAAACTCAGGACTGGTTCTCTTCCTTTTCTTTTGTGGCCCAAGCTCATTGATGAAATAAATGGGTCAGTGGAGGGCATAGATGGCACACCGATATCATCCATGTGCCATTATCCCACTTATCTATAGAAGCTTATGAGTGAGCAACACACATCCCAGTGCAGTTTACTATGTAATGTCTTAATAAAATACACACTCTTGGCCGTTTCTTAGAAAAATAGTCTGAGGAGGATAAACGCTAATCGTATTACAGCAAGTCAGTTCTTTTGTTGGGCCTGCTGGAGAGAAATGTGTTTTATCCTTTAGTCTGATTATCTGTAAGATGTCACATTTTGTCTTCTAGTCTCACTAATAAACATATCTTTTAATAGATCATTGGTGAAATCTCAAAGAAAGTGGCACAGATTCAGAATGGTAAGATTGTATGTACAAGAAATGCATTGAATAAATTGATTTTTATAATTTTAAGAAAAATGTCATTTTTGAAGAACATTGCAACCACTCATGTCCTCTAAGGTAGGGAGTGTTATATAGCATAGCAAAGCTGACGGAGTGCTGAATTCAACACGCTCTCAGATTTGCTGTTATCTTCCCCCGTTGCAGAGATATTGGTAGCCGAAAGTAACAGCACTGATATCGCTGCACTGTCGGAGGGGCCGACCTCACAGCTCGGCGTCACCACTGTGTTGTAAGAAGCACCCCGCTTCTATAGAATGTACTGTCGGAGGGGGTGTTCCTCACTGCTCAGCATGCAGTCAGCTTTGCTACAGCACAACACTCCCTAACTGAGAGGACATGAAAGTTCCTCTTTAAAAGGGTTGTACCAATATTTGATGTCATCCCCTGTCAGTAGAAGAATAGAACTGACTGAATATGCATTGCCAAGCATGTGCACTGCCACTCAGTTCATTTCTTGTTGGAGCACTGGGGATAGCCAAGCACTGTTCTCTGGTCCACCTTTAGAGAATGATTTTAGCTATTGGCTATTCAATCAGTAGTGCTACAAAAAGTCACAGTGTAGTCACAACTGAATGTCTACATGATAATGTCCAGCTAGTGGTTATATACTCTATGCTAGTTGTTACATAATGGTGTATATAGAAAGATGAATGATGACTTCATATTGATAAATTTTTCAACCAACCAACTCGATCTCGCCGCAGGGGGTGCCGAGGGGGACATTTAGCATGACGGAACCCCTTGGATGCCGCGGTCATGTTTGAATCGTCACAGTGGAAAATTCCAAAACGTGACTTCTTCAGGTCCTAGCTGTGCATTGTTGTAAATGCCATGCTCTCACTTGATAATAAAAATCTTTTTTCCTTCTGTTTAGCTGGCCTTGGCGAATTCAGGATCCGTGACCTAAATGATGAAATAAACAAGCTAATCCGAGAGAAGGGTCATTGGGAGGTCCGAATTAGAGAGCTTGGCGGTCCTGATTATGGAGTAAGTAAATTCTAGAAGTGGCCATACATATGAAGATTTTCAGCAGAGAATATATCACACAATATGGAACTTTATATTAAAGGGTACCTGTCAATAGGTTTTGGCAAATATTCCACCAGCATGTCCTTATGCACTGGTGGTTTAGTGTCCCAAACCTTCCTATCCTAACTGTCCACATCCAGATTCTTGTGTATTAGAAACAAAAAATCTTTTGTCATATGCTGAATGAGAGATTAACCCAACCCCTTCCATATTGTCTATTAGGGCACATGACATGGACGTCAGAGTTGGGGTATCCAAATTAGAATCCCCTGTATGAGGAAGAAAACAATTAATAGTTCCAGACTCCACTGCTATATTGTACGGACTGGATGTTCTGTACAGTGTATGGACCTCCATATACTGTATTGGCCACGCCTGGAACTGCAACCCTGCTTGCATTAGCTTGAATAGGAGCAGTGCTGCTTCCAGCTGTTTACTTGGTATATGGCTTCCTGCAGCCACATCATCTGATCGGTTTGGGTGTCAGACCCCGACCGATATGAAACTGATGTTCTAGCCTTTAGATAGGTCATCGGTATCAAAAATTTAAACCTGCCTGTGGTAAGTTGGTCTGCCCTGGGATTGCTTTGAAATAAAATGCCCTAATGCTTACCAATGTGATCTTGCCACTTGTGCATTCCTTTATTGAGGCGATATATAGCTCAGTTTCACTGCACACGTGCTCGGCGTCTGGTGCATTTACAGTGAAGCTGAGGTATTTTGCCCCTGCTTTTTTAAATATATAAACAGCCCATGGGGTGGGCAGTTTTAGGCCGCATTTACACAATTGAGCTTCCCTTGTGAAATTGTGTGTGTGTGTTAGCTGGACATCATGGCGTGAGAGGGACTCCTAGCATTATAGTTATCTTTTATACTAGGAGTCCCTGCCTCCCAGTGACATACTGTCCCAAAGTGATTATAGTACAAGACAGTATGTCGCTGGGAGGCAGGGACTCCTAGTATAAAAGATAACTATAATGCTAGGAGCCCCTCTCACGTCATGATGTTCAAGCTGGTAAATCAGGCCAGCACAGGGTGAAACTTGTTCGAATTAATGCAGCCTTGCCTTAAGTATATTTGGGACACTAAACCAATGGTTCATAAGAAAATTCTGATGGTTTACTTCCCCAAATTCTCTGGTTAAGTTGCTTTCCATAATATATTTAATAGCCTGTAATTTTAACTTCATTTATCATGGTCTCTTAGTCTGTTGCATTCCTTGTACGTGTTTTACATATTTTACTTACTTGACAGTTTTTCAGAATAGCAATATGGCAGTATAAATTACTTCTAGCATTTATTACTTTCTGATAACTCATTTATCTTGATTGCTTGATGTTAAAGAAATGTACATTTGTCTTTAATATTAGCGCATAGGGCCTAAGATGCTTGACCACGAAGGCAAGGAAGTGCCTGGAAACAGAGGCTACAAGTACTTTGGAGCAGCCAAAGATTTACCAGGTGTTCGGGAGCTTTTTGAAAAAGAACGTAAGTACTGTGTCCCTTCAAAAATTTATAGTGGTCACCTAAAGGTTAAAATTGATTAATAAATGTAGTTGATTTGTAACTACAGTGCATTACTTATCCTGAGAGGCTGTATTATAGTCCAGAGCTGTGATCATAATTCTGCTGACTTCTGAAATTTAATAATTTTTTGGTGTCTACATAGGTCTTGCTGTAGTAATTTGCAGTGGATGCATAGCACAAATATTGCACTTTATGCATAGGACTAACCTCTGCTTTTGTGCACTTTTTATCCCCTTTGGGATAAAATGGTTGAATAGTTTAGATCAGATATTTGTTTTACTCAAAACCATATGTGGATGATGTTTAAAGGGCTTTTCTGGATTTCAGATCGAAAATGTCTTGCAAACCAATAATAGTGCGTTGTTCCTTTCATGTAGGCAGAGGCTGAAAATGTCAGTCACTGCTAAAAGGGCAACATTGGTCAACAATTTTAGAAGACATTTACTGCTCTTGGGGCTGTCTGTAGGCTAATCACGCCTGTCCTGGTGCACTTGCAGGGTGATTTGCATATCCATAAAAAGATGATCATCTCTGCATTGCTTAAACAGGTTGTGGCCACAAAGTTATGTTTCTATTAAAGGGCCCTACACAGCACTATAATTTGGAAGGCATTTCACACCCGACAGTTGCCGGGTTTCCCGTTATATGCCCCGGGGCTGAAGATATCGGTTAGTTACCGATCTCAGCCCACTGTCAGAAGGGTGTTCCTGAAATCTAGCTGGGCTGTGAGGAATGCCCCAACAGTACAAGACTATGGATGAGTACAGTCAGAGGGGGCGTTCCTCACAGCCAGGCTATACTGTCAGGAACGCCCTTCTGACAGTGGGCTGAGATTGGTAACTCAACGATATCTTCAGCCCCGGGGCATATAACAGGAAAGCTGACAGCGGGCTGTTGGCTTTCTAGCGGTATATAAAACCGCATATGCCAGAGGACATGAAAGGTCCTCTTTAAAGGCAATTGTTTCCCCCAAGAACATTCACCTTTTACCACCGCATTATAGCGCACATTACAGTGATAAACAACATACCGATGTTATGTGGATTTGGAGAAAAAGGACTTTTGAAGTCTTATGAGGCAGTTGGTGCACTGGGGGCGGGCCTTCAGCTCCAGGAGCATTGCTCTTGAGACATGCAATGGGGGGGATCCACTGTGTGTAGTGATGCAGGCAGGAGATGGTAGGGGTCTTAGTAGCTAGAGCTGTACTTCCATGGCTGAAAGCCTGCCCCCAGTGGACCAACTGCCAAATCTAAAAAAAAAAAAAGTGACCTAAGTACGGTATGTTGTTTATCACTGTAATGTGCTCTGTAACACAATGGGGGCATTTCAAGGGGTGTTCTGAGACTTTTAAATTAAAAAAAAAAAAAAAAAAAAAATCCCTGCCTGCTGCTAGTGGGCCAATAAACATAACAAGCAGTACTCTCCTCTCCCTAAGCCTCTGTTTCCAGCGGTGGCAGCTCCATTCTTCTGTATACAGGACCTCAGCCATGAGCTCATCACAAACGCCATGTTACTGTGGTGATGTGCCATTCATGAAGAGGTGACCGCCGAGGTCTGTGATTGGCTGCAGCTGGTCCTCACACAAGCAGCAGGGGGTCTCTATACAGACAATCAGACCTGATACTGCTGGAGTCGGGGGGGGGGGGGGGGGGGCTTAGGGACTGGAGAGTTCTGGCTTATGTTTATTGGCCTACTAGCAGCAATATAAAATAATAAGTATACTCGGGGGATGTAATAAACTCCCTTTATTGTCATTTTAGGTTGAAGTTTCTGCATTTTATTAAAATGAATAGAGCCGCAATTATGTAAATTGGTAAAATGTGATTAGAATTTACTTAATGAATATCAAGCATCTTCCATTTCCCAGTAGAACTAGGAAGTTTCTAATTACTGAGAGTCCTTTACAGATAATGGATGAACTACTCACTCATTGACAAGATGCTGTATCACGCTGGATTTATTCACTTTTATTTACTGCACAAGCTCAGTCACATGAAGCAAGATCTAGATGCCATGCTTCTTCATTACCGTCAGTCCACTTAGTATTCCAGTCATGCCATTTTTATACACTTATATATAGTTGTAAGCTAGAGGAACTATGACATTATTGGGGCACTCAGTGCAAGGTGGGGGCATATATATGCAAGTTACTGATAGAAGTCACAAGGTGAATAGGGGAAAAAATAACCAATAAAGTGCACTGCATATTATTTGGTGTCTCTCTTCAGAAGATCCCGTAAATGTGTTCTAGATGTGGGTCCCACTTTTCAAGAATGGGAAACCAGGACCCTTGGCTGCTGTGAATGGAGCAGAGGGTGCACTTGCACAATACTCTCCTTTCTCTTGATTTCTATGGGAGTTCAAAAAACAACCGACTAAGCGTACTTGGATGTACACGGAGCTTAGATAAAAGTGAATGGAGAAAGCTTCACTTACACTGCATTTTACAGAGGCTGTGGGACAAGTGTATGTCTCAGAGGTGGGACCTAAACCATAAAGCATTTATGGCATGTCCTATGGATAAGCCATAAACATCTGAGATAGGAATACTCATTTCGGTTCCATGCTATGAAGGACAGAGTATTTTTTTTTTTTTTTTTATTTTTTTGCCCTGTTTTTGATATTGGTTGACCCTAAAATAAAAGTGGGTTACAAAAATTTGTCAGAGACCAGTAAACAACATTGATAAAGCTAGTTGACATGGCTGATGTTTTACACATGTGCTAGTATGTTGAGATGGCCATGGAGTCAACATTGACCTGACTATGAGAGGAATAAAATTGTTCCAACCACTGGACATTTTTGATATTGGCTTCAGGTCTTGTGATGTGCCGCATTCCTTCCAAACTCTATACAAAACAAATTTACTGTTCAGTAACCCCAGCAGTGGCCCTATACAGTTTAATGTCCCCACCAGCAGTGGCCCCATGCAGTACTTACCTCACTGCTCCCAGGAGTGCTCCCTTCCCCTGCTACAGGTTCAGGAGGTGTTGGGAACATAGAGGTAAGTATATACACTGAGGCCAGCCCAAGCTTGTGAGCTGCAAACCTGCACTCAGGAAGCTTTACAACCATATCTGGGGCCCTTCTCTCCCTTGTCCTTTTGATGTAGCTGAATTGGGCCAACCGGGTAGAAGTGTTTGAGACCCCTGCTCTAAATCTTCAGAATTGGAATGTTTAATTGATGCATGTTGATAATGAATGTGGCAGAAGGTAGTTGCAATGGTTTGGGCATCCTTTGCCAGGCCTGTCTCTTTAAAGAGGACCTTTCACCACTTATTCCATCCTTCACTAGGCACTGTTCTGATTCCATCGCACTTGGAGTTTTCTCTAGCCCCCATCATTCCCATGCACTCATTGCTGTTAGTTTCAGCACAGTTATGATCTATACTGTCAGGTGGGTGGGCGATCCTGGGTTGGAGCAAAAAAGACAGGGACCTCCGTCCTGATAACAGAGAGCATAACTTTGCTGAAACTAACAGCAATTATTGCTTGGGAATGGTGGGGGCTAGAGAAAAAATTGTAACTGTACCAGAATCAGTGTAGCGGCACCTGTTGAAGCATACAAAGTGGTGGTGAATAGTTCTCTCTTTAGATAACCTTCCCATAGCTTTTATTAGGACATGTGGTCAATATTCAGGAAGAGAACCTCACTTGGGCCAGGACAGAGAGCTGCTCATAAAGACCTCCTCTCACTCTGTATGACCCATTCATTTTAACAGTAGGCGCTTTGTCCCCATTGCGGCTTCTTCAAAGACAGTATTGGCCCAGCCACCACTTTTCCTTGCAGCTGATTCCCCATAGGGTTTCTGAAGCTGGTCTTTCGGCAGTCGCCTGTCATTCTTGTTATATTGATCTTATTTATTGTTGCTATTGTTTCTTTTAGCCGCTCCTCCACCCCGGAAAACACGTGCTGAGCTGATGAAAGATATTGACGCAGAATACTATGGGTACAGAGATGAGGATGATGGTGTGTTGGTCCCCCTGGAGATAGAGGAGGAGAAGAGCGGTAAGGCTTTACAGGTTTCATAATCATGTTCATCATCTCTTTACCTTCCCTGCAAAATGTTGTTACTGAATTTTTAATATTTATTCCATTCAAGATGTCAACATATTTTTTACAGACTTTGCATACAAACTGTGACAAAAGAATTCACTCACAACATGAATAGTATAGTGCTCTTATGGGGTACCTATAAAAGCATTGTTCAAAGGGATTTTCCTAGACTATTAAATTGTTGACCTACCTTTAGGATAGGCCATTAATATCACTCAATGGTGCAGTGAAGCCCCTTCAATCTGCTGAATCGTGAGGTCAAGGAGTCAGACCCCCACCAGTCTGATATTGATGGCCTATTTTAACTTTGGTTATAAATTTTCGATTGGTGTCAGCCAAACCCGTCAACCTCCCATTGTGTACTGGAGCCTCCCACTTCTCCCTAGCGGCCGTTGTCGGGGAAGATAAGTATGAGGATGTTGCATTTCAAGGAGAGTAACAAATAACAACATTTCATACATCACTTCTGGAGCCACATCACTGGAGTCCTTTTTAGTACCCTGCATAATTGTAAAATTGTATGATGACTAGAATGGATGCCAAACCGTATGTGATCATGTGACGCCCCACTGTAATTCTACAGCAGTTTTTACTGCTCCTTATATGAGACTTGGTATGAGATACTATTTGAGCATGATGTTCCTTTGGTCATGCCAGTATTTGTAGATCGCTGTAATATCCTGGTGAATTCACCTGTGAATTTTTTTCAGCTATTGCTCAGGCCATTGAGAAATGGAGAACAGAGAAGGAAGCCCGAGTGGCATCTGGGGAGAAGAATGAGGAGGAAGAGGAAGTGAATATCTATGCAGTGACTGCCGATGAGGTAGGTGCACTTCTCTGACTCATGTCTGCTACTGTTTTTTTCATTTCAGGAAATTGGCACTTGATTTTCCTAAATTCTGCTCAAAATGGGGTGTTTTTTTCCACCAGAATTCTTAGGGTAAATGATGTGGATATCATGCTGGTTTCATCCTTTGCGAAAGATGCAGTGAAAACCTGCAGCATGCTGCGACAGGTCAAATTGCACTGGGGATTTTTTATTTATTTTTTTTTTTTTTTGTGCGTATTTCTTTCCTCTATTACTACTGTGTGAGGCAGCCACTAGAAATTCTGCAGTGACTGATCTGCTGCAAGTATGTGGACATGTACCCTAATGCTGTGATTGATACCACCTTTTGGGAAATTAAAGGGGTTTTCCCATCATGTAATTTTTTTTATTTTTTTTTTAAATAGCTGTGTAGGCAGCTCCACCTTTATGAAGGGGAAATTTAGCACTTTTCCTCTTTTCAGACAATCTTAAAAGGTTGTACAGAGAAAAAGCGGCCACAGGCAGGGAATGTTTCCGAAAAATAAAGCATTACTTCTCACATGAGTTTGTTCATGCCATGCGGCCTCAGGATCTGCTGCACCCTGACTCCAGGGACAGGAAACAACATGGAAGCATTTAAAAAGGCCCTTCCTCATACCTGCTTCAGTTGTTTCTAGTCCCTTGGAGGCGATGGAAGCCTTCCTGACAGTTATTTAGGACAGAATTCTCCTGTGTGCACAGCTTGTACCCTACCCCTGCTAAACCTGGTAGGGTTGTGTCCCGTGAGAGGGGCTCCCAGGCTGAAGGGCAGTCTTCTCTGCTCTGTGACCTAAGTGCTCTGCTATGTGGCATCCCCGGTCTGCATGCTGCTGGCTGGGCTCCATGAATCCAAAACCACCCCTTTTAATGTGTTGAAATGGCGCACTATGGCTGCCTGTGAGGCCTTACACAGTGGCCATTTATATTAGACTCCATCCTGAGTAATGGACCAACTAGTGGACGCAGCAGTAACACAGAACACTGTACTATATGGACAGTTTATTTTAATTTGACTGAAGGTTTTGTGGTCATTTCCTGATAAGGCAGAAGCAAGCATATGCTTCCAATTATTTTATTAAGCTGTTCCTAGGTCTGGCTCAAAAATAAAGTTTTATATGCAGCACATGACAGGGAGATGATGCTTGCATTCATTGATAGCAGTTAGTCTGCGCCAAGCATACAGGAATCTATACAGGAATCCACAGCCCTGTTCACAATATAGAGCCTTGTGAGCAGGACTGTAGTTGATAGGTCAAACCACTGACTCCTCTATTTTATCACAGCCCCCCACAGATCAGATAAAATTGGGGGTTAGAAAACCTTTTAATATTCATAGGATAAATATAGGTCATATATATATATATATATATATATATATATATATATATATATATATATATAGTGTGTGTGTGTATAGAGATAATCACACACACTATAATGTGTGTGTGTGTGTGTGTTATATATATATATATATATATTATAGTGTGTGTGTTTAATTTATACTATTTGTTGTTATGGCTCTTCTACAGGACATAGTTATGTACAGGCAAAAAGTAACATTGGCTACTATAGCTATTTTAAGCGCAGTTGACATGTGAAAGAGGGCATGCAAATACCATGCAGCTTTGTTTACCGAGCGACATGTGCTTTTTCTTAGTATGTCGCCATGAAAAGTTTGGGAACTCTGGGGCAACAGATAATCAAAACTAGTCAAAGCAAAACCTTTGCCCTTTTAGAAACATTCTAGCCGGGGTTGCCAGCCTAAAGGATTCATGTGTCGGGAACGTGATACTGGACATATGACAAGGGCGCTATTTGACACAGGTCATGTGATTCGGGCAGAACGTGACTAGAACTTGTGCCCAGAACAAAGCTGTATAAGGCAGATTGACACAATGGTCATGAATATGCTGCATGTCCTCCAGTTACTCAATGTTTGTTTATTGATCTCCGTGTCCTAAGAATTATGCAATGTTTATACCATTATATTCCAGGTTTTATAGCTTATTTTTGGGGATGGTTTTCACTTTCATCTTTTTTCATGTACCAAAGCTAAACTACTTGGTCACCTTGAATACGTTCATGTTGGTATTGTGCACTCTGTATGAGAAATATCTTAGGACGACTAGGCAGAAGAAGTTACTGATGTCAAATCACCATGAGGGTGATCTACAAAATCTGTAATGTGTAACCAGGGGCATGGACCCCGCCAGATCCTTAAAATCCATGTCAGTTATAAGCTCTTAAAAGAGGGGCACCCTGTGCCTATACAGGGGATGTGAAGACTGGTCAGATTTATGAAAACTGGCACTTTCAACACCAAAGTGTTCTCTGGAACACTTAAAATATACTGCTACAGAATACAGACAAATACAGGGGACACCTTGAAGTGTTTTGCATTATATCTTTTACGTTAACTAACAATTCTAATATTTGTCTTTCAGTCTGGAGAAGACAGTGACAGTGACCTTGAAAGAGAAGAAGGACAGCAAAAGTTTATTGCACATGTTCCAGTACCATCTCAAAAAGAGGTAATGAGCGGCCTTAAGCTTGCCATGCACTTCAGATAGCTGTCCTCTTGTTTAATCTCTTTCCCAGATCCCAATGTTATTGCTAGTTCAGGTCATTAGATCCGTGGCTGGGAAGGGATTTGTGTCTGTAATTATCTCTGTGAATATAGATGTATTATGGCCTTAGGAATACACGTGAACAAATATAAACTCCAGCTGATAACTCTTATCATGTTCCATCTATGTATTGCACCATTTTGGCTTTCAACAAAGTTAACAAAGTTATTTGGCATGTAAATATTGACTGTGCGATACTCTTGTGCTTTAACTTCATTGTAGCTTGGAACTGTATATACTAATGATTAAACCGGGCTAGTTCTGCTGCACATTGACCAATGTGGTCGGTCAAAAAAAAAAAAAAAAGACATCGACCTATTTTCTTTTCAGTATTAATTTCTTAAATACAATACTTTATTTCAATAAGGAATTTTCAATAGGTCATAGGTATATTTTGAAGTATTAAAAGGGTTGAATATTGATGGCCTACCCTTAAGGTAGTTCTGTATCAGATTAGTGATAGTCTGAAACCCCAAACCAGTCACTTCTTCTGAGCACAGTACATGGAGCCAGAGGTGACTATGCTGTGCTATTGCATTTAAACTCCCGTTCAAGTGAACAAGTGATCACTAGGGGTGACGGGTGTCTGACCCCAATCTATCAGTTATTAGTAACCTACCATAAGGGTAGATGATCAATATCCATTTTTATAGAACCCCTTTAAATTGACTATAGCAAAGAGTCTGCTGTCAGCTGTCAAAGGGCTTGTGCAAGATTAGAAAACATGGTTGATTTCTTATCAGGAAATGACCTCACGTCCGTTGGTCACATAGGCATACTGCAGCTCAGTCCTATTCATTTCACCTAGACCTCTTCACTGAATTTGAAGCACAGTGCCACACATTGTGTAGCAGCTGTGCTTGGTATTGCAGCTGAACCACATTTACTTGAATGGAACTGAGCTGCACATAGGCCACATGATGAATGAATGTGACGTCACTGGCCTGTGAAATGGATTTGGCGCTCACCCGCGATATCAGAGCCTCCGTAAGTTAGGCACTGCTGATCTATGCGAAGTAATAGAGCATTAATATTTAACTCCCATTTATCTACTTTATGAACATGCGCACTCTGCTGCATCCAATTCACATTATTTCTTTAGACGATTGCATTTATGGCATCACTTATTTTTAGGCAGCACAAAGGATCCGATGGGTACAAATTCTACTCATTTGTTGTAGGTGCATAAATGATAACCTAAAATGTAAACTCATGTGCCTCATAAAGTAACTGCTCATATTTATCTTCGCAGATTGAGGAAGCCCTAATACGACGAAAGAAAATGGAACTTCTTCAGAAATATGCCAGTGAGGCTCTCATGGCTCAAAGTGAAGACGCTAAACGACTTTTAGGCGTATAAAATTGTAAATATTTGCTGCAACCCACTAAGTCCTTGTAAATTTTCCTATTTTGTTACATTTTGTACAGAAATGAAAAATATAGACTGACTTTGTACAAAAACATCTTGGTGGTTTGGATTATTCATGGTCAATCGTCTCTTGAATGGGAATGAGCCAGGTATAGGTGCCCTCATGGATGACCCAACTGTGCCTGTCTAAGGCTAGGCTCACACTAGCGCTCGGTCTCCGTTGGGGGTTTCCATCCTCCATTCCACTTGAAAAATGCGGAGTGAAAAGTCCTGCAAGCAGGACTTTTCTCTCTGCATTTTTCGGGTGGAAACTTGGTGGACCCCATTATAGTCTATGGGGTCAGCTTTTTAAGCGGATTAGGTTTCTGTTTTTCGGGTTCCCAAACGGACCCGAAGAACGGAAAGCCAAACGCTAGTGTGAACCTAGCGTAAGCAATGAGAGGGATGTGGCAAAGCACAGCTGCCCCTTTATTTTGCTGTTTAGGACCCATAGAACCCCTTTAAGCTACTTGTACACATTAGTTTGTTTTTTTTTCTTTCTTGCCAGATAGAATTTTTATTTTTTTTTCCCTTCAGGATCTACCAACAATTTAAGGTTCCCCTTGCTTTCCACTTGAATGAGTGTGTTAGAAGTTCAGTCATCCTTCCACAATAGAAATACTAGAAACATTAAGCGTGGTATGTACAGCTAAAGGTGACCATACACAGTAGATACAAGTTAGCTGTTGTCAGGATCAATTAGTTATCTAATGTATGTGGAGGTGTCCCTTCTTCTCATTCCATGGAGTATCTCAGTGTAAAGAAAGGTTGGCATGATTTATTTCAACATGACTTGTCCTTTGCATTCCCCTTTGGTAGCGACATTTTTCCCTCTCCTTATTCACCTACATATGCCCAGTAGCTGAACCTAGGTGCATGTGTACGGGACAAGCAGGATTGGCTGACTGTTATCTAAGGTGCGGGCACCTTAATCCTCAAATGTACTTTGATTGATCATTCTAAGCCAGCAACATATACAAATTGTAGCAAAGTTTAACATTGCACTGATAACCTGGGGGCCTTCATATCTCGTCACAGAAGACAACAAAGTCATTGAAATCTATTCTAATCGATCTTTCTCAAAAAGTTGAGTTAGCATTCTGTGCTAGGGTGTGGTTAATGTGTTATTTGTAATTTAAAACTTTGTTACATCTGTATACATTGTAAAATCCTCCATTCTATGTAAACGAACATTCAGCCCCAAAAAGTTTTGTTACAAATGTTTCTCCTTTTCCCTTTCATCCCCTGCAGGTAACTGCTCAGCATGGGGGGTGATAATGCCATGCAGATCATAATAGAGGTGTTATGTATGATGGGAGCAGTCTGTGTCTAAGTGACCTGTGCCCCATAGTCCTCTATTGTGTCTGGTCATTAATAATAATAATAATAATAGTCCCACAATGGGGAAATTCAGTGTGTTACAGCAGCAAAGATAAGATAAGATAAGCAGATACAAATACAACATGTGCAGGAATGTTCCAAGGTGAGAGGCATTACATTAATAGCAGACAGACAGGGCGTAGCGGGGGGGGGGGGGGGGGATTTAACAGGCAGAGAGATATTTCAGTTCTCTGTATGTAATGATCTCCGCTTAGGTCGGTGTTGGTTGTACAACCTAACCGCGGTAGGGAGGAAAGACCTCCGATAGCGCTCCTTCTCACACCTAGGGTGGAGCAGTCGGTCACTGACAGTACTGCCCAGCGCAATCACAGTCTCATGCATGGGATGGGAGTTATTCTCCCGCATGGAGCTCACCACGGACAGTATCCTTCTGTCACCCACCACCTGCACAGGGTCCAGTGGGCTCCCCAGGACAGAGCTGGCCCTTCTAATCAGCTTGTCAAGTTATCATAACTACATTATAAAGGTGGGAAGTTAAAGAAATTAAATGGACTGTCTAGGTTTACAAAAACAAAAAAAACATGGCCACTTTCTACCATAAACAGAGCTACCCCCGTCTATGGGTTGTATCTAGAACTGATGAGGTCTTGTTTTTGAAAGAAAGCAGCCATATTTTTCTACTGCTGGACAAGCCATCTGTATAATCCTTAGACATTATTCATAAGAATGTAAGAAACAACTGTCACATGGCCATTTATTAATAGAAGTCTGATACTTTTCTGTCTACATTTATGCCACAATTCACATATTTTGCGCCTAAAATGTATATGTATTGTTGCGTGCACCAAATATTTGTCACATGGTGAATCTCGACTCTTTTAGTTGGATGGTATTTGAATCGGAATTTTGGCGCTTCTAGAAATACTTCATATTTATGAAGGTCTGTACAATAGATTCATAAATATATGTAAAACTATGGAACTGCAAAGTTTGACATTCATGCGTCTTTTCTATGGTCTGTTTTAATGGACCTTCAAAAATTAGGGCATGTCCTATTTTGACCTTTTTGTCAGATCTCTCAATAGACATAAGTCTATGAGGGATCCATGAAAACGGATGCCCCATAGATGCAAAAATGGTTCTAAAAGAAAGGGATTTTGTCCTCCCCCCCCCCCGGCAGTTGTTGTGAGTATAACCTTAGAGTGATGTGAAGCTTTCTCTTATCAAGTCTGTGTATATGCCACTTTAAACCAAAGGCCACACATGGCGAATGGCAGCTGAAAAACAAATGGTGTGGAAAGCAAAATGCACTGAAAATGCATCTAAAAAAATACAACAAAAAACACTTGCATTTTTTATTTCTTCCCCCCCCCCCCCCTTTAAGTCTATGGGGAAAAAAATGCAGTGTTTTCACAGGTAAAATTAACATGCTGTTTTTTTTCCGTAGCATGAGGAGCTGATAGAAAATTTTTCACTTTCCTGGGACTGTAAGGCCGGGGCCCCGCATGGTGTAAACACCGCAACGGAAAAGCCATGGCAAAAACGGCAGCGTTTTACAGTCAAAGTCTAGCGAATCCCATCCACACATTACAGAAAAATGCTCGCAGCGTAAATGTTGCGATTTCCAGCCTGCTACGTGAGGCCTTAGCCTAAAAGGCGGCTTTTTAACCCCAACCTCACATTAGCCTGAAGATTTTGTCAAAAGGAAAATGTTGCACATGGACTTGTATTTTCCTGTTCTTGCTGTCAATGTTTTAGAATATTGAAGAACAATGTGTCAATAAGGAATAAGGTATGTATCACCCTTGTAGACACAGGTTTGCCCTTCTCTACCACTAAAAGGCCTCTAAATGACTCTGGTAAGTTTAGCAGGAGTGTGCATCTTTGGTGAAGAATCAGTAAAATGTCATGTTCTTTCTTAGTACTGAATTTTGGGGCATAAAAGTAGTCATGTAACAACCTGTGAAAAAAATGTTTAGTTGGCATTAAAATAATATGTATGAGGATAAGTAACGCTCTGTTCTCATCAGTACTGGTGTTGTATCTTGTGTACAGCAAGCTATGATCCTGAGCCTTCATTCACAGCCCTGCAGGGTACAGTTGGGGTCTGTTCACATATGGAATCTGGCACTGACTTTGAGGTGGATTCTGTCCCAAAATCAGCAGCAGATTCTGCTCTTATTCTTCCTTCCATTGTATTTAATGGAAGAGAGAGATCAGAGCAGGATGCTAAAAAGTCTTGATCTTGCTGCGGGTTCAGTGGCTGATTCAGCTGCATACTCCGTAGCTCAAAACTCCCCTCTGATTTGGCCCCTTCATCTGAGCCTAAGCAGCGGCAAAAAGCTGAATCTTGGCTTCAACATTCTGCCATAGGGAGCTTGGAAATGAGGGGTAGAGTAGAAAATGAAGAGGTATTTGAGGCATATATCCATCTCAAATTCCTCTTCATTTTCCTCCTTCTGAACTTAGCCTTATAACCATGGCGGTTCCTCAGGGAAATATACATCAAACAGAGGCCTGTAATAGGTGCTATACAGCGGCATCCACCATTCATGTGCTATTAAGCACTTATCCATAATGGTCCGTGGCCAAAAAGACACAGTTTTGCCCCGCCCCTGCCCACCCGACTGTCAATGGTAGCCTATGGAGCTGTTTAGCATTACACTAAATGTAAGGGACATAGTGTGATGTGAATGTAATGTGTAAAACGGAAATTGGTCATTGGTTTCTAAGTAGCTGATTTAAAAGTGAGAAGGCTGCACCTATTTTCACTTCTGCACAAAATGACCACTTAAAGAACAACTTTTTGGGCAAAAAAATTTCTCATGCTGACCGTAACTTCTAAATGGACTAGTATTTGGCTATTCATTTACCTTTTAGTCTTTTGTAAAACTTCCTATGATTTACTTTGTTGTTTACCATCCCTGAACTTATGACGGTATTTTTTATGTACAAAGTATATAATTAAAAATTGCCTAACTGGGCATGATAGAGCAGCTGTCTGTCGTCTTGGCTCCACATGAGGGAGGATGTATAGGATCATTCATCATTATAAGTCTTCATCATCTCTCTTCATCCAGTCTAGGGGAGCTTGGACTGGAAATATACTAAGCTGATGAACTTGATGTCTTCTGTTATTCCTGGAAATGCAGGGTGGATAATCTGTCCATGGATTGGTCAGGACATGCCACCAAAAGTGCCTGGAGCCACTTTGTACACAGGTAACCTCAAAATGGAGCACAATTGGTGGAGTCAGTTTATGCCAAGGATGATGTAAGGGGTGGGCTCCTTCCTCCCAACTCCCCCATACACGTACACACTTTGATTAGCCGAGCGTGCATGTGTTTCAGTGGTGTAAGATTCACTGTTGGCCCATCCTTCTTTCTCTTTAACATTCAGCTTGGGCTAATCCTTCTTTCTCAACATTGGTCAATCCTTATTCTCCCTAGCATTATCTGTTGGGGGAAGAGTTGGGAGACCTCCATATACATTACATAACATTACATAACCTGTGTGTTTTTTTTTTTTTTGGTTTTTTTTCATGGCATTAAAGTCTGTAGTGCAATATAAAAAGTACTACATATGAAACCTTGGTTTTGGCATTTTTGGGGTTACTGGCACTCTTTAAAATGCGGCATGCTCTGCTTATGGTGTTTCTTTTGCTATTTTATTCATAGCACTTCAGTGTTCACTTAGAGAGAGGACCTTTCATGTCCTTGCAGATTAGCGGTATTATATACTGCCAGAAAGCTGACAGTGTACTGAATTCGGTCAGCTTTGTCGGTACGCACCCGATTGCCAGAGATACTGCTACTGTTTGTTTCGGCACCGATATCCTTCCATGGTCAAAAGGGTGGGCCTTACAGCTCAGCATTATCGCTGGGAGTTCCGCCCTCCTGACAGTACTCTTCTATAGCCTTGTACTTTCGGGGGGACGTTCCTTACAGCGCAGCGATTACACTAGGCTGTAAGGCCCACCCTTGTAACAGTAGAGGTATATCCGTGCTGAAAATAACGGCACCGATATCTCCCAGTTCCTCACCCGTACCAGCAAAGCTGACAGTGCTCTGAATTCAGTCCACGGTCAGCTTTCTAACAGTATATAATACTGCCGATCTGCGAGGGCATGAAAGGTCCTTTTTAATATGCGATTTGCATAAAGTAACTATCTTTGTGTTACTTTATGGAGGAAAAATCGCTCAAAAGATTCACTGGCAGCAGAAGAGGTTCTTAACTTGCTCAGTGTATTCCTATAGACTGTGAAATGGTTTCACAAGAATTTCTATTTAGAAAAGAGAGATTGAGGCCGGGTTTCCTCCTTCAGGGCTTTTTGTTGAGGCTGGGATTCTACATTCAGGTTTTTTGTTGCTGTTTTTGAAGCCATTCAATGCATGAACAAAGCCTGGATGTGAAAGATGTGAAAACCCAGCCTAAGGCCTTATTCACATGTTGGTCATTTGCATCAGTGACTGTGAACCAGAAACAGCAGTGGAGACTACTGGCATGCAAATCACTGCCCCCCCCCCCCCCCCCTGACAAGGCCTTGGACTGTTTTTTACATGATTGATTGATTATATTTTTTAATTTTTTTTTTTTTAACTAAAGAACTGCAAAGTTTTTAATTGTGATTATGTGTAGCACATTTCTACTTTGCAAGGTTTTAATTTTGATGGCTATTAGCATACAGGTTGAATACATAGACATTACTGCAGTTAAAAATTGCTTGCTGTTCTTAAATAAAGAAGCTCTGTGTAAACACAGTCTAAACATCTATATGCAGCTGTATCCTAACCAATCAGCTGTTTGCAGGGTTTCAGCACTTGCTTTGTTTCTAGTGAATGGGGAGAAACAAAGATACTGAATGAAGCCGCATCCCGGTCAGACAGCTAATCATTATGGTGCCGAGGGTCCAGCCCCCACCAATCTAATAATCATGGTCATGAGTAGTATAATCCTATCAACTCCCTTTAACTTAATAATACAGTTTGGTATTACTATGAGTTGTTACATGCAGGAAATGTATTATTTAGACATCAGTGAGTGCTCCTTTTATAGACTTGTCTATTGATAACCTGTGTGTGACTGTAAGAGGATATATACAGTAATTGAAGTAGCAGACTGTATAGGGGGAGGTATCATGCCTTCTGGTGACCATGAGCTCTCCATATGGCAGAAGTTAGGATTTTGACTTTATACATCTTGCTGTGTGTATACTGTTGGATATCACTTTATGTATTAGGCTGGTTTTATATTGCATTTCTATATCCTGCTAGCAGCTATTCACCATTCATGTAAAAGAAACATGAGAACGAAGCCGCTCAGGAAGACGCCTGCCTTAGCTGTAGTATCAGGTGCTCATCTATACTGTAGAATCTTCCATCAGGAAAATATTGTATATGCTGTACTAGTGATGTGTGGATAGTCTTAATGCAAAAACTGCCATTCCTGTAGTTCTTAAAGGGGTCATACCACCAATTAAACCCTGCAGGATAGGGGATAATGGGGGTTCGACCACTTTAAGACCCCTATTTGAATGGGGGGGGGGGGTTTCTACATTACTGTTGGAGATAGCAGAGTACTGTATTTGACTGCTATTCACTTTGGTAGTCACATAGAGATGACTTAAGTAGCTGACTGTTGCCCTATTCAAATGGGGGTCCCCCCCCCCATTCTTGTGCATGGTGAGAGCCCCAGCAGTCAGATGCTACTGTGGTTAGGTGATAAATTGTAATCTTGGGACAACCCCTTTTAAGGCCTTATTCACATGTTAAAGGGGTTATGTGGGAGAGTAAAATCATCCTATCTCATAGATATGAGGGTCCCCGTATCCCGATTAATAAATTTGCAGTGGGGTGCTGTACTCTATGTAAAGCAGCAGGAGTAGACAGAGTCGTTTACATGAACTAATCGGAGCATGAGCCAGACGAGGAGCAAATCTTCATATCTGTTAATCAGGGGACCCACATATATGAGAGAGGCTACATACAGACATGGGCATGTAGGGGGATGTAAGTAAACCGCATGGCTAGCACATGGATGCTATCCTTTGCAGACTTTCTGAGTTTTGCCCCATACATGGACCTGCGATAATACATGGGTGTGTGTATGGGGCCATTAGAAAATAATGGTTCAGTGTGTGGTCATGAGCATGGAGCCTGAGGACATTTATCCAGTGCAGGGAATATAATGCAAACACTTTTATCACCCTTTTAAGTAAAGGGGATGTTCGCATTAAGTAATCTGCATGTGTTGCAGTCTCATTCGGTTTTCACCAGCGCAGTTGCTACATCTGTATATTCACTTCCAATACAATAAGGAGCATGCAGTTTCTAAAGAGGACAGCACCTTTAAGAGTCCTCCATGTTCCACATTGATGGGCTTTCACCATTATTTCCCCCATTTACTCTAAGCCTCTGATAATGTACAGCAGTCAGTGAAGGCTGAGGTACATGACACATTGACACGACAGCCAGCTGTGAGACATTCTCCTCCAGCTGCTATTGTCTCCGCCGGAAGTGTCCCCTGTCCTCAGTCTAGGGGATGGATCTGGGCGGGACCTCAGCGCGTCCCTGATTGGTTGGCTCTGCCCGAGCGGCTGTCCTCTGATTGGCTCTCGCTCCCCGCACAGCTAAGATATATCCCGGGGGTCTGTTACGCTTCGCCAGTGCTGAGACCCCGGTACAGCTGGACGGCCTCCTCCTCGAGTAACGACACGCAGGCAAGTGCCGCACTGGTAACCGAAGATCCTAGGGTCACCTACCGGGACACAGAGCTCTATACAACCCGCAGCTGCGAGGGGTCGTGGGCAGGATGAAGGGGCTATGGCCGCTCTGTCGTGGGCTCCGTCTACTGAGTACGCGTGGAAACCTTAGGAGGCACCACCGAGCCGGGATGTGTCTGGCCGCCGACGAGGAGCAGGTAACGCGGGGCTGTGTGTTTTATAGATAGAGCCATTCATCCGATACATGGCTCAGGGTGTGTGGGGGAAGGGAGTCCCAATAACTGCATACAACTAGGTGGAAAAGTCACGATCGCATGCGATTTCTATTGACCCGTGTGTAGTGGAGCTGTGATGTTACTGCATAGGGCATATTTACACCTGCCGCTGTTTTGATGCGGTTTTTGATGCTAAAAGCTGGTGTGGATGATAAAAGGAGACAAGGTATAAAGGACAGGTGCTACTGTACGTCTCATTTTAGAATTCTTCTTTTTTGGCTCCAAAAACCGTATTCCAAAACGTGCATGTGTGAGCAATACTCCATTGTTGCTGTTTATAGTTGTCAGGGCTGTGTGTGGAACACATTCTGGGGGATTAAGTTGTCTATAGCAATCAGCAATGTACACATACTATAGGTTCTTCTCTGGTGTTTGGTTTAAGCCATCTTGGTGGGATCTTCCGGAAGGCTAAGACTTTGTTCACATCTGCCTTAGGAGCTTCCGTTGCAGGTTCCATAAAAATATTGGATAAAATAGCATAGTATGCAGCAGTACTTTGATTGGTAAAGTGATAGAAACCCAACAGTCCCCATTTAGGACCAATTCACATGGCTGAAAAGGCAGAGGAATGAAGATGGACTTGTGCCTTAGATTCCTGTCTATTCCCGTCGCTTTGGCTTTCTTGCCGCAGATTTCACTAGCCGATTAGCCTCAGATGAATGGGGCTGATCAGCCGAGCGTCTCATGCCGCAGGCTCTGGGGCTGAAATCCGTGACAGGACTGGCTGAAAACAATGGGAGGTGGAATCGGTCTCAAAATCTGTGACAAATTCAGGGTCAAAGTCAGTGCAGTAGTCAGGCACCATTTGTGTCCATCATATAGTGGATGAGTTCCCAGATTGCTTTTTGGATTCTTGTTCCATTATGGGAAAGCCTGATGCAGATGTGACCCCCAGCACCATGCCTATAGCCGACTGTCTATATACATTACATGGCTCTCAGCAGCCCCCCACCCAAGTCTGCAAGATCAGCTGAGCATGCATGTTAAGAGAAACTGCTGGCTGACACAATTCTGCCATTAGGGGCTGTTGTTTTACCACATACACTTTTTATCTTCTGATTATGTGGATATCAGCAGGATCATCTGACTGGTCATTGGAAGCAAATCTAAGGCTGAGGCCCCACGTTGCGGAAACGCAGCTTTTTTGTTGTTGCAGATTTTGCTGTTTTTTTGAGCCAGACCCAGGAGTGTATTAAGCAGAAGGGAGAAGTATAAGAGCTTCCTATATATTTCCCACTCCTTTTGTAACCATTCTTGGCTTTGGCTTTGGCTCAAAGTGCAGCAAAATATCCAACAAAAAAAGCTGCGTTTTTGCAATGTGGGGCCCCAGCCTAAAGCTGGTTTTATCATCTACCTGCATAAACATCTGTCTAGTCAGTTTAAGGGATTGGCTGTACGTTTTTCCTGTTGTCTGTGTTTACTTGTGTATTATTTACCCAAAATCGGTGATCCCCATAGAACGTAGTTTAAATGCCTCTACATAATGGACAGAGCTATGTGGTTATGGATCTGTCCACTGTATAGTCCTCGTGCTCAGTGGCAGCTAAGAACGGCTCAAAGGGGTTTTCTAGGCTAAAAGTATTGATGACCTATATTAAGATAGGTCACCAATATCAGATCTGAGACTGTCTCACACCCAGCATCCTCTTTAATTAGACTACACTGTTCTTTCTGTAGTGGCAGAACTGAGTTGCTGTAGTTTAGCTCCTGTTTAAATGAATGGGAGCAGATCTGCAGTACCTCATCTGGCCACTGGACAGAGAACAGCGCTGTCTACTTCCTGCTCTGGTCTGTCAGTTGATAACAGATGATCCAATTCTTAGGATAGGTCATCAATATTTTTAGCCTGGAAAACCCCTTTAATGGGGTGGGGGTGCTAGTTTTTACACCCTCACAAATCACACATTGATGGCCTATTCTGATGATGTCTGTAAAAACCTCTTCAGCTGTTGAGCGACAACCGCAGTTCAAGCTAAGGAATTGAATTTTCTATGCAATCTTGAGCTACAGTTGTCACTAGATAGTTAAAATCAGTCAGTAGCGCCACAAGAAGTCATAGTGTAGTCTAAAAGATATATATGTGAACTAGTTCACTCCATTGTTACTTTTTTTCCTCTTGTTTTTATTTTCTGATTGTAGATTTTTTTTTTCTATTTTCTGTATGATTATGGGGGCAGACCTCTTTCTGAGCTTCTCCAGCATTCAGTGATCTGCTTTACATCATCATAGTCATGACCATAGGGAGCAATAATCTGGAGCCAACTCATTGCGGTATATGGGAGAGTTTTCTAGACATGCTCTGTGCAAGCAAGGGGATGGATAAGCTGTGACGTCATCTATTGTCAGTAGTAGATGCAATGATGGGTCAGTGGTGTTATCTATAGAGGTGTTATCTTCTATTGTTATCACATCATTGATATAAATGAGGTGGCTGAAAAGAAAACCGCTGCAGAATTGGCAAGTGTCAGTCTATTATTAGGCTTGGTGGCCAGGGTAAAAAAATATATAGATGGTGTCATAGAAAATGTAAAAAAAATTCTTGAACTTTTAAATAAATATGTTTAACATGAAAACATTGTTTAAAAATGAGGTCATTTTCTGGTGACACATTCCCAGAAAATCTGGTCCATATATCATGTGGAATCCTTGCATCATAGTGATCTATGACACTAGGATTCCCAGTCTACCCGCTGTCCTGACTATATATACTTGTAGTAGGGGCAGTAGAGTCAGTCAGGCAGGGACTCCTTGCATCATAGATCACTTTGACTGAAGGAGTCCCAGTCTCCTGGCTGAGTTCATACAGACATACCAGATTTTCTGGGTTGGATTTCCCCGTATGCCTGGGTTCTTAAACTACCCATAAATGTTGGATAAATGCTGGTGGGATCTTCTGATATAATATTTAAGGAGGAACCACAACTGGCATGTTGGGTGTGAATGTGCCAAATTCTTATATATTATGGAGGTATTCTGGAGGAAATGGTAAATATTCTTCACATACACCATAGTAGTCACCTGACTACTGACAGTCCTGCAGATCACACTGTCCCACCTTACGTGTATATTTTCCATCTCGTATCACACACAGATGGAGACAACCATTTCCATGTGAATGAGCTCCTGTATGGGGTTTCCTGGTCTGACTCTTCCTCCGAGGCGTCACTCCCACCGGACTGTACTTATGTAATCCAAGTAACCATGACAGAAGCGTCTCCTAGTCTGACTACCTGTCACCTTCACTGTCATGTTCTGGTTTCTGGCAGGACACATTTTTGGAGTGTTTAGTAAGCAGTAAAGGTTAGACAGATATTCATTTCTATCCCACTAAAGTATATAGTCCCTTCCAATGATATAGTGGCCTGTACGGTCACTGAAATGATATAGTACTCAATCCTGGCAGTGATGGCACAGCATGCGATTCCTATGTTTGTGCAGCGCATAATAGATGACATGCTGGGCAGGAGCGTGTAGTGTAAAGTGATGTAGCAGAGCTGTATGTGCTTTGACTACAGCATCCAACAAACCTGGAGCCATCCGCTGCCCAGCAGCCAGTGATTTTCATCTATCTATCTATATCTATCTATGTGTGTTTCCTCTGCTCACTCAGTCCACAATAGGGAACTAAATTCTTGCAACATAAAATACCATCTAAGGCTAGAGACATACGGGCCAAGTCAGATGTGGGATATACATAGCAGTCATCCCTAGCTGGGTTCAAAACCAGCAGCACAGGACACTTTGCGCTGCAGGATTTTTTACTGAAACTGTACAATTCTTCTACGACTAACCTCCTCTGAACTCTCCCTGTGTGTCTCCTGGCCGCATGTTATAGAGCAGAAGGAGCGGAGCAGATATATATACCTGTGTGTATGTGTGTGTGTGTATATATATATATATATATATATATATATATATATATATATATATAGTTAGGTTTCAGTGTAACCTATTATTTATTAATTTCTATCTCTGGATTTAGGAGTCCAGTACAGTGGTTGACAGCCCTCCTTATAGAAGTGTACGTACATAGGGGTCCAGTAAGCAGTCCAATTTAGTGAATGACAGCTAAGCCCAGAATAAGAAGAGATTTCAATGAATAAATACAGGTTGTACTGGATCATTACCCATAAAATTATATATCCATTTGTTCAGCTCCTCTGAGCAGATTGCTGAAATTGCAAAATCTGCTTCACTGGAAATGGGGGACAGAGCAGACCTTTTTAGCATTTCAGATAATGTGCCATAAATTGTCATTATGGATTAACCCTATTCTATGCTGTATTCTGTCTGTTGCTTTTCTGTGTATATGCTGGTTATTTGCTAGCCTGCCCTTTTATTATCTGGGGATTTTACTAATAACCATGAGATCCTCCTATGTAATTGGATTCATCGTCTTACTGGCCTGATGATCTTTCTTGTAGTGATTAAGAGATCAGAGCAAGTAGAGGATTAACCGCCCTGGAGCAGACACCTGGTGGTAATGTGACATGGAGGTGGTAAAAAAAAAAGGAATGGGCGCCTCCTTAATGTAGAATATACTATATTGCACACAAAAAATGACCAAGTGATGTCCAGCGTGTCCTTGCTTTGTTGTGGGAGTGTGCAGAAACCACCTTATCACCTCTCCATCTGCAAAATGAAGCCAGACGCCTCAGTCAAACTAAGCTGGCCATAAACATTAGTTGTATATTAGCAGAACCTGTCAATTTTGATGGGTCATTCAACCATCTAACATATAGTAGGTCTTCCTGACTTTCCCCCAATGGTAGATAACAGGGGAGATTGCAGTTGTGTTCTACTGCCCAATCCATTTGGTCTGCTGAGCTTGCATGTGTGTGGGGATGTCGGGTGAGATAGCTGTTGGCCAAATATTCAGTGTATGGCACTGGTTTATACTGACCTAATATCTCAACTGAACCTATAAAAATGGGGGATTTCAGTAGGATCAGCGGGTAGGTCAAAGCCAAAGGTTGCCGGGGGCATTGATCTACCAAACAAGATTACCTGGGTAGATGCAGGGGAGGACGGTCAACGCTATAACACATTGATTGGCGCTTGTTCACATTGGTAAAATTGAACACCTCCTTGCAGAAAGTACACATCAAATTCATTCCCATACGCATGTAGCCTTAAAGGTGGATGGACTATCAAAGTTTTTTGACCATTCCTGCTGTAATTTTATTACTTTTAGTGGTTACACGGGCTTCTTCTGCAGCTCAAAGCACAGTCTTGTGTCTTTCACGGGAAACTCCATGAATTCTAGGAGTTACAGGAACACGACTTGTTTCCCATCTATTTATATCCTCGTCTCTATATATACACTCCAGGCTTGTGACCTCATCTCGGTACATGATCTTTGCTCCGGCTCTGGTTTAGTGCCTGTGGTCTTGCCCTGGATACTGATATAAAGGATATGTGACCCCGGGGCCACCAGCTTGTTTACATGAGGAAATGGTTCACAGGTGAAAACGCTACCAAAATATGGATGTCAATGTCTGCTGACTTTGTGACAAGTTAACTACACCGGTTTCCTCGCAGATGTGTCATGTTTCTTTCCATAGGACAAAAGTATATTGTGGTGTGTGGCGGATGCATCATAGCATACTCTGTATCTGAAGCTCAGGGGACCCCATTATAGTAAATAGGATCTTTTATGCACCGTTTGTGTCCGTCACTTTTAATATCCAGCGCTTCCTTTGTTCTGCTCCTATAACTGAACAGATGCAGATGTGAACGGAGCCTAACAAGCTCAAAAAAAGCCAAAATTGCATTGAAAGAATACATGTGATCGCTTGTATGCTCTTGAAAATACTGTATGTATTTGGGACACATTACTGCACTACTGTCCCGTGTACGTGTTGTATTCATGATGGACACTAGACTAGTCCCGCACTGAGACAGTAATTCACACCATCATAGATGACTGTAATACTAGGAGTCTAGGTCTCTGGGCCAAAATATGGACCATAAAAGCCTGTGTGCAGCTGACCTAAGGGCTTTTATAAATGATATAAGCACTGTCTGAATCTGATGGATTAGACTCACACTGCACTGTAGGCAATGGGGCCATGCACATTTCAATTTCTCATACGGACCTTCAGTCCTCGTCTAAAAACTTTGGCATATGTAAGGGTAGGTTCACATTACCATTTCAAGTCAGTTATGATGGCTGTGTGTGTGTGTTTTTTTTTTTTTTTTTTTTTTTTTTTTTTTTGTGTTCTGCTTTCTGGGAATAGAAAAAAAAAATAGACAGCATAACGTAACAGATGACCGTCCATTAGCCATAGACCGTAAGGTAAAAAAACAGACACTTCCCATCTGTCATAAGTCCGTTATTTTGAATGGAACCAAAAGTCCTGCACCCTGTATTGTCTGCCAAAATAACAGAGTTGTGACAGATTTGGTGAAATGGGACACTAATAGAGGACATATATCCCTTTGAAACCATTTGAATTTTTGACTGTCCATTTAACATTTTTTGACAGTTGCAAAGAGTGGATGCTAACAGTAGTGTGAACACCCCTTTATTGTTTTCTCAGAAAACTGACCCAAATAGGACACACACTATATACAGTCTGAGATTTCCTTATACTAACACTGAGCCTATTGGGACCTGCGTCCTCTTAGTGTATGATCGTTGCTTTGGCGGTAATCTGCGTTCATTGAGAGTTCAGGCCTGTTCATAAATCCTGATCTCAGAGATCTGACATTGGAGAGGCAGTTTCAGAACGGTTTACTCTGGTTTTCCCCTGTAATTATAATGGGAGAGGTTGACTCCTATCAGAATCTATAATTACCATGTATTACCCTTTTATTAGTAGTGTATCTCATTTATTACATGGTTCTGTGCGTGCCTTGTATAGACTGATGTCACTGCTATTACCTGAACAGTCTACGTACATGGCATTGTCAATGATTGATAATCTACTACATTGTTCATTCTTGGGATATGTACATTATCCAGTGCTTGCACTAAAGGATTTTATGCTACAGATTATTAATGCAAAGAAACCTTGAATGGCTCTTATAAATGAAAGGACGCTGAGCCGTCCGAGCTGAAGGTCAAGTGTGGATTACTATTGATCAGGTTTGTGTCCATCAGGCAGACATCCTTGAAAGGAAATTGTCAGCCGTATCCATCCGCATCAGTTTACATGGAGAGTGTGGGAAGATCTAATAATTCCCTGTGTGGGAGCAGCAGATAGAGAACCGCGTACTGAGAGTTATTAGCAAAATACTGTAATCTATTGATCCTGTCACGATTTGCATTGCAAATGTGTCATATGGGGGGTATATTTTGTGCATGCCATAAGCAATGGTGGGTGCACCACGGTAATAGCGGGACCCTCACTGAGCTAAATTTGTTGACCTATCAATTTATAAAAGGTTGATAAACCCCCTTTAAATCTGTTGGACCTGGAAATGTATTTCACGGACAGGCTGGCATGTATCACTGGGTTAGTAAATAATGGCTTTGAGTAACTGGCATGTAATTCTACATTTGTAGTACGGCCAACCGCAGCTTTCCCTGGCATGGTGATGACATTTAGATGTGCAGTCTCTTCAATGCATAATGTGTTCATTGTGTTTCTTTCTTTTCAGTCGAACTTCCAGCCAACGTTTGGCCTGATATTTGATATTGATGGAGTACTCGTCCGAGGAAAGACCCCAATCCCTGCCGCAAGAAAAGCCTTTCAGAAATTGGTGAACAGCCAAGGCCAATTCTTGGTGCCAGTCGTATTTGTCACTAATGCTGGAAACTGCCTCCGTCAGACCAAAGCCGATCAGCTGTCAGATATACTCGGTGTGCCGGTGAGAGTCATTTATATTCCTTATAGAGGAGGTGTTCTCAGTGAATGCAGGTGACATGTACAAACTGTATACCACGCAGTTACATATGTCCTGCTCACATGTTAAAAAACTGTATACTGTATGATATGAATTTTTTGTGGTGGTCTACTACATAGGAAAGTGAAAACTACATAGGAAAAAAAGTATAACAACCTATACCTGCCTGGCCATTGCCATACACGATGAATACATCAGTCATATTCTGAATGAATCAATAGCACTCCCAGGATTTCCCCCACAATGGCAGGAGAATTTCCACATTCCCAAGGATAGGAAACAACTGGAAGCCATGTCTGTACACGGTCCCTCCTCCACTCCAGCTTCCTGTCCCTTGGAGATTCATGGAAGCCATTTTGTCTGTGCACAAGGCTGGATTTTGCACAGCCTATCCGTTGCTCTAATATTCACTAGGAGGGCTGTGTACTGAGCAGGAACCCCAGGCTTTGGTACAGCCTTACCTGCTCTGCGGCACAAGTTACTCCCAGCCACAGTCCTGGGCTTTCTTTGCCCTTTTGATCAGAGACCAAAATTTGGCCACATTTACAGCATTTAGGGATTCCTTCTGGGGGGAGGGAATCCAGAATTTTTGACCACTAAAAATCTATTTCTCTGCTCTAAAAAAAAAAAAAAAAAAAAAAAAAAGTTCCCAGAATTAGAATTATTCTGTTGAATGAATGAGATATATATATATATATATATATATATATATATATATATATATATATAGTTACGTAGACTTTCTTTTCTCTTCCATTTCCCAGATTTCCCAGGATCAGGTGATGATGTCACACAGTCCTCTGCGAATCTTCAGACAGTATCACAACAAGTGGGTCTTGGTATCTGGACAAGGGCCCGTTCTGGATATTGCAAAATAGTATCCTTTCTACTAAGATGTTACGTCCTGTCACTATGGCTCCTAAACATTTTTGTAATAAGGCTAGGTTCACACTTTCTCCAGGCTCTCCGTTGCCTGGATCTGCAGATTCTGCGGTGGACGGAGACTCCATTGCAGATGTGAACCTAGCCTAAGCTGACCATACACATCAGACTAGTGTCACTTGAGCCTCATGACTCCCCCCAACAGCCTGTCAGGGAGATAAAGATTTCAGCATGACCAATCCTTTTGTTTATAGATAGATAAGCCAGCACCAGAAGTGACAGCAGAATTTTTCCCTCTCCTCAGAGGAAGAAATCCTTTTATCTCACTGGCCATGTATATGGGGTGGAAGAGAGCTGTGGACTGAACTAAGGTTTGCCTAATAGTTACTTAATGTGTATGACCAGCCTAAGTCAATAAACCTATCATATTTACTAGGTTTAGATATAATGGCATGTAACGTGTCCTGCTATTTACAATGTTTGTACCCCATCACACATCCCCAAGTTTTATCTAGTTTGAGCTTCTCCATTCCAGAGAAGGTAAAGTTTGAGCTGCCAATCGGTCCAAAGTGCCGCCATCATGAGCCACAGGAGCGTTTGTATGGTTAGCATGCAGAAGAGAATTTGTCATAGAGACTGTCTGATGACAATGACACTCTGTACCGATTGCCAACACTGATTTCAGCCTGGAGGGGGATGGTGGGGGCTCCATTAAAGGAATTGGGCCACATTACAAATGCAGAACAGTCTGCAGACATCTTGCTATAGAGCAGGAGGAGCTGAGCAGCATCATATATAGTATAGTATAGTATAGTATAGTATAGTATAGTATAACTTGTGTTTTATTCAATTAACACTCTGCTCATTCTGGGTTTAGGAGTCCAGTGGGTGGTCCTACACAGTGAGTGACAGCTATAGCTTTATACACACACAATGAAGGCTGTCACCCACTGAATAGGACTCCTAGAAGAACTTCCCATACTTGACAGATCTACCCTGTTATTTAATCCAGATGCAAATGTAAAGTCAGTGATTCAATAGGGAATTTTAATAATTTTCCAGGGAAACACTACTCCAAGGAACTGAAAAGATCCTCCATTAGCATACTGACTGTCAGGAAATTCTGCCAGCAGAAAAAATAACAAGGAATGTTTTGAAGGGGTTATGACCTTATGGACACTTAGACCTGTCCTGTGCATAGGGAATAAGTGTCCAATCGCTGGGGGCCCGAACACTGGGTTTTCCAGTGATCAGGAGGACAGGGGACCGAAAGTTCTTTTAAAGCCTGGAGTGCTAGTATGTGTGACCAGCGCTCCATTCACTTCTGTGGGATTACTGGCGCTGCCAGAGATTAGTCCCAGCAGCCCCATAGGAGTGAATGGAGCAACGGTCATGTAAGTGCACTGGCACTCTCTTCATAAGGCTTTAGGATCGCTGTCCTTCTGATCACTGGGGTACCTGGCGTTCGGGCCCCCATCGATTGGACACTTATTCCCTGTCCTGTGGATAGAGGATACATGTGCATGACAGCACAACCCCTTTAATGCTTATTACCAGCTTTTCTGACAGCAGCTAGCTTCTGCTGAGCTGGTACCACAGACAAATTTAGATACAGAGGACCCATCACCTCTCCTGACACATCTGTTTTAGTAAATGCTTGTATTCCCCATGAAATAATTCTGTAGCATCTTTCAGAATTCTCGTAAAACTTTGTAAGGGCACACGAAATTGAAAGGGAGTCCCCTTATTAAAATGTATTTTACATTTCCAGGAGGAATAATCTAGGAATTATTTAATGGGAAATACAAGTATTTGGTAAAACAAACCTGTCAGTGCGGACCGATCCTCTTTAAAATGATCATCTATACTGGTCTTCCCATATTTTGACTGGCACAGTTGAGAAGATTTTGCGTTTCATGTTCCATTCTGCCTGCACCTGTTTTCCTTAACCCAACGTACAGTTTAGGATTTTCGAATCCTATCACAATAGACTCTGTGCGGGAGTCATACCCCTTTCTGGATATGGTGGACCATAGCAGAAGACCTAAAATTCTGGTGAGTGTTGCATGTTAATTTTTCTATACTATTTTTGTATAATGGGTAGTAACTTCTTAATGGACTATAAATTAATTTCCATATGTTGGATGACATACATATATACCTATGTATAGAATATCCTTTATGGTATACTATACAGTGTGTATACATATATCATTGCATCATAATTGGAGAGCGACATAGTTGCTTATATGGATGTTGACTGGGTCTCCTCCTACCACTAGTGCATCATCCTCCTCAGCGTTGCGGCCATATGTATGTATAGATTACAGTATATGCTTTAGATGCACAATGATGTTTTGGATATGACGTGTGCTTACCTTGGCCAAGTGTGTATCTACTCTCTTACAATACAGTTTTGTTTTGTCGTGTCACTTTGACCTAGTGCTAGTGCCAGCTGGAGTGTCGGCCCGTACATAATTTCAGTTCTCCTCCGGCTCTGACCTTTACTTGAGTTATAAAACTAGTTCTGTTTAATGTGCGTAAAAGTTTAATAACTTGTAACCTGACCGCAGAATGAAATGTGACCTGTGATATCTTTTGTGTTTTGACATTGACAGCCATCTACAGCCGTGGATCTTCCCAAGATAGAAGGTACGTTGTCCTTTTTACACATTAACTCATAGTACTTAGAGGGATAAAATAGAAAAAAAAAATAAAAAAATTGTCAGGGTTTGCATAAAAAAAAGCAAGTGATACTTTCTTCACCTGTTCTAATGCTTTACGGGATGTTCAGACAGTTTTTTGCAGGCAGATTTTGAGGCGGAATATTTTCGAATAGCCTGACGCATCATGACCTGTCTTCAGCTTTCCTTGCAAACCCCACTGAAATGAATGGGAAGCAGAAAAAAAAAACCTTGCTGTTTTTTTTTTTTTTTTTTTAGTAGTTTTTTGGAGTATTTTTTGCAAAAACGGCAGCAAAACAAAAATGTATCTAGAGACCTTCAGTAAACTGCTGTTGATGGACCTATACTGGGCTTCTACTTAGTAATATAATGGGGCACCGCTATGGATGGTCTGTGGGTCTTTTGGTTAGAGAATTCTCCTCTGTTGGTTACTTTTACTAAACACTTCACCAAAAAAAAAAAAAAAAAAAATACAATACAAGGGTACACAATATGGACATTGTTCAATATCTTTTCTTGTATTTCATCCAGACTAGCTATAATAAAATGCCTTCTGCTTTCAGCTGTCATCCTTTTTGGGGAACCTATTAGATGGGAAACCAATCTTCAGATCATCATTGATGTTTTACTGACTAATGGTCGCCCTGCAAGTCCCCATCAACCTCACAGTTACCCACACATCCCTCTACTGGCCTGTAACATGGACCTGATGTGGATGGCTGAGGCCCACTCACCCAGGTAAGAGTTTCACCACTTCTAGCCATTCCGTAGCGCAAATCATGGACCCTTCTGTCTCCCATGCATGAGTAACTAACTCCTGGCTCAGCAGTGTGAACAACGTCCAAAAATCCTATCGAAGCAAAATCTTTTGCCAGTCCATTTATGAAACTGTGCAGTGACTTTCATACCGCCATAGTCGTCATGCTAATGGATTTTCAGACTTTTGCACTCCTGTGATCAATACATAATCATGACAGGTTTTTTGGCACTTAATGGAAACCTCAAATGTTTCCATTCACTGATGGCAGAATTGGCGGTTTCCATAACTCTCATGCATGGCTGGTTCTCGCCTGCTTTTTATCCCTTTTGCTGACACGTACTTCACATAGTGGGTTGTAGGACCTCTGTTACCTCCCATATAACTAGAACACATTTGTACACAACACTCCTGTATGGAGGACTTTTCTCTCCACCGGTTTCAGTATAAAAACAGTGAACGCCCGGCAGACCCCATTATAGCCTATGGGGTCTGCTGGTGTCCATGGGTAACCACTGTTTTGGCAGCACACATGCTCAACTTAGGCTAAGTTCACATGTACTTGTTTTATGATGCTGACATTGTACATATTTTTCCAGGTTCGGTCAT
The DNA here is from genome assembly GCA_947044405.1 of Leptodactylus fallax. Classification (NCBI taxonomy): domain Eukaryota; kingdom Metazoa; phylum Chordata; class Amphibia; order Anura; family Leptodactylidae; genus Leptodactylus; species Leptodactylus fallax. Next base: position 129,612 of record CAMRHE010000017.1, read on the forward strand.
GGGCTCTTCATGGTTTGTTTAGAAAACATTTATAAGAAGATTACAGGAAAGGAGCTAAAATACGAGGCCTTGATGGGGAAACCCAGCGAGGTGACATATCAGTATGCAGAATACCTCATCCGGACCAAAGCAGCTGAGATGCAGTGGAATAAGCCTGTCCAAACGCTTTATGCTATAGGGTAAGTAACACCATACCTCCTTATTTATTTATCATAATTTACCATTATAAATTATTATTATTAATAATTCAGAATAATATATATAAAAGCATTCTTTTTTTTTTTTTATTCATTTTTTTAAACTGGCACTACCATTGGCTGATTTATTTATAATTTATTTTTAAAACATTTCTCTGTTTATTTCTGGTTCTTTATTTATAATTTATTAATTATTATAACTTATTATTTTAAAAAAAATGTCTTTCCTGGGGACATATTTATACTAAAAATAATAATTAATATATATTGTAAGAAAAAAAAAATATATAAATATATTGCATGTTATATATATATATTTTTTTTTTTTTTTTTAATTCTCCACTTTCTGACTCCCTTAATTATTATTATTTATTTAGCATTATTAATTATGATACATTTATTATAATTTATTTTAAAAACCATGTCTCTCTCCTGGGGGCATTATTATTTATTTATCATAATTAATAATTACTTTAAATTATTAATTATTGGGTAGTTACAATATTGTAGTATTGTTAGGATATGCCATCACTTTATGATCAATGGGGTCTGAGCTCTAGGACCCTCACTGATCCTGAGAGTGACTGGGCTGCAGCTGTGAATTGGCACCTTTAGTCTAAGGCCCCACGTGGCGTCGCGCAGCAAAATAGCGCTGTGGGAAAAACCGTGGCGGCAACACATTGCGGTTCTTCCCGCAGTGCTTTACACAGAAAGTTTGCAGAGGTTTCCTCTGCGGACTTTGTTTCAGTTATACCTATGGGGAAACCGCCAGCGTTTCCGTAGGTATAATTGACATGCCGCACTGGTTTTGGAAATAGCTGCATGTCCGCAGCGCGGTTTTTACCGCAAAGTGGACATAGGATTCGCTAGAATTCCATCCACTTTGCTCTGACTGTAAAACACCACCACGTGGGCCCTGGCCTTATAGTCTTTCCCTGTATAGTGAAGCCTGGACGCCATGCTGTGGGGTGGGGGAACTGCAGACCAGCTCTATTGATGTGAATGGGGTAGGCTGGAGTTCCTTGCACAGCCATCTGGATAGGGATCTGAATCAGAGCCACAGTCCATTAATTCTCAGGATTCGAGCAGTCCAAAGTCAGACCCCCACCAATCATAGTAATGGTATATCGCTTTATAAGACTGGGCATGGTGTATCTGCATGCATTACTTACATGGTAAATTGTATTTCCTATGGCAAGTAACGTTTTATTTTTTTTTCCCTGTTGTTTTCTGCAGTGACAATTTAATGACTGATATCTATGGTGCTAATCTATACAACCGCTACCTTCAGAATACAAACTCTAGAAAAGGCTCCACGGCCCTAGTGCACGCTCGCTCTGGAGCCCAAGTGACCACGGTGTCTCAAGAGGAGGAAGCAGCGTGGGAAAGCGAGCTCTCATTTCCCAGCGCTACTAAATGCAAGTCCATTCTCGTTTGCACTGGGATCTACAATCCTCATGCCGAAGTGCCTGCTGACCCTTCACAGTCCGTTACTGAAACAGTATTTCATGGTCACCGGGATTTCAGGATTGATCCAGCCTTGGTAGAACCAGGGCACATTGTCGATGATGTTAATGCTGCTGTTGACTTGATCTTCCAGCTAGAAACCTTTGTGCCAAGCAGTGATAAGAGGACTTTATAGAGATTTTATATAATTCTATACTTATATGGTATCAGGATATAACCCAATTAACCTCAAATAGCCCTGGTGTTTGTTATTTTTGCTGCACTTTACCGAACCCCCCCCCCCAATCACTCACCCTCCTTCCCCCACATATCTTTCCTTTTTAGATGACATTTTATCCATAATACTTTTAAAAAGGTATAAAAAAAAAGTTTTAAGACTTTCATATTTATATATTTTTTTTGTGATGGAAAGAGTAAGTTACCACATGTGATTGATTCTGGTAAAAACTCTCTCCCTCCTTCCTTTATGTAATGTATATGATTTGTGTTTTTATTCATCTATATACATTGTGACTTGGGGCTGGTTACATGGATACAATATCCACATGGTCTGTTGGCTGTGCATGTTTTATCTACACCTTATCTTATAAGTTTGCTTTGGAGGTACCTGGTGAAATATTGAGGAATGGCATTGCCTAGAATTCTCTGCTGCTGCCCCATCTCCAGACACTAGAGGGCGCTATAGTAATACTGCCTTATAACCTGTTAAAAAGCTATTGGGAGACCACAAGAATCTTGATATTCCATCTTGCTGGTTGCAGTTGTATATTTTACCCCTTTAATTCTGTTACTGAGAGCGTATCAGGGAATTTCGGGAAATAGATTTTTTTGGATCTAAAATAAGGGCAGCAAGTCCGCACTGCTATTAGCCAAAGTGCTGGGTGTGGATATGCTCTAGGAACAGACTAGCAAGTGTCACATGGACTCAGCATTTACACTACTTGTACAAATATCCCAAGCATATAAGATCTGCATAGCTGAAACCCCAGGTGGATTGTCAGCCCATGTAACATAGCCCTAAGGTTGTTTTATGCACAAACACGCCGGTTGCCTACAATAACTACAGTCCGTAGTCACCTGTGTATAATAAACCCAGGTGCTGGATATCTTTTTACTGTTTAGAATCTGAGCTGCTTCTGCTCTACAGCAGAGTTTTCTGACTGTGTGACATATGGGGACAGCTAATGTTTCAGTGCAATATTACAGATAAACGTTTTATATGGAATATTTTCACAATTTTTAAATGGGGCATTTTAAATACTTTTTTTTTTATTTCCTACTGTATTGTTAAACATAACGGGCAGGGGTGCCCGGGTTGTGACTTGAATTGTTTTTGTTGCCTGCCTTTTTTTTTTTTGTGTGTGCATGTTTGCCATGTTGATGTACCCATCATGGATCTTGCATATTCTTTAAGTGTATGTCTGTTACAGATTATGCTCTCCATATGGTTGTAATAAAATTATTTTACAACACAACTAATATATGTATCTTTTATCCACAGTCTTTTAGATCAGTACTGTACAGTAATGCTTAATGCGGGGATCGCCGCGCCGTACAGCTATGGTAGATCACCTTGCTCTATGGGGTAGGACCATTTTAACATATTGGTGGGCCAAGTGCAAAGGTTTCATAAATGGGGGGCCCCCCCCCATCACCACCCCTTAGAAATAGCTGAACCACAAAAATAATGCCCCTTAGTAGTCATCATACATTATAATGCCTCTTTAGTGGTCCCATACAATATAATGCCCATCACATTATCAAATGCCCCTGCAAAGGCATCAGACATTAACAGTCCAGTGGCCCCTTGTCCATTAACCTGTCCCACCCTGGTGGTCCCTCAGCCATTGTATTATGTCTACCTCTACTTTACCCCCACAGTATAAAGTCCCCTGTCCAGTTTGCCCCCCTTAGTATCAATCAAATAAAGGAGAAAAAAAAAACGCCTATTTCTCACCCTTCCCTGTTCCGCTGTTGTCTTCTGTTTCTGCAACTTCAGAGAGCAACAGGCACGATGTAAGTGACATCACTACATGGCACCCCCTGCTCCTGAGCAGTATACTGGTAGCAGAGACAGCAGAGTGGCCAAATGGTGATGCCGCAGAGGAGTTGGAGCTGTGAAGTATAGGGGTGGCCCGGACAGCACTCTAAATGCAGGACCAAGGGCTAGATGCAAGTGCACTGTTGGCCCTATGGTGGATGTGTTATGCTCTTATGTTCCTAAGATAACTCCCCACAATACACTAAAGTGTATAGATATATGTGTGTGTGTGTATATATATATATATATATATATATATATATAAAATCAGTCAGGATCAAGGAAACAAACATTGTTAAGATTCAGTCTCCGCATATTGTTACTACAGCGTTGCCCATCTAGCTATATTGAGTACTGTACACACACAGCATGCAGGACAGTATAACTACTGGGAGCCCCAGGGACCCCCACTACCCCCATTACTATAATGCTTATTAGTCTGGGTGTCTGGATGGGTTTGGTCAGGGAACTCCAGCCCATGTAACAGACTACATTTCCCCGTGTGCAAGAGCCCCAGAGGTTACATGGTCTGGTTACTTTGTCCCATATGTCACAAAACAAACAATATCCTATTGACATCCTCAGGGTGGCTATAAAAGGCTTATATCTTATCAGCCATATTACAATTAACTAGATCTGGCTCAGCTTAGAATCCTAGAAGTCCTGTTCTGGAGAACGTCGGGGCAGTCTGGGTATTGTAGCAATATTATAGATCAGGGGTCGGCAACCCCCGGCACGCGTGCCAAGAGTGGCACGCGAGGCATATTTCCCTGGCACGGGCAACTGAGTCCTCACCCAGATATGTGCCTGATCCTATTAAAATGTCATTAGTGCCAGGTGCTGCCTGAAGATGGATGTGGCAGCACCCTGCGTCTGCACAGTCTATGTACACTAGTGAAGCCGGTAATTGCCGGCTTCACTACTGTACCTGAGTGAATTGCTCAGGATTGGTTAAAGCTATAAAGAAACACTTGGATTCATTTTAAAGATGAGAATTACATCTTTAAAATGATACCAAGATCACCATGATTGTCCTTACACATCCTGAGCGATTAGCTGGTGAAAACGATGTTCGACATTGAAATCCCAATGCCGATCTCAATTCCCGACATCGTTTTAACAGTGAATCGCTCTGAATCTGTAACGTCTATCATGGCGATCTTGCTATCTTTTTAAAGATGAGATTCTCCTCTTTAAAATGAATCTAGTTGCATCTTTGTGGCCCTAACAGATCCTTAGAAATGGGGCTCTAAAGTGTCCCCCCCCCTCCTGCCTCAGGCAGCATCTTAGAGCTAAGGAAGGAGGGGGAGGAGGAGCTGCAGAGACTATGTTAACTCATCATTGTCTGTGCATAAGCTAGAGATAACCCCAGAGGGGTAGCATGGACTTCTGTCAATGTTATCCCCTCTCCTTTCAATCAGAGAGCATACTGTACTTTTGCTCTCTGTCACATACAGGAATAATGTAATACCCCTCTGAGCCTAATCACAGGGGTATTCTTATGTAATACCCCTCTGAACCTAACCAGGAAGTTTATTGGCGCTGTGACCCAGACATTTACCATCATCCAGGTCGCAGCGCCAAAAGTGTCGCACCAAACACTTACACAACACATGCACAAAGTCACTAATAAAATTTACATTTTTTCACTGTCCCTGTCCTGTCCATACCTGATCTTTATAGAGTAAATTACGCCGCCCGCCTCTCTAGTGATATCCGTTACACGCTAAAATAATAGCAATTATCACTAGCGATGAACGTATAAAACATTTCTGACAAACAGAAGTTCCGTCAGTCAGATAATAAATTTTTACCCATTAAATGTGTATAAAATACTAGTTTTTGGCAGTTTTCAGATACTGTGTGCAGGGGCCGCTATGGGGCATAATATCGTGTGCAGGGGTCATCAAACTTACAATTATTGAACGGCACTCCGAGTACCTCAACTTTGATTTCTTTAATCGAAATCGGCACGCCGAACAAAAAAGGTTGCCTACCCGTTATAGATGATCAAATATGCCCCTATTCAAGACAAAGGAGCAATCTGTATCAGTATTTGTAAGCCACAATGGGGGGAAATACTGCATTGAGTGAACCAGACTTTATATGTGTCTGCTGCAAAGATTAGCGATGTCTATTATTCCCAATAATCAGCTATTCATGTCTGGGGAGTGGTGACAGCAGTTCACATCATAGATGACCAGGAGTCAAAAAACCAAAAGAAAACCTGAATAGTTCAGCATGTAATACATCACATGAGCTTACACCATAAAATGGAACCTGCCTTGCTAGGTGCATCACCTATAGCAATTCCACAGTTCTCCAATATCTATGAATTGTCATTTCTTCTTGGAAAAATACACAAAACTCTCCTTGTGTCACTGCTGCTTTGTCCTGGCCTTATATACACAGCACTGTATAAAAAGGGAAGAAATGCTTCTAGTGGAAAATACCTCCATAATACAACATGTATTGTATGGAGCCATTATAAGGCTGTATAGATGAATGCTTATTAAGATCACAAACTCCTCATTATGAGTCTGACTTCTTGCACGAAGACTGTATACCAAGCAGGTGTTCTCAGCAGCTGATAAGCAGAAAATACAGCAGGAAGCAGACAGCACTGTTCTCTGTGTAGTGGCAGAGCTGAGTCACTGCAACTTATCTCCTGTTCAAGGGAATGATATCTGATCTGCAGTAACCTTGTCTGGCCACCACACAAGGAACAGAGCAGTTTGCTTTCTGCTGTTAGGCTGTTAAAAAGGTGGATGTGCACTTAATTCAGCACCCTGTCAGCTTTGCACTGGTATATAATCTATCTTACACTGGGTTCACACCTGCGCTTGCACTACGTTCGGGGATTCGATTCCCCTCTCTGCATGAAAAATGCAGAGAGAAAAGTGCTGCAAGCAGGACTTTTCCCTCTGCATTTTTCCACCCTTTTCAGGCAGAAACCGAGCAGAAACCACACGGACCCCATCATAGTCTATGGGGTCCACGGGTTTCCTAAGGTAACCGCTTTTTTTATGCGGATTAGGTTTCACTTCGGGGGTCCACTTGGGGACCCCCGAACGCAGATGTGAACCTAGCCTTAGAGGACATGAAAGGCACACAGTGAATGGAGAGGGGAGGGGCTGTTTTTCCTCCAGTACATCTGCAAACTGCTTCCTCTGTGCACTGGCCTGAATATTCTGCAGCTCTCTCAGTTTACAATATAAGAAAAGTCTATGTACTTGTATCTACTGACTGCTTGTGTGGTTACAAATGAGCGGTTAGCTATCAATGAACATAGTCCATGGCTATTTTCCTGCATCAGGGATCCTTTTAGCTGCATCATACCTGCATTTTTTTTGCAGTACAATGTTCTTGTATCGCCTATATTATGGTCACTTGGGTTTCGCTCAGCTATTTATTTGCTATTGTACAGTTACCCCTGGCAGAATTACATGTAAATAAACCAGTAGTTGTTATAATGGATAGAATAGGGGGATAAATTGCTCCTTATTGTACATGCCCCCAGCCTCAGAGACAAATGTAAAATGTGCTGCAGCCCTAATGGAGACACCACATACAGTGTGGGAAAAAAAGTATTTAGTCAGCCACCAATTGTGCAAGTTCTCCTACTTAAAAAGATGAGAGAGGCCTGTAATTGTCATCATAGGTAGACCTCAGCTATGAGAGACAAAATGAGAAAACATTTATAACATATATAACAGGATATATATCAAAGTATTGAGATGAACTTTTGTTATTGACCAAATACTTATTTTCCACCACAATTTGCAAATAAATTCTTAAAAAAGACTGTGATTTTCTAGATATGTTTTCTCATTTTGCCTCTCATAGTTGAGGTCTACCTATGATGTCAATTACAGGCCGGCCTCATCTTTTTAAGTGGGAGAACTTGCACAATTGGTGGCTGACTAAATACTTTTTTCCCCACTGTATGATGGCTTATAATGCCAGAGATTAGACTGCCCAACAAGATGCTGCAGATATTTTTTATGAGAGCTCAGGTACCCTTTAAAAAGGACCTTCTGCTAAAGTCTTAATGCCAGATACTACATGACACCTTCAGAGTCCAGGCCTCAGTAGGTCCGAGCTGTATTTGCACCAAAGAGGGACCTCCAAATTATTAAGCAGGTGGTTTCAATGTCACAACTGATCGGTGTATATTTTTTTGTAATATCTTCCAATGTAGAATAATGAGGTAAAAACACTCTAGTATTTTCTAAACCCCTGTATCAATGAGACCTTTCTAACATCAGAATCAAACACGTAGATTTACAATTATTTATTTCAAATTCATTTGCTGTGATAAATATATTTATCTATTTAAGAAAAGGAAAAAAAATCCTAAAGAAATAAAAGTCAAAAAAAATCTTCTGAAATGTTAAACTGTATTTTTAAATGATTGAAACATTGCACATTATTCCCAGTCTTGAAATGTTCTGTGGGTCAACCAACCAAAGATTATAAAAATTCAGGAATGACTCTAAGTGATAATAAACCGCTTGTCTATCCACAAGTAAGAATAAAATATCAATAAAATAGATCTTTTTTCAAGTTTTAAAAATTTTAGAAAAACATCTGCTAAAATGCAGGTGGTCCTACATGTCGATTTTGTGGCCATCTGCCACGTTGTTGAATTACTTAATAGTATTACAAACACGGCTTCAGGTTAGAGAATCATCTAAGGTTCTGAACGTTCAGAGGAGCCCTTAGACTACAAGGCATTTGGTGTGGTTAATATACAAAGTTACAGTGCACAAGTCTTTGGACCAACAGAATCTCAACGATTCACTAGCGTGGAAACCAGTTCCACTTCTCTTTCCGCTGTTGCTCCCCTCCATAGTCATCTACACAATTTAAGGTTTCAGGTAGCATATCACTCACAAACAAAAAAGAAAAAAAAAAAAAAAAGTTACATTTTTTGAAAAACAAATATATGGCAGACTTCTGCAGTCAGTGGTGCCGATCTGATGCTGAACTAGTGCCCCCCTGACAACAGCTCCTAGACAACTGGCATAGCCACATGCTGCGGATGTAATGTATGGTCATACTAATTGTAGGTAATTTCACTGAATTAACTACCTAAAAAAAAAATTAGAAAAAAAAAAAAAAAAGAACAACAACTGTCATCAACAACCACAACTCCAGGAGTCTTCAGCCATGTCTTTGCTGTCAAGTTTTATATTATCTGTGGATTTTTCACTGAAGACTGGCCCGCCATGCCTCATTATCAGCTCGGTGGCCATCTTCACAAAAGCTTCGTCCACGTTACTGGAATCCTTGGCAGAGGTTTCAAAAGCGCTAATGATGTCATAATGTTTGGCCAAGGTCTCAGCTTCTGCGAGCTGGACTTCTCGAAACGCTTGCATGTCCAATTTGTTTCCTGTGGGGGAGAGGACAGACAGAGTCAATGAGGGTTTATACCAGGTTCAATGAGGTTACAAACAATCCTATATGACAAAATATAAAGAGTTAGGCCATGGATGGATATCTGGAACAGTCCACTTCAAGCACCCCAAAAAAAGCTCTGACCACTGGGTCCCCCAGTAATCCTTAAAAAGAAGGGGCTGCAGAAAACTGAAGAATAGCCCTATTTACTTCAATAGCTGGGTGCAACCTGCAGGGAAAAACAGTGATCTCTGCATTATCCATGGGGTCCCAGAGCCCAGACCCCTACTGACCATAACTTGATGGCATAACCTAGTGATATGCCATCACTTTATTTACTAAAAACCAGGACTGTGGAGTCAGTAGGCCCAGTCACCAACGCCAGCTCCTTTATTTTTCTACAGACCAACTCAGACTCCTATTCTGACTCCGACTCCTCATTCAGAAGCAGTAAAGCTCCTCTAAGGTTAGGTTCACACCTGCACCTGGTCTCCGTTTGGGGATTCCATCCCTGAATTCGCTTTAAAAATGCAGAGAGAAAAGTCCTGCAAACAGCGCTTTTCTCTCTGCATTTTTCATGTGGAAACCCATAATAGTCTATGGGGTCCACGGGTTTCCACAGGTAAACCGATTTTTAAGCGGATTGGGTTTCTGTTTTTCGGGTCCCCAAGCAGACCCGAAGAATGGAAACCCGAACGCAATTGTGAACCTAGCATCAGTCATTAAAAAGCCAGTGACTGAATTCCTATGAAAGTAAATATGTAACAAAATATACATTAATTAATTGTGTGATTTATTACTCTAATCTCACATTTTGTCTGTACAGGAATCGTATATGGATCCACAAACAGGATAACAACATAATGTGAACATACCCTTATTAGTTTTCCATAGGTTATGACCTGTACGGTCTATAATGTATAGGGTGTGTCAGTGCTCATTATCATATATTTTTGCATTGGACATAGTGGCGTTATGTACTTAGACCCACGTACAGGAGCAGCAGCTCAGCCTTGCCATTTATACAAGTATTTGTTCCTTTGTATGATATTTCTCTGCTTTGTCAGAGCTTAGTTGAAGGACACTTCTCACGTCACGATACAAGCCCCAAATAATAGCGCTTTTATATCAATGCTTATGTAAATCACTCAATATAGAAAGAGAAAAGTAAAATACAAAAAAAAAAAAAAAAAATTGGATGATTCATCAGCTCCCTCCTGGCATCAGCTCCTCTGTTTAACTAGTGAGAGGACTTTCTCTAAGATACTGTAGCATCTGCTAGCCTGGAGCGTTCATTGCTCTAGAGGACCCCATTATTATGGCAGCTCTGCTCCACCTGATCCCGGTGAGAAAGTAGTGCAGGCCTTTGTCAGGTGGCCATGGGGCACAATGCAGTAGTGCAGTCTGGAGTAACAGGATGTGGAAGCCAATAGTGACCGGGCGTCCGGCTGCCAATATGTAATTATTTGGCGACAAGTATACAGGATGCTCCTGCTTAACAACCCAATCGTGTCCGACAAGTCTGACCACAGAGATAATGTGCAGAAATTACAGGGCTGAGAGCTGAAGCCATGACTTCTAGGAGTTAACTATTTGTTGACCTGTTTTAGCAGTTCAAAATTACTGACTGAGCTACATAAGGAACATGCAAGTCAGTCAAAGCAGACGGGGGAGGTTTAATAAGGAACATGTGCCAGAATTCTGGCATCTTTTTCACCAAAAACTGTCTAAAATGCTGTTCACAGTTATGTGTTTCAGACCCTTCCTAGACACTTTTTCAACTTGTCTGAAAGACCTCACAAGAAAGGCAACTCTGCGCCAAAAATACAGCAAGAACTTAAGTAAGTGGCGTAATGTTAGACTAGACAATTGAGCAATACGCCAGATTTATCAAACAGTATCAGACACTGTGATAAATCTGGTGCAGTTTAGACTTAGTAAAACTATTAGAGTAACTGCTCCACTGTACCTATATACTCAAGTGTATGTAAAAGCCATGAAAGACTCCATAGATGAAAACTGGCCATGAAAAACGGACTGTTTAACCATGGTCGTGTGAATATATTTCCTAAAATAGTTTCCATGTATAGGGTCCTGCTTTAGTAACATATGGCCTCTCTCCTCTGTATGACAACCACATAATTTGCATCAGGACGGAAGGCGTCTGTCTGTATCCTGGAAACCTGTTATGCCATAGTAAGAGGAACCAGGAACTGTTTGGCAGTGTGCACAGAGCTGTAACTTTATATACTGTTTGTATAAGGCAAATGAAGACGCCTGGTAAATAAAACAACGCACCAATAAGCAGCTGCACAATGTTGGAGCCCGCATACTTCTTGACGTCCTCTATCCAGCGAGGAATGGAAACAAATGATTTCCTCTTGGTGATGTCATAAGCGATGATGGCACCATTGGCGCTTCTGTAATAACTCTGGGTTATGGTCCGAAAGCGTTCCTGTCCAGCAGTGTCCCAGATCTGTAGCTGATAGACAAGAAAAAGAAGTCATAAGTGTGCCAGTGCCAATGTTACCTAACCCTATAGACTATGCCAAAACCTTCTGTCAGAAAATGTCTGACTTTGTAATAATTATTTCTCAAGGGCTAACTACAAAGCGACAGTAAACTGAGGTAAATTGCTGTAAATCTCCAATATCAAAAACATGATTTTACCATATCTCTACTCCAATGTATCAAGCCCATGTAGATTCAGCATAAATAGGACAGAAAATATGAAACATGAGCTACGGGACCCTCATTACAGTGACGACATAATGCCCCTTATGGCTGTGTTCACATCTGTGTTTCGTCGCATTGTGCACCCAAAAAACAGCAGGCGAAAAAGTCGTTGATTTCAGTTTTAAAGAACAGACACCCGACAGATCCCATTGTAGTTAATGGGGTCTGACGGGCTCAGTATATGACCACAGTTGTAGCGGTCCACCTAGCCCTTGTCCTGGTCCTCTGACGGAGCAGAACAACGGAAAGGAATAGAAAGCTAGTAACTGGTTCTGAAGATCCCAAAATGTCAGTTATCGGATGATTTTCCATATTGTTGCTAAGATGTGCAAGGATTTGTAGTGTCTATAAGTCAGAAAGAGCATCTATAAGCTGTATATCACCCTCTATGATGTTAAGAGGAACTTTTCCAGGGACCTGAAATGTATATAGAGTGGAGCAAGTTATCCTGGAACAGATAAAGAGGAGTACAGAACATGTAGTACTGGCCTTTAGTGTAGGGAGGCGCTACACTATAGGCCACCTATAGTACTACCGATAGAGGCTAAGGCCCAGTGGGGGGGGGGGGGGTGTCCACAGAGGACATACCCATGGTGAAAAACAGCCAAAAATCTCTAATCACCGCGGTTTTCAGCCAAGATTCACGGCCCAGCTTTCAATCTTTGCACTGCAACGTTTGGAAACCGCAGCCAAACACACTGCAATAGCGGACTTTGTGATGCAAGGTATTTTCGGCAGTGTGTAGATCCACTACACTGGTACTGTATATCACAGAGGGTTAGACACCAGTGACTTCATAGCAACTAACCCTCTGTTAGTATACCACATGTGTCCACAGACATCTTTGTCGGCCTCCCCATGTGTTGGACTGTCTTGTCTATTCCATCAGTGATGTTGATACTCCATTCCAGACAATGACCCACATTATTGGCACATACATACAGGAAATGGTGAGGAAAGTCATATAAATATCACATAAGAGGTTCATGTAACTTCCAGGTGTTGTAACCGGCTTACATGTTATTCCTCCAAGCTTTCAGTGTAATACGTGGAGCTTCCTCTGTATCTGCATATACAAGCATCAGGTTTCATTGCAGGTGGAGTGTACCTGGGGGAAAATCTGACCTGTACAGAATGCCTTGTCCTTGTTACGTGCGACATCAGCTACATATTTGTGAACTGGTGAATATGCAATTCAATGGAAAACGGGACCATAAAGCCTAAGCGTGGAGTACATTGTAGGTGCCAAATTTATTGTGGACTTTAGACCTTTTTTGCACCTGCCGCAACAGTTTGAAAAAAAAACTCTAAAAAGGAGTTGTAATATGCCCTTGATATACCGTGCTCCATATTTGCCATCCCCTAAAATGATGCATTTTACAAAAATACTGAACAGGGCTCTGTTCACACTGTGACGGCCAGAACAGTATACCATGCTGGGCTATTCTCCAGTCAATGGGATATATACAAAGGGAGTTGGCATGAATTGGACTTGTCATAACACTAAACTGGAGGGTGTTATTGTGCCTGTTATTTGGCTCTTATCAATTTTTTGGGGGCAAATACTATGTGATAAACACTATATCATGCTGCCCACTCTTTTACAAGCAGGTCACATAGTGCACCATTAGAGCCTTATCAGCAATTTAGCATACAGCACTTATGAAAGGATCTTGGACACTTCAGTGGAATAACATACAGATATACTAAGATTTAAAGGAGACCTGAAAAGCCCAATGACATACATTATCCGATCAGCGAGGTCACCCTGAGCATTTTGGTTATCCAAATCCGTTCAGCCATTCCAAAGATATAAGCCTTTTTAGTGTTGATGCACATTAGCGTATACTAACCAAGTGGGAGGTAACACAGTAGTTTCCCTGGGGGCGGGGTCTCTGTGTGCAGTAAGTCATGCAGTGTTAACACCCACTTGTCTAATATAACCTAATGCGCACCAACTCTAAAAGGGCTTAGATCTTTGGAATGGCTGAACAGATTCGGATAACCAAAACGCTCCGGGCGACAGCGCCGATCAGATGAGGCATGTCATGGATATTTTTCTTATGCTTCACAGAGTTTTTAATGCAGATAGTACACCAAAATGTAGCACTCATGTAATCTATCTATAGAGACATTTATGGTGAAGATTCACTGGATCTCTTTAATGGACGTGATCTACAATGCAAAAATGAATATTAGAATTGCTGCAGTGTTAACCTGCAACACGTATGACATCCCTACACCTGTTATAAGGGCAGAGTCATCAGAAAAACTGCATTGTCACAACAGGAAGCCAGCTCCATGTACAGGACAGATCACACGCTGCTGAGCAGAAACAATGGGCTCAGATACACAGCTGCAAGGCTGAAACTAGAACAAAACAACCAAACTACAGGGCAGACGACTAAATGAGTACATACGAAAGTACCTCTAACTATGGCCCACAGAAGGCGGCATTTAACCCTAAAAACCTCTAAACATAAATTCATACAGAATCACAAAATTCCCTGAAAATCCTGAAATACAAAATCTGCGTCGGAGTCTGTGTTGTGTGGAGGACTTTTTTCTCTGCCGCTTTCAGAACGGCAGACCCTTTATAGTCAATGGCAACCACCGGGCTCCGGGTGTAACTGCTCTTTTAGCAGTCCCTCGACGGATCGAACGTCAGAGAGCTGGTGCAAGTGTGAACCTAGCATAAATGTACGTTACATTGCGACCCCAAGGGTGTAACGACTGACTTCTAGTCACAAAATTCCAGCAGTGTTCCATCTATATATAAGTCACAGCACCCTTGGGGTTGCAATGCTACTGCATAAAGGTTTAGCGAAGGAGTTGCAGGGCGACACAGCAATCAGTGGTTTTGCCACCAAAGTCGCCATGTACCCCTAGCCTGAGAGACTCCATGTTCCTTTAAATGGACACTTGTAACCTGACAGAATGCTCAGTTGTTTGTGTGTCAGATTATTACATGTATATATGTATAGTCTGTACGCCTCTGTGTTACTTACCACTGTTTGTTGCAGGATTTCCATGGGGCCAGGGCCAGTGATACTGCTGACTCTACTACAATGGCTGCCAGTGGGGACAATTTGTCACTTACCTGTCAGCTAATTGGGGGGAGGGGTGTAGCATGATGGGCCTGAAGGTGCCCAATGCTAGAAGGGAGACTCTCCTTGTGACTGTGACATTCTACATAACAGCACTGGGAGAGAGGACAAGGGTGTATTCACACGGTGCACATAAAGCATTAAAAAAACTACATCCATTTTGATGCAGTTTTTACAGGTGGAACATTAAAAAAATCAAAAACAGCGACAAAACTGCAAACTGGCTGGATAGATAGATAGATATTATATATACTGCCCCTATTGGCAAAAACTGGAGCTGCATACAAATATATGAAGTGAGCGCCCCCAGTGACAGCTGAAGGTAGCCAGAATGTGACCAATTAGGTAATGGTCGTGTACTGGAGTGCTGCACATTTCTCTATCACCAGGGCGTCAAATTCTATGAAGATATATTATGCAATGTCTACAGTACATATAAGTGAGCACGCTCGTGGCAATACATCTGCTAAACGAATACTGAAATTTTGCAAGTGGGGGACCTATTCTAAGAAAGGGGTTGATTTATCAGCTAAAACCCAAGTACATCAGATAAATCCAGTAATAACGGTTATGTTCCCGCAAAGAAAGGTTAGATTAGAGGAGTGGGGGAAACGTCTCGGTCCGCAGAACCAGTTTCAAAACAACAAAAAGTTTCACAACCTCCAAAACTGAAGCCGCGTGAAACTTGTTGGCTTATCTAAAATATTGCATCACACAAGGTCTATTCTGGGTAGTCAACCAGTGCAAGACTAAGAAGTATTTCCCCTAAAAAAATAATAAAAAAAAAATACCCACTTAAAGGGACCTGTCACATGAAAAATGCACTGCGGTCTGTAGGCAGCATGTTATAGAGCAGGAGGAGCTGAGCAGATTGATATATAGTTGTTGGGGGAAAGATTCTGTATAACTTGGCATTTACCCATTGAACGCTGTTCTTTCTATGTTGAGGAGGAGGCGGACCTATCAGTGAGTGACAGACTCCCCTTTATGACTATACATACAGAGATGACTGTCAATCACTGATAGGTCCGCCTCCTTGACTTATCATTGAAAGAGCAGAAACTTCAATAACTGGCAAGTTATACTGTGTTTTTTTTCCCCCAAAAACCTATATATCACTGTGCTCAGCTCCTCCTGCTCTATAACATGCTGCCTGCACATTGCACTGCATTTTCCAGGCTGGTGTCATTATGCTCTGCGATGCCGGCCTGGCTCACGTGATGGCTGGTCCAACATTGAAGAAGGTAGAAAGTAGCGGGGAGTGTGCTGGGGACCGGGAGAGGTAAGTAACATTGTTTTTTATGTTTGTATCCTCCCTTGGGTCTCCGATCATTATACTCTGGGGTCTGAAAAGACCGCAGAGTATAATAATTGTTCATGGGTGGTCTACAATGGGGCATAATAGTGCGGGCAGGGGCCACCATGGGGCATAATAGTGCTTACAGGGGCCACCATGGGGCATAATAGTGCTTGCAGGAATGCGGTTTATGTGTGTGTGTGTGTGGGGGGGGGGGGGGGGTGGCCGCGACTATGTCAAATGTTCACCTTTGGGCCCAGCCATTCCTAGTTACACCACTGCACACAACCGTGCTGATTCTTGGACATGTTTTTTGACCACCAAGTCAGCGCCAGTGTGGCACCCCGTTGACTTTCAATAGGAGATTTGGAATCCATGAAAACCAAGCCGTGTTTCCAACCCGTCAAAACGTAGATCATGTTCTACTTTACCTTACAGATCACGGGCACCACTCACCTTTGAACTTTGGTACTGTGAATAGCGCCCAAGGATGTAAGTCTCCAAGCTGTAATAAATACTCGCCTGATAAATTTGCTGCTGCTTTGGTGGTCCCCACAGGTCTTTGTTGATCTTCCGGTGCTGAAGACATGTCATACACCTACATAACACTGAAGCCAATCGTGGGCCTTGACAGCCCTGTGCTTCAACGCTAGCTTCATCTCTAAAACCAGTGAGTGGCTGCAGCGATCAAGTGGGTGTACAGCATGTAAGGCTATGTTCACATTTGCATTGGCGTCCGCGTGAAATTGGAGGATGAAAAAGTCCTGCACACAACTATTTTCATCCACCGCTTTCAGTTTAAAAATAACGGACATCCAATGGACCCCATTATTGTCGATGGCGTTTGTCGGGCTCCACATGTAACCGCTATTTTAGCGGTCTGCCTGTCCGTTGTTCTGGTCCTCTGACAAACCAGGACAATGGACAGTCGCCGTTAGTCTTCACACTGATTCTGATGTGGAAAACTTGTCACAATTAGTATGAAAATCCTTAAATCCGCCTCCTGTTGAGGCAGAGATGGATAGGTTTTATCTTCAGCAAGCGTCCTGCCTCATCTTGTTGCAGTTTCAGACTAAGAAAAACTACAGAACTTGTCAACACTTCTCGGAGCACTTCTGCAAGGAGTGAATATCTCCTTAATAAGGTAGTGTGTAGCCCGGCTGCATCTATTATTATTGTTATTATTGTTTATTTATATAGCACCATTAATTCCATGGTGCTGTACATTATTATATTAATTCCATGGTGCTTTACATTTGAGTATTTACATACAGTACACAAGATATACAAAACAGATAATACTAACAGTGACCAAATGGCACAGTGGGATACAGGGCCCTGCCCCCAAGGGCTTACAGTCTATTGTTTGTCACTACTAGTGGTCCTACTGAGCAGGGCTAGTCACATGACCACTCAGCCACCCAGCTGTTAGCCCCCATTATCTGTGACCAGTTCCCTATTTAGCCATTGTTTGTCCACCTGAAGGTGTCATCTGACACCTAAGAAGAAACCGGGGGAGGGGACCAGTAATGCTGGTCTGCTGACGCTTTACAAAGAAAAGGGGACTTAGCCCTTGAGATATATAGCAAACCCTTTGTTACCACCCAGAGATTTCCCCCATACATCTGCTCAAGGGTCCATATGTTGTAATGAGATGTAACAGGTCCGATCTTATAATGACTCATCGTGATGATAAGAATCAATTCTGAGTCATCAAAACAATCCAATCCATTAGATCACTGTTTAAATATACTCAGTTAGCCTCTAAAAGGTATCGCCTGATTTCTTCACTCTTCCACTACTTTCAATGGCTAACACAGTACAACATTATACTACTAGGGCATATTCACACTTTCAGGTTTTGATCAGGTTTTTAAAAGTAGTTTACAAAGCTAAAAGTGAATTCAAACAATAGTATTAGCATCTGTCCTTTATACTTTCTTTCCCTGTGACCCGATTTTGGCTCTAAAAACTGCATCAGCATGCCAGCACGTGTGAATACAGTCCAATAGTAATCATGGATCTGATAACCTATAGAGCCAATAATAGCCTATAGAGGAATATTCAAGCATCATGTACAATTTTCCCATCGTTACAATCATTTGCTTCCTTTACTGAACTGAGTAGAAGTTAAATAACCAGCTGGGACTTGTAGTTCTCCAGCTCCTCACCCCTACATGCTGTCCCTAGTGCCAGCTCTCTGATCTCTTACCTTAACCCGTTTGCCTTGCACGTCCAGAGTCTTCATGGTGAAGTCCACCCCGATAGTGTTCCCCTGCCTCTCCACGAACACCCCACTTTTGAACCGCTGCACCACGCACGTCTTTCCCACCCCGGCATCTCCGATCAGAACGATCTTGAAGAGGAAATCATACGCATCGTCCGTTTCTATTGGAGCGGACATGCCGGGGTCCCGGGAGCTGAGACCTGCCGCAGCCCGTGACGTGGTGTAGTGTGAACAAGCCGCGGATCTGACAACGCGGAACTTCAAGAGCTTACTGAGCAATGAGGACCCAGAAACTGCCTATTGGCTGTGCCGCTGTCCAATCACACTGCAGAGAATACACCACTCGCACATAGCTGCCCGCGGTGATGCCTGTTCAAAACATTATGCAAAAGATAGACCACTTGCACATAGCTGGCCCTCTGATGCCTGCCTGGATTATTATACGATCGATACACCACTTGCACATAGCTGTCTCTATTAAAGCCAACCTGTAATATAACATAGTTTATATCCCACATGCACATATATAATGTGCCTAATATACACTTTCACATAGCTGTCCACTGAAACGCCTGTCAATGTAGTCAAAATATTATTTTTTAATGCAGTTTGTTAATACACATTTGATTGCAAAAGTTCACATCCCCATAATTTTTTTTTTCTGCCTCAAATAAAAGTTGGCATAGGTTTGAAAGTATCAAATTTTTTTCATGGTCTACAAATTGAGTACGATCATGGGATACCATGAAGCCATGCCTTGTGAGAATGTTGAAAAATAATTGTCTCCTGTGTTGAAATAGACAGCACCCCCCACACAGCAGTCAAGAAATTGTTTGCTATTTTAAAGGTTAACTTTCTGCTTAGCAGAATATTAAAGTGCATAGGTTACGTTTGTACAGCATACAATTACGGCTAAAGACCGACAAGTTCTGGTGGGCTCAGGAGCCATAAGAGTAGCCATTGAGATTCCCCAAAATGTTTGAATAAGTAGTGAAACAAGTCAGACAGCCATTTGGTGTTAAGGGGCCCTGAGATCATATAAACTGTGGGGTTGACAGGGTTGCTTACCGCTGTATTTATATGGAATTCATCTAGAACTCCATATGTAGGTAGTATTAATAGTGACTACAAATTGGTACTATAAGTAGGCTAATACTGTATATAACAGATATTATACATTGTATATAGAGAGAGGGAGAGAGTACAGAGATGAATGTGATGCTAGTATAGGACAAACATATGTTGAAATTGCAGCTTCCATCTGGCCCATAAACCAAGGAGACTCACAGATTACCCTAACCACACTAAGGTTGATTAAACTCCTTAGCACCCGTAACCATCACTATCAAGAATTCGCTATAGGGGCCCCCGGACAAAAGACTGCATCGGGGCCCACAAGACTTTAGTTACGCCACTGGTGGGTGTATATGTGTAATAGAGGTGTGTGTATATATGGACATAATAAGTGTATGTGTATCAGAGTTGTGTGTATATATAGACAGGTATGTATGTATAACAGAGTTGTGTGTATATATGCACATAGGTATGTATGTATAACAGAGGTGTGCATACATGGACATTGGTAGGCATGTGTATCAGAGGTGTGTATATATATGGACATAGGTAGGTATTGGAAGAGTGAAGAAATCAGGCGATACCTTTTAGAGGCTAACTGAGTATATTTATAAGTAAGCTTTCAGGAGTACTAGCTAGCTCCCTTCATCAGGTATGTGTACATATAAACTATATATATATATATATATATATATATATATATATATAGCTTGAGCAATCAACAATATATACATGAAGTAGTGATTGGATGCTGTGGTGTAACATCTCACACGCACATACACACACACACGCATGCACACACACACATGCACATACACACACATGCATGCACATACTCTACTAGACTTTACGTGTTTTTT
The DNA here is from genome assembly GCA_947044405.1 of Leptodactylus fallax. Classification (NCBI taxonomy): domain Eukaryota; kingdom Metazoa; phylum Chordata; class Amphibia; order Anura; family Leptodactylidae; genus Leptodactylus; species Leptodactylus fallax. The sequence continues at coordinate 150,018 of CAMRHE010000017.1, forward strand.
CAAAATTTCTCTAGAATAAAAAACAGAACCCAGTATTCCCTTTGTTCTGAAGAGCTACACATGTTGTTTACTAGCTTCTCCTGCCCTCCCCCAGCTTTTAAAAGCCTCAGAGAAAAAATGTGGACAAACCAGCGGGGGTAGGGGATGGAGGGGTCTTGAAGTGACCAGAACAATATACCTTAATTATAAACTCCTTGGAAGCAAACATATTTAGCATAAACACAATAGACACAATGAATCATTTACCAACCTTACACTGGACTATTGAGATGATTTATAGTAAAAAGTAATTGTACAGGGAAAAAAACTCTTAGAATGCTAATGATAAATTACCATTCACCCTCCCCCCTTTTTTTGTTGGCTGCAACTAATTTAGGGATTAGGGATAATCCCTCAGGTAGCAAAAGGGGGGAGGTGGGTCCAGACTGAAAATTAATCTGGCTAAAGTGCAATTGACCAAGGTAGTGAGGCAAGGGGAGAAGCATATAAGCACAGAGGAAAGGGTTTGCAAGCAAGTAACTAAATATATATCACAAAGAATAGGGCAAATGACACAAAGATGGGCAAAAGTGTCATGGTCAGAAGAGAGTGAGATGTCATAAAAAGCCAGATGGTCAAAGCAATATGGATATTCTGCTTGTGCTTCTGCTTGTCATTGCAGGCTTCCTGGAGGAATAATGAATGGAGCATTGGTTGGCGTGTGATCAATGTCAGAGCAAAAAAAAAAAAGAACCTATGCTGTTCTATATCACCTGCTTTCTCCATTTACCATCTAGGCGAAGAGACTTGGGAGGTGCTAGCAGAATAGGAATCAAATTGTTGGATAGAGAGTTCATTGATTTATATACGATCTCCACCTCAATGCTGTATACAAAATTATTATTATTATTGTTTATTTATATAGCACCATTAATTCAATGGTGCTTTACATTTGAGGGTTTACATACGGTACACAAGATGTTCAAAACAGATAATACTAACAGGGACCAACTAGCACAGTGGGATAGAGGGCCCTGCCGCAAGGACTTACATTCTATGAGAGAAGAGGGATAGAGACAGAAGGTGGGGGTAGAGGCTGTTAGGTGGTCGTGTGGTGACAGTAGTGTTAAATTCTTCCAGTATGTATGACAACATTTACTCATCTTATACCTGTTATAGTCTCCCACCTCTCATGACTATAGTTTGCAAGTACCATATATACCAGGGGTCGGCAACCCCCAACATGCGTGCCAAGAGTGGCACGCGAGGCATATTTCTCTGGCACGGCAGCCCGAGTCCCTGAGGGGGTGGACTCATGCTAGGTTTACACCTACGTTGGGGTTTCCATTGTTCGGGTCCGCTTGGGGATCTGAACAATGGAAATCCAATCCGCTTAATAAGTGGTTACCTGTGAAAACCTGCGGACCTCATAGATGCTAATGGGGTCCATTGGGTTTCCACCCGGTTTCCGCTCTAAAAATGCAGAGAGAAAAGTCCTGTGTGCAGTACTTTTCTCTCCGCATTTTTCAAGCAGAATGGGGGACGGGATCCCCAACAGTCACCCAACGCAGGTGTGACTGTAGCCTTAGATGAACTCACCCAGCAGTTTAGTTCGGACTAAACACGGCCAAAATGAAACTGCTATTATTATACTCCGGTGATTTCTTAGAAGACCTGGTGGCCCTTTGACATTAAGGTCATTGGCTGGGCACCAAGCTTACAGCTGTAGAGAAGGGACACGGCTTGGGCTGTTGGTCCCTCAAGGTAAGTGAGCAGCCTCAGGTGCTGACTCAATGGAACTCTTAGGGTGGGTAAGCAGCCTAAGGTGCTGACTTGAAGGAACCTGTTGAGAACAAGTAGGTCTGGCCAGCAATAAACCAGTTGGAAGATTTGGCAGTGGACACAGTATCCAGCTGGCAATATAGCCTGGTTGAAGTGCAGCCATTTGTCTCGGGGTCCCTATACGATATATATATTTGTTTCTACATACTGTATGAGTATACATAGTGGTTTACATCACTATCTTTCCGCCAAAACTTGTGTCCAAATTGTTTCATTTTTGGGTGGTGCTAACATTTTGAGCAAAAATAGCATGTGCATTCCTCATATATTTAAGCATCATCGTAATGCTGTATAACCACGATTGGTAGATGAACCTCTGTATATTACCAAGTGGTCTGTTCTTTCTCTGCTCTTGTAGAAATAAAGCTTTAAGGCCTGTCTGATACTGAGGCTATTTTTGTGTCAATGTCATACTCTCCAGTGTGCCGAAACTTATTAGGAAGTGAATCTTTTGAGATGACATTACTTCAACAATCTCATTCTTGAAAATGTACTGTAGAATCTTCAATGATTCTAGCAGGGCCACCTCCAGGCTTGTGTGGGCTCCTGTGTGACATTGTCTCAGTGGTCCCCTTTGCAATGCAATTCATGCGTCTCTAAAGGACGCTGCAGCAACAAATACCCGAAATAGGGTGGTTATTGCTACAGCAAACCTTCTGGAATCACTCTAGGTCTTTTGCAGATTTCAACCTTTGTACTGCAAAAGTTGAAACCTTGGGTGAGACCTGCAGCAATAACTGACATGCTGTGGGTTTATTTATGCTTTTAGTTGTAGTGTGTACATAGGCTTTGTAGAATTCTCTTTCTCAGGGCTGATACTGTGGACGGTGACCTCTTAGTGCTCCCAGAAGAAAATTGAAATAATTGATGTGAGCGAGTTCACAAGAATTAACAATTATATTATTCAAGAGAAAAACAACAATTGGGGTAATCATACAAATATAGAAAAAAGTATGGAACCAAAATACAACAAACAGAAAAAAAAATCCACACAAAAATTATTCTAATAAAAATTAAAAGTTTTGGCGAAACGCGCATTGGGGTGCGTTTCTCATGTGGTATGTGGTGAGGTTACAAATTTGTTTGTGATACATTTAGGGTCTAATTCTTTATTGTTATACATTTGAACCATTTGCTTATGCCCTGTATAGTTATTGCACTACTAAGGCTTAGAATGCCTATTTTTTTGCAATTATGCTTGTAATTATTTTTAGATCTTCTTCTATTCCTTTTGAAATAGTCTTTACCTTATGTTACAACAGGTGCCTATGCTTTTGAGTCCCAGTATCTATTCTATATTTCTTTTTTTGACCCTTGAATGTGGTATCTTTGGTGGTATTGTTAACCCTTTGTGACAACTGATTATGCATTATGCAATAATCCTGCAGGAAGGAAAATATTCCTAGAATAATAGATGACTATGATGCTGGGAGTCTGGCATAGGTTTAACTACCAGGGTAGTCAATATAGCAGCTGCCATGGGACCCAACAAATAAGGGGGCCTTTTCCATAGAGACCTAGGGTGCAACTATTGATAACTATGTATGATACAAGAGGATGCGGAAAATTGAATGCACCTCCATTACTTTACTGGGATATCATAATTCCTGCAAGTGATGTCATTGTAATTACTTTTGATGTCATTGTAATTACTTATGCTGTGATGTCACAGTGTTCACAGTGATCTTTTGTGTGCATTATCCCTGTACTATGATGTCATGATGAGCATGATACCTATACTGTGACATCACTGTGCATATTATACCAATATTGTGATATCACTGTCTGCATAATGCCTGTACTGTGACATCACTGTGTGCATTATCCCTGTACTTTAATATCATTGTGTTTAATATCTGTGTACTGTGATATTACTGTACTATGCCAATATTTTGATATCACTGTGTTTATTATTTCTGTACTGGGACATCCCTTTTTTTTATTATCCCTGTTCTGTGACATTGTAGCGATTATTATCCCTGTACTGTGACATCACTATGTATATTATCCCTGTACTGTGACATCACTGTGTTTATTATGTCTGTACCATGATATCGCTGTGTTTATTATCTCAGCATTATGAATTCACTGTGTACATTATTCCTGTACTGTGACATCACTATTTTTTAATATCCTGGTACTTTGACATCAATGTGTGCATTGTCTGTACTGTGACATCTTTTGGTTTTTGCATAATTAGGGAGACTGATGAAACCGTTTCAAAGAAAACTGCCCTTATTGGCCATCACAACCGATCACAGCATAGCCTTCGTTTTTCTAGTAGAATATCATACCTCCCAACGCGCCGTGGCAAATTTAGCTCCACCTACTTCTATGTTGACTCCGCCCATTCTCACCCATTTTTCTTTGTGCCCCCACACAGTATAATGCTCCTACAGTCGCCCTAACATTATATGCCCTCACATTAAGTTCCCCTCCAATTGCCCCACAATATAAAGTCCCTCTCCTCATGCCCCAGTTTAAACTGGGGGCAAATAGAGGGGGACATTAAACTGGGGCAGCAGGAGGGGGACATTAAACAATTGGGGTTTCTGGAGGGGGAGATTAAACTGGGGGAAACTAGATGCAGATATGCCCCCCTCCAGCTACCCCACATGGTTTAATTTCCTCCTCCAGTTTCCCACAGTTTAATGTCACCCTCCATCTGCCCCCCCAGTTTAATGTCCCCCCTTCATCTGCCCCCCGCTTAATGCCCCCCTGTGAAAGATCCTCAGTGCGCCAACACCGCTGTGGCCACCCCTGAGTCTTCTTTCATATAAAAACCACACTCACCGCCAGTGAGTGTCGGGTCCACAAGATAAATACAAGACAAGCTTTCTAAATTTTATATATTTATTAACCCCTAAATGGGTCGGTATTAACATCTAACACATGCAGTTCAGAACAGATATGCAGATGTATGCAAGCATTAACAGTTACTAGTTACAATATACAGTACAATAAAAATAAAAAGGGAATAACATTGAAATAATTACTTTACCACACATCTCCTGGATGTGGCTCTATAGTCCAACACTCACACATAGCATGTGGAGTTCACCAGTGGAGGCTTCTTGGCATGTGGCATTACAGTATATTCCAGCCTGCATGCTCTTCACAGTGGTCTCTCCTCATGGTCTGTCTGTAACAACTCTGTAGTCTGTGATGGTCTCAGCCCAATCTCCATAGCATAATCTCCCCCCACAGACCTCTTACCTCATCTTTTATAACCTTTATGCCACCTCCCAGCATGAGTTCATCGGCGGCAGCAAGTCTGATTGAATAATGCACTCAAGTCCAGATTCTTTGCAAAGAGCTGAGACCAAGTGGAATGATACAATGTTATCAGCCATATCTGATCTACAGTGCAGATTGGACAATGCATGTTTCTTTGATCACTCAGGGCTGTGTATGAATACAATGGAGCCCTGCTGGGATGGATACAAAGCCCTATTGTTCCAGCCTGGCCACTATTGCCAATATACACCTAGGATTATGGCTGCGCACCTTATGAGTAAATGGAACTAGAGAGAAATACGCTACCCAGCGACCGAAATACAGCTTTGAGTTATAACCATATTTCAGTGGAATCATCACACCCCCTTCATGAGCCACCAGTTTAAGGTCCCCCTTCATCTGCCACCAATTTAATGTAGGCCCCCTCCATCTGCCCCCAGTTTAATTGCCCCCTACATCTTCCACCAGTTTAATATCCCCCTTCCTATGTCACCAGCTTAATGCCCCCCTTTATCTTCCACCAGCTTAATGTCCTCCTTCGTCTCCTCCCAGTTTAATTGCTCACTTCACCTGCCTTCAGTTTAATTGCCCCTACATCTGCCACCAGTTTAATGTGCCCCTTTATATATCACCAGCTTAATGTCCCCTTTTATCTGTCACCAGCTTAATGTCCCCCTTCATCTGCCCCCAGTTTAATGTCCCCCTTTATCTGCCACCAGCCAGCTTAATGTCCCCCTTTATCTGCCACCAGGTTAATGTCCTTCTTCATCTGCCCCAAGTTTAATGTCCCCCTTCATCTGCCCCCAGTTTAATTGCCCCCCTACATCTTCCCCCAGTCTAATGTCCCCCTTCATCTGCCACCAGTTTAATGTCCCCTTTAATCTCTCCCCAGTTTAATGTCCCCCTTCATCTGCCCCCAGTTTAATGTCCCCCCCAACGTTTAATAAAATAAAATCACTGATACTCACCTCTCCTCACTCCCCTGCTGTCTCTTCTCCTGGAGTGTTCAGGGAGCTCCAAGCGTGATGTGAGTGACGTCATCACATCACGCCTACAGCTCCTGCCACCAGAGCATGCAGAGGGAAACAATGGTGAAGCAAGAGTTGTTCGCGGACGGCGCCTGCTTCACCATTGTATTCACCATTGTATTCAAGTTGAATCCGGGACATACCTCCCACCGACGGGGACAGCAGGACAGGACCCACAATCTGGGACTGTCCTGCAGAATCCGGGACGGTTGGAAGGTATGGAATATGAAATAAAAGCTATGCTGTGATTGGTTGCTATGGGCAACAATAATATTTTAGTCCATTTCCTAACTCTCCCTCAATTTGTGCATTTTCTTCATTTGTTCTGTATAATCCTGTTGAATATCTCCAGATTTTTTAGTTCACATTAGAGTATTTCTGTTAATAGGGTGACGTGAGCTCCAGAATGTTCTATTTGTGCCGCGTCCTTCACATTATACATTCATTGTGCCCAGAGCTGAAATGACACACCATTAATAATTGTCCTAACCATGCCAACCATTCATAGAGCGTTTAGTCTATCAGTCTTGTACTTATTATAAATCCGTAAATGAGACAAATGGCAAAGGAGTAAAAGAACGTCCATCCTCCCGCACAATAGCTGCGCCAGCTAATGGCATTGTGTGCTTTGTAAACTATGAAGCCCTCGGCATACTTATTAAAACTGTGACTCATAAAGTATATCAAATGAAAAATAATTGTAAAAATGAAGCATTTATGGAATGAAGGACAGTATCATTTCTCCCTTATTCTCAGGCCACATATTGATATTTTATAATAATTCATACAATAAAAATGCATATTCCGTGATTTTTTGATGGTCTACTATTAGGCTATCAGTATCTGATTGGAGCGAGGCCAACACATAGCCCCGTACCAATTAGGTGTTCAGACCTGTGCCAGGTACTATACTGTGTACAGAGCCAGAAACAAATGTCTCCGTACGTTGTATAGTGGCTGTATGGCATTACTGCAGCTGTGCTAACATTGAAGTGAATACAGTCTGAGCTGTAATAGTGCAGTTCAGCCACTATACACTGTATGGCTCTGTACACTGTATAGTACTGGGCAGGCAGCAGTCCTGAACACCAGATCAGCCAAGTGTTGGCTCTTCATTGGTCCGATATTAAATGGCCTATCCTAACAATATCACCCATCAAAAGAAAACCACTTCAAAGGGATTCTGTAAGGCAAATCATACTGCCCAAACCATGGACACAATGAAATATTGACAGTTGAATCTCATTACATGATTTACTCTGAAATTCTGCAGTGTTTCAAAGAAAACTGTAAAGGGAGTCTGTCAGCAGGAAAATCGTTGTCAAACAGTACCTTGTAGGGCGGCTTCTTCACTTTCCAAAGATGCCTTTCTTATTCTGCATTCCAGTTACATTTTTATGAAAATCATCATTTTTTCTTATGCAAATTAGCTGAAAAGAGGCTTTTGGAGCATTTCTTGTCCTGCTGGGGCTTCATCCTATCTGCTGCCCAGCTCTACCCCCATTGCTTGAGTGACATCACCCACTTTGTCACACTATCTGCAGTTGGGGGGTGGCTATCTGAAGTGGAGCGTGAAGCCCTGGCAAGACAAGAAAAGCCCTTTCAGCTAATTTGCATAAGAATAAAATGCTGATTTTCATGAAAATGGAATTGCAATGCAGAATGAGACAGGAATCTGTGTAGAAGTCTCCCTACAAGGTACTGTCATTAGTTTGATACAGATTTCCTGCTGACAGACTCCCTTTAAGGTAAGCACATCAAGACTGACATTACATACGCCATCTTGAGGAACTGTGTGCTGGAGTGATTTGCACCTAATTCCATAAAAATCATATCCCTTATACTGAATCTGGGACATCTCAGGTTTGTGCAGTTGAAAGTCAAATTCTCGCCAAGTATAATTTATGCTGTTATAATGGATTTGTTGGGCAGTAAAGCTACCAGAAGATTGGCATAGAGGATTTATTTTATTTTATTTTTTATTTTTTATTTTTATTTTTTTTTATCGAAGGTCTCAAAAACTGTGCCAACGAAAACACCAGTGCACGACAAAAAAGTGACGGGTGCCACTGAAAAAAACGTGCAAAGGATGCTGTCTATCGCAAAACCCATCTCAAAAGAGAATAGGTCCTCCGAAAACTATCCCCAAACTCAAAGCCAAAAGGCACAAGAGTAAGGGGGCAGTACCAACCCAACTGCCTAGACAGGAGGGTCAGTGACTTGCTTGGTTTCCTCCATGGGCTGCCACCACCAGGAGTACCGCCAAGCCAGCTACTTGCATCAGTCCCCTCAAGGGCTGCCACCCCAAGAGTACGACCGAGCCTGCAACTGTTGCCCGTCTCCACAAAAGCAGAGACGGACACTGGAGAGCAAAGAAGGAGGGAACCCGAGGGCCACACACTCCAACTTCTAGACTTCGGGTAGGACCCAAAAGGGTTTCCGCACCCCTACATCCACACAAAAACAGTGACAAAACAGGTGACAAAACGTGATAGACAAAAAAGAATAAATAAGTGAATAGAGTGCCAGTGTACTGGCCCGGTCTATCCGCCGGATCTATAAAAAATTACCCTTGCTGGATAAACCAAGCAAAAGGGTGAGTGCTCCTTAGGTGTATTCAAGTGCTTGTGCAATGTGCCAAATTCAGTGGGTTTCCCAGGCCCAGTGAATAAAGGCACCTCCGGAGTCACCATCCCCAGAGGCACTTGCACTATGAGACCTTCGAAGGCATCCCCGGCCTCTTGGCTTTGATCCCAGGCCAGACGGCAAACCTGGTGTGGTTCCCTGTCTCATGTTCACAGTCTTCAGTTGGCTCCCTACAGGGGGTGTGCGACTTCCCCTGGCGGAACCAACCTACTAGCTGTTACTGATAAGAACAGATACTACACTTGATCTTAGCCAAAAGGCCGAGAAGGATTTATAGAGGATTTATTTTTTGGATTGAACAAAAGCTTTTATTTGCATCCAAGTCTTAAACAAAATAACAAAGGTACTGCGACGCAGCGCATAACTGTATTACAATACCACAATTCAGACTATATCATTCATCCTTAAGGGATGCGGCGCGGCATACGGCGGCAGGAAATACATCCTAACACTACATGCTGCACTACAAACCTAACTGACATACTTTTGGTCAATGCAATAAACACAGTCAAGTGACAAAAACAGAGGGACGAGGGGGAGGGAAGGTCACAGGCCCGAAGCTTTATTGATTGACCACAACACACATGAGGGGAGGACAGGCAATGCAAGAAATAATATACTTCCTATACTACCACTACTTCCTACCCTGGCAATAACTAACACATTTAGGGGGGGACAGGTAAATACAAGAAATAATATACTTCCTATACTACCACTACTTCCTACCCTAACGCTAAACAAAAGAGTTAAACAGCAAAAGCATCAAAACATGTGATGGGATGGGGGAGAGGAAAGAGGGAAAGGGGAGGGGGGTAATCACAGGCCCGAAGCTTTATTTGAGTAACACAACAGACATGAAGGGAGGACGGGGGGAAGGGAAAAAACAGACGTCGCCGAAGACTCAGTCCTCTTCTCCCTCCTCTTCACCGGCCAGGCTATCCAGAATGGCATAGTCCCGCTGCAGGCTGTGGATCAGCCTGCAACAATCCTGAAAAGTGATGTCCTCTCTTCGCAAAGTCAGTCCTTTTCTGGCGAACCAGATAGCGTCCTTGAAGCAGTTCACAAGTCGCCAGGCCTCCAGAATGTCACTCTCTCTGTGAGTCCCCTGGAAGAGCCCATACAATACCGCGTGGTACGTCAGGCCCCTCCTGGGTACACAGTCCTCAAAGTCATCTTCCAGCTCGTCCAACAGGCCTTGAGCAAAAGGACACTCCCAAAAGACGTGCAAAGATGTTTCCTCCTTGTAGGGGCACCGTGGGCAGTACCTCGTCTTGCTCAAGTTGCGGGCATGCATGAACGACCTGAGGGGCAGCCCCCCTCGGATAGCCATCCACGACAAATCCTTGTGCCCGTTGGTCAACAGACGTGAAGAGATGTTCTCCCAAACGACCTTCGTGGCATCCGCTGTGAGTCCTGGAACCTCCTCCATGCCATCCCTAGCTCGGATGAGCTTGTGGATGGTCTTTGGCTTCCACAGATCCGGTTTAAGACCCTCCAGCTGGAACTCCCTCACGAACTTGGGCACATCCTTGTAGAACTACGGGACGGTCCAGTTGTAAGGGACGGAGCTGTCCCATTTCTCCCAGCCGAGCCCTCGCCAGAGGGGGAGCAGGAACAAACGAGACATGGCCTTCCCCGCAGATCCGCTGACTGTACTCAGGGTTCTGCGAACACAATCACAAACAAAAGCCGATCTTAGAAGGGTTGGAATATCAGGGACATTCTTACCTCCCTTGAGCCGGTCCTTGTACATGATGCTCCGCTTCACCCGGTCCATTTTGGAGCCCCACACGAAGTGGAAGACGGTCCTGGTGATGGCCCGCGCCACCGTTGCCAGTGGGGGCCAGGCCTGTGCGGTGTATTGGAGCACAGGCAGGATCTCATTCCTCAGGACGAGCGCCTTTCCCTCGATGGTGAGCTGACGTAGGCTCCAAAGCCCGATTCGCTGATTAATTTTCTTGAGTCTTTCGTCCCAAGACTTCAGGGCGGCGCCTTCCTTTCCGAACCAGACTCCCAAGATCTTGATGAAGTCCGGTTGCACTGTGAAAGGAAAGAAAGCAGGGGAGGCCAGGTGCCACTCTCCGAAGAGCATGGCCTCTGACTTTCCACAGTTCACCTTAGCCCCGGAGGCTCGGCCGAAGCGTTCGCAGGTCTGGACGAGCGTTGACACCGACGACTGGTCAGCGCAGAAGACGGTCACATCATCCATGTAGAGCGAACACTTGACTTCCAGGTTTCCTGAGCCCGGTGCGATGATCCCTCTGATCCCTCGATTCTGCCGGATAGATTCTGCGAACAGTTCTATAACACAAACAAAAAGGAGAGGAGAGAGCGGGCAGCCTTGTCTGACCCCGGAGCGTACCGGAAAGGGGTCAGTCTTCCAGCCGTTCACCAACACCGAGCTGTGGATGTCGAGATACATGAGGTTAACCATACGACAGAACCACTCACCCACACCAAGTTGGCGGAGAGCCTTCGCCATGAAATCGTGAGAGACACGATCGAAGGCCTTCTCCTGATCCAGACTGACCAGGGCCGCGTGTGCACGGCGGTCTCCGATGTAGTGCAATGTGTCTCTCACCAGGGCTAAACTGTCCGCAATCCTCCGACCAGGAATGGCGCAGGTTTGGTCCGGGTGGATGACGCTGCCGATGACTGCCTTCAACCTCGTTGACATCACCTTGGCCAGGATCTTGTAGTCCACGTTGAGGAGCGAGATGGGACGCCAATTCTTCAGGTCGCATCTTTCCCCCTTCTGCTTGTACAAGATCGTGATCAAGCCTTCCCGCAACGACGGCGGCATCGTCCCCACCGCCACCATCTCCTCGTAGAGATTTTTCAGATCCGAGCAGATCAGGTCCCCCAGAGCTACGTATAGCTCGGCGGGGGAGACCGTCGCTACCCGGAGTCCTTCCGACCTTAAAGGATTTAGCGGCAGCGAGGACTTCGGCCACCGTCAGAGGGGCGTTCAGAGCCTCAGCGCCTGCAGGATCAAGAGGATTAGTGATACCTGACAGGAACTCTTTCGCTGCATCTTCGTCGGTGGGTTTCGGGGAGTAGAGGTCGCGGTAGTAGTCGCGGACGACGCCCATCACTTCCTTCTTCCCCCTTCTCGTGTTGCCGTCTCCATCCCTCATCTCTGTGACGGGCGTGTGGCCTGAGTGGACCTTTCTGAAAAAGAAAGAGTTACATTTCTCACCCTTCTCCAGATGCTCCACCTTGGAACGGAAGATGATCTGCCGCGATTCCTCCTCAAAGTGCCTCTTGAGACCCTTCTTGGCGTCCTCCAGCATATCCCTGACGTCCCAGCCACAGCGCTCGAGGTCCTGAAGGGAACGCAGCTCGCGCTGCATCTCCCTCAGGTCCCCCTTGCGCCGGGCCGCCTGCTGGCGGCCTCTCGCCTGGAAGAAACAACGGATATTGACTTTAACATATTCCCACCAATCCGACAACCTGCTAAAGGAAAATTTGTCGTTACGAAGGCACACGTAAACATCTCTAATCTCCTCCAACAACTCCTCATTTTCCAGCAAGGAGCAATTCAGCTTCCAGGAGCCAGGGCCGGGTGGAAAACCGTTGCCCACGGCGCCCTCAAAGAGAATACCCCTGTGGTCAGAGAAGAAGCAAGGGATCATAGAGTGGCTTACCTGTGCTACTGACCGAGAGGTGAACACGAAGTCAATCCTGGAACGCACTGAGCCATCGGACCGACACCAGGTATAGTTGGCTGATGCCGGCCCCATAGAACCCACCGCGTCCCTGAGAGAGGCCCCGGTCACCATCTCGATCAGCAGTTTAGATGTTACATCGAGCTTCGCTGACGCAGAAGAACTCCTTCCGTCACCCTCCACAGGACAGTTGAAGTCCCCAGCCAGAATGACCGCCCTGGTGGTAGCGAGCTGAGTGCGCAGGATCTGGAAAAGCTCCAGCCGCTCGTTCTTCATGGGGGAAGCGTACACGTTGATGAGCCTAATAGGCTCCCCCGCCCAAGAACCATCTATGACCATTAGCCGGCCACAGACGAGCTCCCGGTAGGTTTCAAGCGTGAAGGCGTTCCCCCTGATGAGAACGGCAATACCTGCGGACTTGCAGTCGCCACCACCTGACCAGTAAGACGGACCGTGGCTCCACTCCCTGCAGAGGTGTCCGTAGGACCGAAGAGAGGGGAGGCCGCACTCCTGCATCATCACGACATTCGCGTTAGCAATGTTCTCCACGAACGACAAAGCTGTCTGACGTCTACTCCTCTCCTTGATGCTCCGCACATTTATGGTAAAGATAGAGATCCTAGCCATAGTGAGAGAAAAAAGAAAAGATTAAACCTTCAAGACAGGTTTTCTAGTTACCGCTCCCGTCGGGGGGGTTCCTCTTCCTTCTTGTCCGCAGTCAAGAGTTGCTCCAAGGAGTCGTCAATCGCCTGCAGGGCGTGGGTATCGAAAGCCTCCACCATCTCCACCGCCTCACCGCCGAGGATCTCGTTGATGATTGACGCTGGGGGTTCGGCCAACAGGGTATCCACATACTGCTCAAGTTCTACGTCCACCGGGATGGCGTCCTCGGCGGGCTCCACTGCGATCTTTTTGGAGACCTCGTCGTCTTCGTCGGGGCCTTCGCTCTTCTTTCTTTTTCTTTGTTCTGTAACAAGACAAGCGGGAGAAGGGAGGGGGGGGAATTCCTCCAAGGAGGGGCCCTCAGCAGCTGGAGGGGGAGGTGTTAGTGCTGCTGGGGGGAGGGAAACCTGGGGGGGGAGGGTGAGGGGGGGACAGGGGTGGCCACTGAGGTGATGGGGGGAAGGAGTGGGATAACCTCAGTGAGGGGAACACAGGGAGGGGGGGAGTCGTCCGCTTACCTTGCTCAGGACCTTTCTTGGGCTGCTGCGGCGGCTGTGGCTTCTGCTTCTGCTTCTGCTGCTGCTGCTGCTTACCCTTGTTCTGCTCCGGTTTCTGGGGATTCCGGGGCTTCTGTGTGTCTTTGGGCTTGGTCGCTGGCTTCTTCTTGGCCGGTGCGGCGGGCGCACCAGCCGAGAAATCCGCCGCCACCTTCGCCCAGGATCTCTTCGGGCACCCCTTGTAGGCGTGGTCCGCCTCCCCACACAGATTACAGGTCTTCCGCGTGGGGCAATCCTTCGTCTCGTGCCCCACCACACGGCAGTTCCTGCAAGCGTTCTCCTTACAGGCCCTTCCTTCGTGCCCTTCCTTACCACACTTGCGACAGCAGCGCGGCATATCAGGGTAAAAGATGAGCCCGTAGGAGTTCCCGAGCGAGAACACCGGCGGCAGATGCACGAGGCCGTTAGGATTGTGGGGGTCCCTGTGGAGGCGGACTACGACTGACCACTTGCTGTTCCAGAAGCCGAGACTGTTCAGGATCTTGGACGGCTCCTTGATCACAGTACAGTACCTGCTCAGGAACGTGGCTACGTCGCTGCCTGGGGTGTGCGGATTCCTCATCGCCACCGTGATCCGCCTCTCATTTTGTTGCACTGGGCAGCTGCCCATGAACATCCTGAAAGGGGATCCCGGCAGCGCTGACTTCACCGCATCCCAATACCTCCTGCATATGTCCACGGAGGCAAAGGTCACGAAGAATATCCCCGTGAGAAAGGCGTGGACTGCCAGGGTCTCGGATTTGGAAAAACCCTGCTCCAGGACCATCTTTTGACAGAAAACTTTTTCTGTCATGTTTGGACGCTTTCCGTCCACCTCTTTCAGCCTCAGAGTCACCGTTTGCCTCATCCAGGGCTCCAAGGTTGGAGGACCCTGAGTGGGCAGCTGGTTTCCCGTCTGGCTGGCGGAAGTGGACGGAGAGACGTCCGAGATGGCCGCCGGAGCCTGGCTTACCTTGGCCGCGCCCCCAGCTGGTCTCCACGCCTTTTTTGGGATGGCTCCTCCTGTGGCCATTACCTCCTGACACCGGGCTGTCCCACGAAGTCTCCGGGCAAAGAACTGTCCCTCGGCGCTCCTGAAGTCTTCTTCTCCTGGAGTTTCAGCTAGGCTCCGCCCCCTAATCTGAATATCTCCCGAAGCTCCGCCTCCCGAAGTCCAAGTCGTTCTCTCTCCCTGAGCTTCTTGGGATGTGCTCACGGTGGGTTCTCAGCTGCTTCTCCCTTGCTGGCGTCGGTCTTCGATGGCGAAGGTCTCGAAGGCGCTAGAGGGCTCGCCCTCTCAGTCTAATGGCAGATCAAATGCAGCACTGCTCCCCCGTCCAATAAATGATACTCGGTTTATCCTGGAAATTTCGGATATGGGCGTCCGAGCGGATCCGCTTTCTGGCGTCCCAGAAGTTTTACCGGATATTGCTATCCGAACGGTTCCTATTCCAGTTCCCCTCGCACCAGATATTGAACTGATAAGAACAGATACTACACTTGATCTTAGCCAAAAGGCCGAGAAGGATTTATAGAGGATTTATGCTTTACCCTTTGTTTAAAACTGAGCCATAGACCGGGAGAAGTGTATGCTAGGCAGCCTTCCTGGCATCTTCTGTCTCAGCTATATACAAACAGGGAGAGACCTGTTATTCAAGCTTTGCAGGGCAGAGAGAAGGCAGCAAGGAAGTTTTTAAACTATGTTTTCTCTGCAATGTGGCGCCTTCCAGAGTACAATATAGCTGTTCAGACAGCATGAGACTCTGTCAGGTTCCTTTAACATATCACAAGGCATTAAGGGAAAGGAGCTGGGGAGCTCATGCGCCCTCTATTGGATGTAACAGATCCTCAACTTGCTTTTGACTCACCGAGCCTTGAGACAGCAAAAGGGATCTTAGCTCCCCAGCTCCTTTCCCATAATGCCTTGTGATATGTAGATGCTAAGTAGAGGGCGAAAGGCAATTAAAATCTCTACACACCTTCACTGGTGCTCTCCTCAATATGAGAGATTCTTGTCCCAGGTTTCCTTTAACGTCACCATTCCAGTATCTGTGCCAACAAATTTTGCATGTCTGGACAACCACTTGAAATGAGTTTTCCAAGCTAAATAATTGATGATTTATTCTAGGATATGTCATCAATTTAAAGATCGTCAGGGGTTCAACACCAGGGCCCCCACATATCATCTGTTTGGGTCAGTGTTTGGGTGAGCCCTTCAGCCTTTTTAGTACTTACCAAGCACAGTGTTATACACTCGTACAGTGGCTGCGCTTGGCATCACAACCTAGCCCTTTTACATCAATGGGACTCAGCTGTGATCAGGCCATATGACCTCTGAACGTGATGTCACATGGCCTGTAAAGCAGAAGTGGAGCTCAGGGAGCACCCCTGCCATTTCAGACAGCTGATCCACAGGGATCCCGGGTGTCAGACCCTCACTGATCTTCAACTGACGGCCTATCCTAAGAATAGGTCATCAATTAAAAAGTCCTGGAAAACCCCTTTAGGCTAAGGCCCCACATAGCAGGATGCATCAAAAAAGCGCTGCAGAAAAAAACCATGGTGGCAACGCATTGCGGTTTTTCCTGCAATGCTTTTCACAAAACTTTGGAAGACTTTCTGCTTCCATTATACAGTACCTATAGGGAAATCACTGGCGTTTCTGTAGGTATAATTGACATGCCAAAATTCTGTCCTCATATTGCTCTTGACCAATGAATTAGCGCCCAAGATAACAATCACGGTTTGGTCCATCAGTACTTCAATGCTTTATTATCACTGTAGTTAGATGCATTTCTCAAAAAGACCACCAGATGGCAATAGCGTAACACTACAATATGCTTAAATTAGCAATTTTTCGAATGCTCTTTTTCCCCAGAATATTTTCTCTTCAGACCACGTCTGGCACATTATTTAAATATATTTTCAGCATAGGCTCATTTTACTCCCTTATTTAACAAACTGTCAAGTTTGTAAGGAATTAAATTTATCAATTACGTGAACTGAATTCGGCTTGATGCTTAGGTGAAATGTATTTGTGTTTTCACTAGATAAAATCTAAATGATGTGATACCGATTCATGGAGACTGTAATAGGAGGCACAAAAGCATTTTGTCAAATTTATTTGACACTGATCAACAGAAAAAAAAACTATGTTATATCACCGCAATCATTACAGTTATTAAAGACATAACAGTCAATGCAAAGTTATTTAACCATTTGAAGTCATCTTGCCGATTTTAGCTGTGGTTCATATAAGAATAAACTGCTGCCAGCTAAACATTTGCTCCCTGGCAGTTACAGGGGAAATATAACATTATAAAAGGCAATAATACATCCACAGCTTGAGGCCCAAATGGAGAACCCGTACGCTATGATGTCCATGCCATATATATGGCATATGGATTGAGTACTACTAGTGTAGGGTAATGGTTTTGTGCCATGGCATTAAACTTTAGTCCACACGCCCGCTTGATTATCTGATAAAAGCATACTTGGCATCCAGCAGAGCGGATCACTTTTTAAAAATTTTCGCGCAAAGACACATCCCCTACTGATGTGGCCACGTCCATTTTTGACATTGACACACCCCAAACTTGTATCACCATGCCCCTTTCATGTAACATTAAATATGCTGCCCAAGTCACATATAAAGCGACTGATACCCAGCAGGCCTAGAGATTTGCCTGCTCCTCTGGGAGTTGGGGAGGTCACCTCTGTTTTTTCGGGAGCCTACCAGAGTTTCCAGAAATATTGGTAAGGCTGGATTCACACTAGCGCTTGGTTTCCGTTCAGGGATTCCTTCCCCCATTCCGCTTGAAAAATGTGGACCCAAAGAACGGAAACCTGAACGCTAGTGTAAACTTTTCGCCACTATGGATAAAAAAGGGAGAGTTTACCACCAGCAGGGAACAGAAACACACAGAAGGAGGTCGTGCTGAGGAGAATGCCAGCTTACTGTGCTAAGGTTAGTTAGCAAGAAGGGGTAAGTAGTATTTATTATTAAGATGCACCACCCGAGCAAACATATCAACTCATCCGGGAGACTCCTGATTTTCAGGCAAATTAATTGTCTCTTTCACCTCAATGCAGTGAATATTAATGAGGAGCTCTGCAGGGAGTTGCTCTACTGACTGAGCCACAAGCTCTATTAGTTACAATAGAGTTTTCTTTTCTTATACCAAGCTGCAATTCTCTTGTACTGTTCCTACATAATCTATTGGTGTATAGAGAGGTCTCTATATGCCAGTACATTGTATATGTCAAAATATATTTTCTAAGCATATAATGTAATAGAGATATTTTTCCTTAAATATCATACATATGCAGGGAAAAAAAAGCTTTGTAGGATTAAAAAATACCTATTTTTTATTGTTTAAATGGTGCAATTGTTGATTTTAATTAACCAGTAATAATTATGGGTCTAATATTATAATATGGGGTCTGGATATACACATGTGGACAAAATTATTGGTACCCCTCGTTTAATGAAAGAAAAACCCACAATGGTCACAGAAATAACTTGAATCTGACAAAAGTAATTTGCCAAACTACATGTTGACAAGTCACAAAGCTTCTGGGAGAATATCCTATGGACAGATTAGACAAAAATCAAAATTTTTGGCAAGGCACATCAGCTCTATGTTCACAGATGGAAAAATTAAGCATATCTTGAAAAGAACACTGTCCCTACTGTGAAACATGGAGGAGGCTCTGTTATGTTCTGGGGCTGTTTTGCTGCATTTGGCACAGGGTGTCTTGAATCTGTGCAGGGTACAATGAAATCTCAAGACTATCAAGGGATTCTAGAGAGAAATGTGCTGCCCAGTGTCAGAAAGCTTGGTCTCAGTCGCAGGTCATGGGTCTTGCAACAGGATAATGACCCAAAACACACAGTTTTCTTTTTTAAAAATTCTGTTGAAGCCTGGTTGAAAAGCAATGTCTGACTTTCATTTGTTCATTTTCATAGAATTTTTATATATTATTACTTTTGTCAGATTCAAGTTATTTCTGTGACCATTGTGGGTTTTTCTTTCATTAAATGAGGGGTACCAACAATTTTGTCCACGTGTGTATGTAACTGTGCCCTTTTATATAGGCCACTCCCTCTTTTTCCGTGACTTGCCATTCGCGAATCAATCTGTGAAGGGCTCTCCCAGGGCAAACAGAAAAGGGCATAAAGGAGGAGTAAAGCATGACATTTTCCTCCACTGAGTTTCAG
The DNA here is from genome assembly GCA_947044405.1 of Leptodactylus fallax. Lineage (NCBI taxonomy): Eukaryota > Metazoa > Chordata > Amphibia > Anura > Leptodactylidae > Leptodactylus > Leptodactylus fallax. The sequence goes on from CAMRHE010000017.1 coordinate 168,838, forward strand.
GGGGACACTGCGATGGAGTCTCCATTGCAGATGTGAACTTCGCCTTATTGACAGTGCATTGCTGTTATGTAGAGGTGACTCTGTTACAGTGATCGCTGAAAATCGCCGGATGAAAACACACAAGGCACAGATGTGAACATAGCATGACATCAATAAAGACTGAGAAAAGCGGAGCTGGTGCAATAGAGACTGACTCAGATTGAGGAGATGCAAGCTCCAGCACTGTGTCACAAGTGTCAGTAAAGTGTCACAGAAGAAGCAAAGTGTTGCAAGTGTCACCAAAATGTCATAAAATTTTGGTGTAAATTAAGCGAATAGGCTGTATAAACATAGACTTTACACTGTCTATTACACATGACTATTAAAGGGGATATCCACGAGTTACAGAATAGTAAGCGGTGGCTGGAGTGGGGATGAAACAAAAAAAGGCATACTCATCTGTCCCCAGCGCACCATTGTATGGTCCCAGTCCCCCGAACGCTAAGATGTCATTGGTTCCTTAACAGAAGTCAGTGTTTGGTCATGTGACCCTCTCTGCTTTCAGTACCATGAGCCCTGGCAAGGGGTGAGTACGCCCTTTTATTTTGTTTACACCCACCCTGGACAACCCCTTTAAATCTGCCCCCAGTGATCATAGAATGCTGTAACATAATTCCTGAAATCTACAGAGTTCCAAGGGTCTAGAGCTGTTTTGTCCTGAAAAAAATGTGGTGGTTTTGTTCCTGTGCCAGCCAGTCCGGAGTGGCTGAGTGGTGGATGTCACTATATTGGCACTGGCTATCCAGTGTAGACCACCCCTTTAACTTGGCCTTGATGTGAATTACTAGAAAAGTAAAAAATTTTCAAGGTTTAAGGAAAAATAAGTATTCCCTTAATAAAAGTGCTCTAACATTTCTTTCCTGATATGAAACCGCACAGGAAATCCTCCTGATGGACAGCTACATACATTAACCAAGAACACTTGTAACAGCTGGAGACCCTATTTATATATCTGAATCGTGGGGCCAGCAAAACTCCTGCTACAAGCTGCATACACAAAAATCAATACACTAATCCCAAAATATGTTGTGTGGATTGATTTCAATGAAAAGGACACTTGGTCAGCTCAGACAGTAAGAAAATGCTAAGAAGCGCTTGCTGATATTGTCAATCTCCTAGCAGGGAAGGAAAAATATCTCATCCCCCAGTGATGCCCGCCAGAGAGTCTCAGTGGGAGATATTAGACAGCGCTAGAAAATTTCCTCCTATTTTAGATATGTCAGCAAAATCTGGTAAATCTACTGTGCAATGTACAAGACTTAGTGCTCTGGGAATACAACAATGTTTCTGGCATATAAAAACCCATTTTGTCCTAAAGGTAATCGTCTTACATAAGTGTTAAAATATATGGGATTAGTTTTATATTTTTAATATTTTCTGACACATTATTTAGAAATTTTCAAAATATTAAACTTGTGTGGTCTAGGAACTGAGTAGAACATGGTATGTATACCCTTCGTCATACTGAAATCAATAGGTTATAGTCAGGCCAGGGCATCACTGTAGGGCATATAAAGGTATCAGTGTCACCTGGTCCTGGTGCCTGAGGAGGTTCAAAGTACATTTGGCATATGCAGGGGTGGATTAAGGGTACCATGGGCCCCAGGCTGTTCAGAAAGCTTGGGCCCTCCTTCATGCGAAAGATCCCTGTGACAGGAAAATGTCCCAAAGTGGCCCTCCATGCAGTATACTGTCCCATAGCGGCCCCCAAACAGTATAATGTTCCATAGCGGCCCTCCATGCAGTATAATGTCCCATAGCATTCTCCATACAGTATAATGTCACATAGTAGTTCCTATACAGAACAATGTCCTATAGCAGCCCCCATACAGTATAGTGTCCCATAGCGGACCTGCATGCAGTATAATGTCCCATAGCAGCCCCCATATCGTATAATATCCCATAGTGGCCCCTCCACACAGTATAATGTCCTATAGTGGGCTCCATACAGTATAATGTCCCATAGTGGGCCCCATACAGTATAATGTCCCATAGTGGCCCTCCACGCAGTGTAATGTCCCATAGTGGCCCCTGCACACAGTATAATGTCCCATAGTAGCCCTCTATGCAGTATAATGTCCCATAGTGGCCCACATACAGTATAAAGTCCCATAGTGGCCCCCATACAGTATAATGTCCATAGCAGTCCCCACACAGTATAATATGCCATAGTGGCCCCTCCACAAAGCATAATGTTCCATAGTGGCCCCTCCACACAGTTCAATGTCCCATAGTGGCCCCTCCACGCAGTATAATGCCCCATTGTGACCCCTCCACATAGTATAATGTACTATACCGGCCTTCCCTGTAGTATAATGTCCCGTAGTGGCCCTCCACACAGTATAATGTCCCATAGTGGCCCTCCACTCAGTATAATGTCCCATAATGGCCTCCATACAGTATAATGTCCCATAATGGCCTTCCACACACTATAATGTCCCATAGTGGCCCCTCCACACAGGTATAAGCAAACAGTGTTACTCCCCTCCCCTGGGCTCCAGCGTGTCCTCTTCGCCTATGATTGGGCCTCAGTGGTCACATGGTTCACGTCCTTGTAATGACGCTTGGCTCTGTGTGTCATTACAATGGGTGCACTTTCATATTACACCACAGCTTTTAGAGTTCATTTTGAAACATGGGAATTATACATCAGCTTTTTGTATATATTAGATTAGATGTATTTTTTAGATTCATGATTGGACTTTTCATTTTCACCAATTGCAATTAATGGCTTCATCTAGGCAGATATTTGGTGTAGTAAAGCCATACAATAATATCCAGATATAATCTCCTGCTTATATGGAACCCAAAAGAAAACTGCTGGAGAAGAGAAATGTTACAAGTGACAGAATTCATCACTCTGTTCACATTGATGTTTCTTTCCCCTTTTATTGGTTATGTCATTGACAGAAACAAGAAAAACATAGAGTTATTGATTATACAGTACTGTGCTAGAGTTTTAGGCAGGTGTGGAATAAATGCTGTAAAATAAGAATACTTACAAAAATACAAGGGTTAATAGTTTATTTTTGTCAATTAACAAAATTAAGTGAACAAACAAAAGATATATCTAAATCAAATTAATATTTGGTGTGAGCGCCTTTGGAGGAGGAGTGATGATATGGTCCCCGCAGATCTCAACATCATCCAGTCCGTCTGGGATTACATGAAGAGACAGAAAGATTGGAGCAAGCCTACATCCACAGAAGATCTGTGCTTAGTTCTCCAAGATGGTGGGAACAACCTTTCAAGGTCCTTCACAATCTGTCTGCAAGTATACTGAGAACAATTGATGGAGGGCAAAGGGCAAAAGTCACACCAAATATTGATGGGATTTAGATTTTTCTTTTGTTCATTCACTTCATTTTGTTAATTGACAAAAATAAACTATTAACACTTCTATTTATGAAAGCATTTTTATGGTAGGTTCACACTAGCAATCGGGTTTCCGTCCTTCGGTTCCACTTGGGGACCCAAAAATGGAAACCCTATCCACTTAAACGCTGTTTCCTTGCAGGACTTTTTTCTCTGCCTATTTTGGGGTGGAGTGTCATACTGAAACTCAAAAGCTAGTGTGAACCTAGCATTACTTTGCAGCATTTTTTCCATGCCTGCCAAAAAGTTTTGCACCGTATTGTACGTCATGTAGTGGGATTTGTGCGATGATGGATTATCTCACAGTGACCTTCGCATGCTCCCTAAGTAAAGGTTATATAGTAATGGTTATATTTGCTGCTTGTAAGTTAAACAAGTCAATAGGAGGTATAATAGGAGGAACATGGACAGACTCCCAATCCTGTAAAGTATAAATACATGTAAGCACTCTCCAAATGTAATTCCAGTTTGTTTACTCACAGCTGCAAAGGACATTTTGAAACACAAAAATTTGGTAAATGTATTGGCCCATTGCCCTTATGGTGATGATGAGTCAAAATATTTGGTTACATTGTCAGGTTGTCCTTGTATACCGTTCTCTGGAGCAAAATATCTTCTAGGGCCAATATATGATTAAGAATTTTAATCTTTATTACAAGTTTTTATAATATAAAAAAAGACAAGAGAAGAATCAGACAGGAAATAAAGTTTCCTGGCGCAGCAGGAATGCACAAATAATCAATACAGTATAGTACACTTATGACAAGCTGGGGAAACAATTCGGCATGTCAAAATTCTAGTACTGAAATACTTCACAAGTAAAAAAGAAACATAACACAGCAAAAAGTGAGGAATGAGTGGGGGAAAGACCTGGGCTCAGGGAAAATGATCCAGTGTGAACATCTGATCTCAAGTTATCTAGTCTGTTTCATGTATTTAATTCCAGTCTAGTCTGAGACTTGTAGTCCCTCTCTGTTGTTCCCTGTTGCATCTCCTTGGCTTCAGTTCAGGGTGTAGTGTTCAGGGTCTGTTGTGTTTGTCTCAGTGGCGGGCACTGCCAAAAGAGGGCCCCTGTGCAGGAACTACTGTACAGGAACTATATGGGCCCCTTGTTATTCCACATCTTATTATAGAGCACAATACTTATATCTTTTTAAAAATGTCTTATCAATTTTTAGCCAAGAACTTCAATAGCTCAGGCATTTATATGAGCTCGAATAGACAGTAGGAAGTTGCTTTAGGGTCAAAATGGGCCCTATGCAGCAGCACAGGTTGCACCAGTGGTATGCCTGCCTCTGGTTTGCCTGTTCATTTGTTTGTTCATCATCATCATCATAATCCGCCTGGAAGCAAGGCTTGTCCTAATCAATGACTGACAACTATTACTATATGCATGATAATACAGGGAAGGCTGCCAATCATTGACTAGGACTGCCCACTGGACTCCTAAGAACAGAAAGCACAGGAATTTCATTTTCTCTCCCCTTTATTCAGGCAGAAACCGAGCGGAAACCTGGTGGACCCCATTATAGTCTATAAGATCCTCGGGTTTCCGTAGGTAACCGTTTTTTAAGCGGATTGGGTTTCCATTTTTTGGGTCCCCAAGCAGACCCGAAAAATAGAAACCTGAGCGCAGGTGTGAACTTCAGGGTGTGCACAGGTAGTAGTACATATCCCTGAAATTTGAGAGGGTCCCAGAGGTCCCTCTGCCACACAAAATATACCACTATTCTAAATTTCACATAGTGTTTAGGGGCCCCATTTACAGATTTTGCATTGGGGCCCAGGAGCTTCAGTTTAAGCCTCTGCCCTTACGCTCATCTATCTCTGGTAAAATGTTTGTGTATCCATTGAAAATTAAGATTCCAGCAGCTGAAAATCCGATGTCATCAGTAACTACAAGTGTCTTTGCTGTGGATCTTACTGACTTCTGACTGCTCTTCTGACTAATCACATATTCTTCCTAAAATATTAATACACTAATTATACACAAAATGCCATGCAATTAAAACCCTATTATAATGCCATAATTTTCAATATATATCACCTTCCCACATTTTCTATGGAGCACTTTGCATGTGTTTGTAATATTTTCTAATTACTGTATAATAATCTATTATTTATTAGAAAAACATAAGCATAATCGCTGCAAGAAGTGTCATTAATCCAAATGGCAGAAAAAGAAGCTCCTATATCTACAATGCGGACAAAGCAAAAGCAGCCAAAAATTGATCCAAAAATGTGAAGTACGTGACACTTTGGCACCTTCCTTGACAGTTTTTAAGGTGCTTTCTCAAGAAACTAAGAGGAATTGTAATAAGTGACAAATGTATTAATTGTGTGAAAAGTAGGCCAGTCTGTTCCAGCACTTTAAACAAAACTTAGTATTCACTGTGTGCCATCTTGATAATTTTTTTTTTTAAACATTTTCTTCATTTTGATGGATTTTTGAATATCTAAATATCCCCATAGTACTTTTCATTTCTAAAGGTAATTAAAGAAGTGATCTGACTGTTTGTTCTACAGAACTATTGCATAGTAACATGGATATTTCATGCTGAATCTTTTGGTTAAGCTGGATTCATAAGGCTATAAAATAACCATAGTGACGTTGATGGAACTGAGCTGTAGTAACAACACCTGGCCACTATACAGGGCACGGGGTTATTTGCTTTAAGCTCCATGTACTGTATAGTATAGGGGCCAGACGCACCCCCAAACAGCTAATCCATGCAGCGATCGTCTGTCATCTCCCACTGAACAGGTATTCGTGGCTTGTCTTTAGGGTAAAAATCCTGGACAATCCCTTTGGACCAAAATGTAATACACTTTAAAAACTGTTGCTGTTTTCTGCCTGAAAAACCAGTGTAAGGCTAAGGCCCCATGTAGCAGGCCGCAGCAAAAAGTAGAGGTTACCTCTGTAGACTTTCTGCTTCCATTATACCTATAGGGAAACCGCCAGCGTTTCTGTAGGTTTAATTGGCATGCTGCGATTTCAAAACCGCAATGGTTTTGGAAATCGCAGCGTGTCCACTGCACGTATTTTTCCGCAAGGTGTGGATGGTATTCGCTAGAATCCCATCCACCTTGCAGTGACTGTAAAATGCCGCATTTTTTTCAGTGGTGTTTCAGTAGTCGCTGGATTCAGCTGTCAGGTAGGATAGTTGTCAATGTCATCGCTGCAACACCAGAATCAAAGACTGGCAGGGATCACATTAGACCGATAGGAGATAGAATAGGTGAATAAAAGTTCTTTTGTTATTTTAGAACATTTCCTGACTTTTGCTAAATTTTTGTGGGGTAGCAAAAATCTCTTTAAGTAAAAATGTGTGATTAAAGAAATTGGCAGAGCATAATATAGGATAGACGGAAAAGGAGGTGGGATCTCTGTCCTGGGTACCAAAGGTTTCTTTAAAAAGCCTGTGTCTGTCGCTGCTCTTCTAGCTATGCCCCTGTCTGAACTTTACTTTTGTTCAAAATGTGAAATTTTATCTTAAGAAGGTTCCAGGCCGCATTGCAGCTCTTTAGTTGAAGAGTGGTAGAGGCATGGAAGTAATGGAGCTCTGTTCATTAATCAGACACAAGACTATTCTGCTCATAATTGCTTTTCCCTTTGATGTATCCTCACTCATGTCCCCGGGCCGTGTACACAGCCCTCCTCATCTAGTAATAATCAGGGGCTGTGTATTCTGTGCCGGCGTCTTATAGATAGATTTATTGATCAACCCCTTGAATTAGTTTAGCTCTTTAATTGGAAAATTGAATTTCTTTTAATAGACAGTTATGTTAATAAAGGTTTCCGCTATCTGTATTATAGCACAGAACCCCGTGGGGAGGGGGGTGAGTACTTCAGAGACTGCTGTACTAACACAGAGCTTGTGGCAAATATTTTATTAGTATCCATTATTTATCAAGTCAACATGTTGAATAGTGAAATACACAGAGTGGATCAAAACTAAAAATGCATACAATGAATGACAGCAACCCATGCTCTCCGTTATAGGACTTTGTGTTTTCTAGCGTAAAATGGTAGCCATTTTATTTTATGATTAACCCTCAGTTAATATGAACATTATTATTAATAATAATAATAATAATTGTTATTATTATTATAAAATAATATATAAGAATATAATAATTGAAGTTATTCTTGAATTTATTTATATTTATTTTCAATTTTTTTGAGTGAATTTCTGGAATTGTAATATTGATGACCTATCCTCAGTCTAGGTCATCAATATCAGATCAGTGAGAGTCCCACACCCAAGACCTCCAGTGATCAGTTGTGAAGAGTCCGCAATGTTTGGGTGAGGGCTTTTGCCTCTTCACTGTATACCAGTTACAGCACCAAACATTGTATAGTGGCTGTGCTTGATATAGCAACTGAGCTCCATTTATTTGGTTGAGACTGAACTGCAAACAGGCCATGTGATAAATGAACCATCAATCGATCAGATATCGATGACCTGTCCTCAGGATAGGTACTCGGTATTAGACTCCCCGGATACCCCTTTTATTCTCTATATTTCCCGCAGAACCCCTTAAAGACTATATAGTTCATCTCTAAACTGTCTGAAAGAAGATGCGGCCCTGTTTCTCATCCACCAATCAGAGCCCAGCTTTCATTTTCTAAACTACACTAGAAAGTGCAGCTTTGATCGGTTGCCGCTGGCAACAAGGATCCTTTTCCTGATCTGACCCATAAGGCCTATAGTTTTTGTGGTGTAAAGTTGGTGCTGAGTGGATTATTTTGCAAATATTTCCCAAAAGCCCACTTTCTTAGGATCTGCTGGCATTGATCCTCTTCATAGGGGTTTCATTTTTATAGAATAGAATAGTCTGTAATAGTCATTGGCCATCAATAAAAACCCTAAAATTCAATGGGGCGGATTTATTAAAATGGTCTAAAAGCAAACCTGTCATAGTTGCCCATAGCAACCAATCACAGCTCAGCTTTTATTCCTCAGAAGAAGAAGACAAAATGAAAGCCTCATTGTGATTCTTTGCTATGGGCAGCTAAGGCAGTTTTGTAAGTAAGTCCATGAGTCAAGGTAATGCCATGATTTTATCAAGACTCGTGGGAGACTTGAGGACATAGAGCGTCTGGCACTGTGTATAGGGAAAACAATGTGATGCTAGGTTAACACTTGCGCCATGCTCTCTGTCGTTCCCATCTGGGGACCCGAGCGACGGAGAGCCAGACCACTACAACAGCAGTTACACACGGAGACTTGCGAACCCTATTGACTATAATGGGGTCCGCCTGATGTCCGCTGTTTCCAAACTGAAAACAGCAGAGGAAAAAGTCCTTTTTTTCTCCACCGATTTTCAGCGGTCTCTGTGATGGAGTCTCCAATGGAGATGTGAACCCAGCCTGAGGAAAAAAAGGACTAAGAATGAATATAAAATGATAAAATTATTAGTAATTTCACAACCTTGTATACCATGTATTTGATGAGTTTTAATGGAGGTATACCATCACAAAATGATATATTGTTGTAGGGGCTGTTAGTGGCATAAGGAACATCCTTTTTTGTGTCAAACTGCCCTTTACGGGGCCCATGACCAGAGAAGTAACTTGAAGCTCTTGGGCCCCAGTGCAAAATGTGTAATAGGACCTCTACCTATCATATAGGATAGTGGTATTGTATATGTGGCAATGGGACCTTTGGGGCCCCGTCAGGCTCCAGGACCAAGTAGTGACTACTACCTCTGCACCACCTATGCCCCTGCCCATGGCCTATTACCGCTGTATCAGATGGCATGAAATCTCTCTCCACCCTTATGTGCAAGTTCTCTTCGGTCATATGTTTTTACAATATTTTTCCTATTTTTTTTACATCTAGTGTCTATTTCAGCATTATCTAAGCAGTAAACTTTAATGCTGCTGAACAGGTTTGTTGTGTTTGCATTTTATTGCCCAGTCTGATAGCCATTAGCTTCTTAGCCTGGCAAGCTGTTTGAACAAGGTTGCAAAATTATTGCATATTTGCAGAACTGTATGCAGAAAAATGACTAAAAATAGCTATTACTAAGGAACAACGGTAAATTAGTACCGGAAATATTGTTATTGGACACAGAAGTCTATGTCGATGACTGAAAAGGTTTCAGGTTGTTAAAAGGAGCCAAAAAAGAAAATGAAAAACAAAAAAAACAAAAAAAACTAATTTCTTGGCTAGAGGTCGATGACTGCTTATCCAGTCATAACTGGTACATGATATACAGTTTCTATACAAGTTAATATTAACTCTCTTTAAATCTTCTCCCAGTTTATCCCTCTGTTATATGTAATAGTGACGCAGAGATTTCATTACTTATCCTGAGATTAGTTTGTGATAATCCTAAATATCCAACACTATTAATAACCACCACCAGTTCTCCATTATAATGTGGATGACACAGCAAAATGTCCACAGGAACCTGAAGATTCAGGGTTATCACCCTCTTCCTGCAACACCTGTTTGGGGAAGATTTATGAAGACTGGCATGATTAACACCAGTCTTCATAAACCCATCACCGAGTGCAACTCATTCATAGCGAGGCACTTGCCTCCTTATAAATAAGGTGCACCATCCGTCGGATCATGCACCCAGAAGGAAATCCAGCATCAGTTATACCAGATTTTCCCACCACCTGCATGCCCTCACCATGTACCCTTTTTCGGGAAAGTGGCAAGGGCAGCGCAAAAAAAAGAAAACATTTTTGCACAAAAACCTGATTCGTGCAAAAAACTGGCTTACAATAATAAATCTGCTCCAGTGACTCAAATAAATTAAGGCCTCCTTTACATGATAATTGCGGATCCACAGATGAGGATCAAAGTACGGACACATGCATCTCTCTGGGCCCAGACACACAACATCATTTATTGCAGCCGTGTGTCCATGCCATATATAAGGACCACAAATTATGAAGCATGTCCTATATTTGCCCACATTTTCTGCACATACAAGTTTACAGTCATGTGAAGGAAGTCTTAGGCTATGCTTAACCAAATAGGCTGCACCAGAATGCATTCATTATAGCCCCTTTTCCACTGCATGTTAGTGACTCAACCTCAGTTTGGTTCACCTCGGCTCATCTTGATTGGAGCCCCATGTGGGTTGTGTTCCACTGCAGAAAATACCCCCTTCATGTAGCTGAGCAGAGTTTGGACACGTGACCTTCTAGCATCGTTTTGGCTCACTTGGTACCTGCCCAAAGCAAGTGTTATAAAAGTAGTTGGTACTTTTATGCAGTGTAAAATGACAAAAGTAGGTGAAGAAGGTGATACTGTACCATGCAGTGAAAAAGGGACTTATAAAGTCTGAAGGATTCCCAACTGAATCATAGCGCAATGGGAAACCCATTGTGAACAACAGGAAACTACAGTGTTTTCTGAGTTTTTCTTTGGATTTCATTGTAGATTTCAGTGTGAAGAATAAATTGGTAAATCATTCTCTGCAGGAACAAAGGCATTCGATACTCATTTATATTTTCGGGGGTGTAGTGATCTGAATAGCGCCTAATATGTAGACTCAAACACCTGCGGGCATATACTTTTAATATTCCTTCTCATACACGAATGGTTACAATATTCTGAAATATAAAAACAAAATAGAAGATTTATCACAGCAAAACCATTTTCCTTCACAGTAACTATTGATCTGATATCTCAAAATGTAATCATTACATCAGTACTCTAATAACTACAGCTTAGCTGCCTATATATAATATTGGCCAAGTTCTTGGCTGCTATCTGAATTCTAGCTGGAGTTCAGATCTAGTTATTCTGTATTTATAGAAATTTTCTAGGTAATAAATGTTTTCAATATTTATATATTAATCAGTATCATATTGAAAATTATTTTTTCTCCTCTCCTAAATAATAATATATTTTATGTAATAAATTATATATACACACTGGACAAAATTGTTGGTACCCCTCGTTTAATAAAAGAAAAACCCACAATGGTCACAGAAATAACTTGAATCTGACAAAAGTAATAATATATAAAAATTCTATGGAAATGAACAAATGAAAGTCAGACATTGCTTTTCAACAATGCTTCAACAGAATTTAAAAAAAAAAAAAAAAACTCATGAAACAGGCCTAGACAGAAATGATGGTTCCCTTAACTTAATATTTTGTTGCACAACTTTTTGAGGCAATCACTGCAATCAAACGATTCCTGTAACTGTCAATGAGACTTCTGCACCTCTCAACAGGTATTTTGGCCACTCCTCATGAGCAAACTGCTCCAGTTGTCTCGGGTTTGAAGGGTGCCTTTTCCAGACGGCATGTGTCAGTTCCTTCCAAAGATGCTCAATAGGATTTAGGTCAGGGCTCATAGAAGGCCACTTCAGAATAGTCCAATGTTTTCCTCTTAGCCATTCTTGGGTGTTTTTAGCTGTGTGTTTTGGGTCATTATCCTGTTGCAAGACCCATGACCTGCGACTGAGACCAAGCTTTCTGACACTGGGCAGCACATTTCTCTCTAGAATCCCTTGATAGTCTTGAGATTTCATTGTACCCTGCACAGATTCAAAACACCCTGTGCCAGATGCAGCAAAGCAGCCCCAGAACATAACAGAGCCTCCTCCATGTTTCACAGTAGGGACAGTGTTCTTTTCAAGCTATGCTTCATTTTTCCGTCTGTGAACATAGAGCTGATGTGCCTTGCCAAAAATTTCGATTTTTGTCTCATCTGTCCATAGGACATTCTCCCATAAGCTTTGTGGCTTATCAACATGTAGTTTGGCAAATTAATTTTGTCAGATTCAAGTTATTTCTGTGACCATTGTGGGTTTTTCTTTCATTAAACGAGGGGTACCAACAATTTTGTCCACGTTTTTATATATATATATATATATATATATATATATATTCGTAGTATGGCATTTTTGTTATATATGGCAACTTCGAGACATCTCTATGGGTGCTGTGCTGCCTCATTCTATTCTCCTTACTGTTGTTACCCATTTTCTTGTTTGCTAAGGTTGTAGTGGCTAAGGGAAAAGGGAGCTATGTGCAGGGTTTTAGCTTGTGAATAGAGACTACCTGAGCTGTGGCCTACACTCTTCATAGCCATCATAGAAGCTGCCTCTCTGATATGTACCCGCAGGATCAGGCAAGGAGAAAATATCTTAGGTGCTGATACAATGAAAGGACCTTTTCAAAGCAGGGTCCTTCAACCTATCTGACACTGACAGAGGAGCATTAGCCATTAATTCTGTGACTTGCGTGTGCAATGATAATATGTGATACAATACAAAGTGAACATGCCAATCCTACACAGCTTTGTTGATGAATAGAGGTGAGTGAATTTTTTTTTTTCCCCATTCCCGTTTTGCAAATTATACATCTATATTTAATCCAAGTTATATAAATCTGAGGACATGGACTGATTAAAAATAGTATACCAAACTATACTTAATCCTCCTTCTGGCCGCCACTTCTAGTGCTGACCACTAATCCTCAGGTCGAGGATATGTTTACTTGGCTGCAGTACTGAGGTGCTGTATACACTGATCACCACTCTAACCAGTCACTAGCCTCATTGGTATACGGCACTTCCCAGGTGAGGCCAGTGTTTGGCTTTAGTGATAGTGTGTGAATATGGCAGCTTTTCTCAGCAGCCATGTAAACATATTCCGGCACAGAGGACCAGAGGTCAGTGCTGGAAACAGTGGCTAGAAGGAAAGGTAAGTAGGGTTTGGTTATTATTTTTAATTTGTTTTAGCCTATGTAAAGAGGACTAAAGGCCCAATGAAAAACATTATCTGAAAAGCCCAATGACAAACATTATCTGATAGGCGCTGTCACCCTGAGCCTTTTGGTTCTCAGTTGACAATCCGTTCAGCTATTCCAAAGATATAAGCCCTTTTACAGTTGATGCAAATTAGGGTATACTAGCCATGTGGGCATTAACACTGCATGACATACAGCACAGAGACCCCGCCCACAGACAAACCACAGTGTTACCGCCCATTTGGCTAGTATGCACTAATATGTATAAACTTTGGAATGACTGAATGGATTTGGATAATAAAAACACCAAAATGCTCAGTTCGACAGCACCTATCGGATGTATATGATTGGACGTTTCAGACCTGGTGATAGGTCCTCTTTAAGATGCATTGGAAGGATCAATTTGCCAATTTGAGCTTTGGTTTTGGTGAATTTAATAATAACCACTTTCTCTTATTAGTCTGTGGACTGGCAAACTGTGAAATTGGTGAATTACAGAAAAATATATAGTCAGTTCTACTTGTGAATAAATCTTCAACCTCAGACATTGGGGAGAGTTAAAACTTGATGTTAGGCACTCAGCAAAATTTAGTTTCATCTGTAGAAAGTTACTCCATCCGTAAATAGCTCTCTAGACGTAATGAGTGACACTGCCAAGGTTAACAGAGCAGGGCCAAATACTGTATCAGTGATCATGTTATAATCTATGCTATAATCTACCAGTCTGAGAGTTGACAACTGAAAAAGCAATAATAGGCCACTAGATAGCACACTGTTATTACATGTCAAGGGCTGAGATGGAAGCATTACACTAATACTATGGGGAATGGGAGCTCAGTGCCAGCAATGTGCAGGGGAAAGTCTACAAATAAAAATGAAAATTCATTACAAAAAGCTCTACTTGTTGATAGTGTCTCGCCTCTCACATCGGATTATTTCTATGGTGAAGGTCTGTGAGTACATTACGCTCTGCGAAATTACATTTTCTTTACACAGGTAATGCTTATGAATTTCTTCATACTTTGCTTCTCAAAACTGCTCAATGTCAGATCTTAAAGGGGTTTTGCAAACAACAGTTATCATCTATCCATAGGATTGGTAGTAAAAGTATTATTGCTGGAGATTCAATTGCTGGGCCCCCCATGATCCTGGGAATTAGGTTCACACTGCTTCTTTTGTGAAGCTGCAAATAACAGATTCAATAAGAGTGTGAAAGATCCTCAGTGCGCCAACACCGCGTTGGCCCACACCTGAGACTTCTTTACTAAAAACCACACTCACCGCCAGTGAGTGCTGGGTCCACAAGATAAATACAAGACAAGATTTCTAAATTTTGTATATTTATTAACCCCTAAATGGGTCGGTATTAACATCTAACACATGCAGTTCAGAACAGATATGCAGATGTATACAAGCATTAACAGTTACTAGTTACAATATGCAGTACAATGAATAAAAAGGGAATAAAATTGAAATAATTACTTTGCCACACATATCCTTGATGTGGTTCTGTAGTCCAACACTCACACATGCTCTGGTATGTGTGAATAACCAGTGGAGGCTTCTAGCAGCATCATCACAGTATTCTCAGTAATCTCCATGCTCATCACAGTATATCCCAGTAGTCTCATCATAGTATTCTCCTGTAGTCTCTCCCACTGACCTCTTACCTCATCTTTTATACCCTTGATTACACCACCCAGAATGAGGTCACCGGCGACGGCAAGTCTGATTGACTAACGCACTCAAGTCAAGATTCTTTGTAAGGAGGGGGGACCAAGTGAAATGATACAATGCCTTCTATATGTTATCAACCATGTCTGATCAACAGCCCAGGCTGAACAATGCATGTGTATTTGATCACCCAGGGCTATGTAGGAATTCAATGGAGCCATTCTGGGATGGATACAAAGCCCTATTGTTACATGGTTGCCACTACTGATAACATACACCTAGGATTAGAGCTGCGCACATTATGAGTGAATGGAAGTAAGAGGGAGATACGATACCCAGAGATCAAATTACATCTTTGAGTTATAGCCATATTTAAGTGGAATCATCACACCTCCCCCTTTTAGATGGGGCTTGTAGGAAGTAGGGGCCTGTGCCCCTCTTCTGAGAGCACCTCCGCCTCCAGCTTCTCAGGCTCTGGCCCCAAGGCTCCCTCCCCCTCCCCCGGGGTCCCAGCAGACTCGGGCCTTGTCAGACTCCGAGGGTGGTTGAGCAGCACGCGCCTTCAATATGTCCAGACTAGGGTCAGCTTGGACAGCATCTCTGAACTCTTGGCTGGAGTGAGACAAAAGAGAGGTGCATGTTACATAGCTGCCGGACCCTTCCGGCTCTAGGGTGGGGGAATTTCTCAAGGCGGTCTCAGTAATGCGTCCGAGTGACGGAGGGACCGGTGCAGAGGCTGGAATGCTTTCCACCCCTTTGGCACTTTGACTGCGGGTAACCACCGCAATACCAGCAGTCCGTCCTACATCCGGACCGTCACGGAGAGCCCAGAGAGACACCGAACCACCTGGTACAACATCCACAGTTTCATGGCAGACATTTGCAATATCATTAACACCATTGGTTCTATCACACTGAGCTGGAGGGAAGACGGGCGGACATAGAGACACAGACTGGGGGAGTGAGTCCCCAGCAGATGTGGGCGGGTCTACAGCCCAGTCCTCACTCAGCTCCTTTACACCTACATTAATCCCAGAGACAGTAGAATTAGCATTTTCACAGCCTGTAGGAAGGAACTTAGTAAGGGGTTTAGCCTTCCCTTTGGACATGGCAAGTTCATCTACAACATTCACAGTTTCAGTTACAGTAGCATTTTCACAGAATGTATGAGGAGACATTTCAGAGGGAGGGTTACCATCCCCCTCTGCAGGTATTCCCACAGGTACAATTAAATTAGCATTTTCACAAACTGTATGAGGAGACATTTCAGAGGGAGGGTTACCAGCCCCCTCTGCAGCTAGTCCCACAGGTACAGTTAAAGTAGCATTTTCACAGAATGTATGAGGAGACATTTCAGAGGGAGGGTTACCAGCCCCCTCTGCAGGTAGTCCCACAGGTACACTATCAGACATATCAGCATGGACAGACAGCTGATTACAGGGAGCTGGGGTGGCTCCCAACCCATATTGGCACATCATAGGTCCCAAATCTGTCCCCAACAGTACATTGGCAGGCAACTCAGACATCACTCCCACATTTCGCATTCCTTTCCCTGCACCCCAGTCTAAATGGACACAAGCCATGGGTACAGTAAAACGTTTCAATCCAATACCCCGTAGGGTCAGAGTTTTCCCGGGAATAATACTGTCTGGGGGGACCAAATCTGGTTGTACCAGCGTAACATCTGCCCCAGTGTCCCGGAATCCCATCACCACTTTGTCCCCCACAGTGACCTGTTGACGGTTAGCATTATGCTGGGGCCCCTCCCCTCGCAACCAGATACACAGATGGGCCGGCCGCTGTAGGTTGGGGAGCAGGGGGGTTCCTAGGGTGGTTGGGGCAGTGTTGTTGTAAATGTCCCGTTTGATTACAGGCGTGGCACCGCCTGATCTCTCCCTGGGGTATGAGAGAGGTCGCCGGGGAGCCCAGAGCTCGAGGGGCAGGGGACTTATAGGAACCACCCGGGACAGATTGTGTATTACCCCCTCCTCCAGCCGTCACTGGCAGGTGTCCACGGCAACTGGTTGGCAACATAACGATCCGCCATTGCTACGGCTGTTTCAAGGTCCTTGGGCTCTCGGTCCAGGAGGTATTTTTGCACTTCCTCGGTACAAATGGTCAAGAACTGCTCTTGAAGCATGAGGTCTGCAAGGCTTTCTTGCGAGGTGACGGACTTGCCCTCCGTCCACTCCCGGAACCACACGCACAGCTGGGCCGCTGTATCCTCATGGCTCTCTGAAGGCTTTTTCTGCAGGCCTCGAAACCTTCGACGGTACAGCTCCGGCGTGAGTTGGTATCTCCGGATCAGCGCTGCTTTAATGGACCCATAGTCCTGGTCGACTGGCAAATTGGCGTAAGTGTCCAGGGCTTTTCCCCTCAACCGGGGAGCCAGGTATCGGACCCAATCCGTCTGTGGTAGCTGATACTACTTACACACTTTCTCAAAGGCCCGCAAGAACGAATCCAAATCCCCGTTTGTTTCAAGGATTGGAAAGTCCTCGGATCGGAGCCTTGGTACTTGAGCTTCTGGAGTGCGTGCAGTGACAGACAGTGCCTGCTGGGAGAACTCCATTCTTTTGAGCTCAAGCTGATACTGCCGCTCAGCCTGCCGTTCTCGTTCCGCAGCTTCCTGAAAGCGGCAAATCACCTGCAGGTATATGTTAGGGTCACTGGTGCCTACTTGCTGCAGGGCCGTTTGCCAGTATGAAGCCATTCCCCCCACAAGGCTGGGGCTACTGGTCCCTCCTGGTGAAGTAATCCTTGGGACCGGGCTGCTTGCCGCACTTTCTGGCCTAGCCCCAAAATCAGGACTCTGCTCAATTCTCTGCATGGCTGTGGCTGCCTCCATTTCAGCCATACACTCAGGATCTCCAAAAGCCTGGTTCTGCAGTTCTGGAGATCTGCTTCTGAGTCCACTAGCCATCCACTGGTATTTGCCAAATAAAAGATAGGATAGAATAC
This sequence comes from Leptodactylus fallax, assembly GCA_947044405.1. Taxonomy (NCBI): domain Eukaryota; kingdom Metazoa; phylum Chordata; class Amphibia; order Anura; family Leptodactylidae; genus Leptodactylus; species Leptodactylus fallax. The sequence continues at coordinate 186,618 of CAMRHE010000017.1, forward strand.
AAAGAGTAAGGGAGGGGAACAGCACTGTATCAAACTTTCACTGTATCTTAATGCTTGCTTTAATACCGAGCTTGTCTCATAGGATTACCACAATCCCCACCGTCTGAGTGATAAAGGTCACCAACACACGCTGTTTATCCTAAGATCCCACTACGCTGCCACCAATGTGAAAGATCCTCAGTACGCCAACACCGCGTTGGCCCACACCTGAGACTTCTTTACTAAAAACCACACTCACCGCCAGTGAGTGCTGGGTCCATAAGATAAATACAAGACAAGCTTTCTAAATTTTGGAATATTTATTAATCCCTAAATGGGTCGGTATTAACATCTAACACATGCAGTTCAGAACAGATATGCAGATGTATACAAGCATTAACAGTTACTAGTTACAATATGCAGTACAATGAATAAAAAGGGAATAAAATTGAAATAATTACTTTGCCACACATATCCTTGATGTGGTTCTGTAGTCCAACACTCACACATGCTCTGGTATGTGTGAATAACCAGTGGAGGCTTCTAGCAGCATCATCACAGTATTCTCAGTAATCTCCATGCTCATCACAGTATATCCCAGTAGTCTCATCATAGTATTCTCCTGTAGTCTCTCCCACTGACCTCTTACCTCATCTTTTATACCCTTGATTACACCACCCAGAATGAGGTCACCGGCGACGGCAAGTCTGATTGACTAACGCACTCAAGCCAAGATTCTTTGTAAGGAGGGGGGACCAAGTGGAATGATACAATGCCTTCTATATGTTATCAACCATGTCTGATCAACAGCCCAGGCTGAACAATGCATGTGTATTTGATCACCCAGGGCTATGTAGGAATTCAATGGAGCCATTCTGGGATGGATACAAAGCCCTATTGTTACATGGTTGCCACTACTACCCTGGGAAGATCAGATCACAACCTAGTACATCTCCGACCTGTGTACAAGCCACTTGTACGTAGAGAACCAGCTGTCACCCGCACAGTGAGGATATGGTCCGAGGAGAGTGATGAGGCTCTGAGGGATTGTTTTGACACAACCGCATGGGAAGTTCTGCAGGATTCTTATGGGGAAGACATAGAAGGACTCACACACTGCATAACGGACTACATTAATTTTTGTGTGGACAACACAGTACCCACAAAAGTGGTGAGGTGCTTCTCCAATAACAAACCATGGATTAACTCTGATATAAAAACACTACTTAAGGAGAAAAAGATGGCATTCAGGACAAGAGATAAGGAGGGGGTTGAGGGAAGTACAAAAGGAGCTGAGGCATCAAATCAGGCAAGGAAAAGCCAATTATAAGGAAAAAAATGGAAAAGCAAATGGAAAGAAAAGACATAAGGGGGGTCTGGGAGGGGCTTAAGTCAATTTCGGGTCATAAACAGTCTGTCTGCCAGATTGAGGCAGATGTTAATTGGCTTAATGAACTAAACCTATTCTTCAACAGATTTGATCACACACCAGCTCCTCCCACCCCAGTATGTCCTTCAGCTCCCCCCACCACAATGACTTCTCCCCATGCGGCCACTTCCCAACAGACCAGTAAATCCAGAAATCCATCTTTATCTGGCCACAGTCTGACCTTCACACGGGCCCAGGTGAGGAAGGAGATGAAAAAGATCAAGGCGAGGAAAGCCGCAGGGCCAGATGACATCAGTGCAAGGCTAATTAAGACTTGCGGGGACCAGCTGTGTGGTATAATTACATATATGTATAATATGAGCCTGAGGCAGGAAATAGTCCCTGAATTATGGAAATCTTCTTGTGTGGTACCAGTTCCAAAGAAACCCCACCCTATGGACCTCAACGACTACAGACCTGTAGCACTGACATCCCACCTGATGAAGATCTTGGAGAGATTGATTCTCACACATCTCCGCCCTCTAGTGAGCCCCGCTATGGACCCCCTCCAGTTTGCTTATCGGCCGGGCATTGGGGTAGATGATGCCATCATCCATCTTCTGCACAGGGCTCTGTCTCACCTGGAGAAACCAGGGAACACAGTGAGAATAATGTTCTTTGACTTCTCCAGTGCTTTTAACACCATACAGCCCAGGTTATTGAGGGACAAGCTGGGCCTTGCTGGAGTGGACCACCACCTCTCCAACTGGATCCTAGACTACCTCACAAATCGACCTCAATACGTGAGAGCCCGAGACTGTGTGTCAGGTACCGTGATCTGTAATACGGGGGCACCTCAGGGTACGGTTCTCGCCCCTTTCCTCTTCACACTGTACACTGCAGATTTTAGGCGCAACTCATCCAGCTGCTACCTACAGAAGTATTCTGACGACTCTGCAATAGTGGGTCTCATCACAGATGATGATGACAGTGAGTACAGAGAACTGAACCAGCATTTTGTGGACTGGTGCCACCGGAACCACCTGAAGATTAACGCGGGGAAGACCAAGGAGATGGTGGTGGACTTCCGTAAAGGCAGATGCCCTCCAAAACCAGTGGACATCCTGGGGACGGGCATCGAGATTGTGAACACCTATAAGTACCTGGGTTTGCTCCTTAATAATAAGCTGGACTGGGCAGATCATATGGAGGCCCTGTACAGGAAGGGCCACAGCAGGCTCTACCTGCTTAGGAAGCTGAGAGCCTTTGGAATCCGGGGGGCACTTCTTAGAACTTTCTGCAACTCGGTAGTGGCATCAGCCATCTTCTTTGGAGTGGCCTGCTGGGGGAGCAGTATATCAACCAGGGACAGAAATAAACTGGACAAGCTGATTAGAAGGGCCAGCTCTGTCCTGGGGAGCCCACTGGACCCAGTGCAGGTGGTGGGTGACAGAAGGATACTGTCCGTGGTGAGCTCCATGCAGAAGAAGAAGTCCCATCCCATGCATGAGACTGTGATCGCGCTGAGCAGTACTGTCAGTGACCGACTGCTCCACCCTAGGTGTGAGAAGGAGCGCTATCGGAAGTCTTTCCTCCCCACCGCGGTTAGGCTGTACAACCAACACCGACCTAAGCGGAGATCATTACACACAGAGAACTGAAATATCTCTCTGCCTGTTAAATCCCCCCTCCCCCCTGCTAGTCCTATCTGTCTGTCTGCTATTAATGTAATGCCTCTCACCTTGGAACATTCCTGTACATGTTGTATTTGTATTTGTATCTGCTTATCTTATCTTATCTTTGCTGCTGTAACACACTGAATTTCCCCATTGTGGGACTATTAAAGGACATATTATTATTATTATTATTATTATTATTATTATTATTATACACCTAGGATTAGAGCTGCGCACATTATGAGTGAATGGAAGTAAGAGGGAGATACGATACCCAGAGATCAAAATACATCTTTGAGTTATAGCCATATTTAAGTGGAATCATCACAAAGAGGCTCATTTTTTTTTAAGAGTTTTTTTAAATTCTTGGCTTTTCTGGTGTGTTTTTTTTGGTGAGCATCCCTTGTTTTCAATGGGATTTAGAGTGTTTTTTTTCTCCCTCAAGATAGGGCAGGATGCTTATTTTTTCAGCTAGTTAGGCTGGGTTCGCATCTGTGATGGCTTTCCGTTCGGGGATTCCGTCCCCCATTCAGCTTATAGCCTATGGGGTCCCACATTCAGTTTATAGCCTATGGGGTCCGCAGGTTTCCGTGGGTAACCGCTTTTTAAGTGGATTGGGTTTCCGTTTTTCAGGTCCCTAAGCGGACACGAAGAATGGAAACCTGAACGCAGGTGTGAACCTAGTGTAAGCTGAAAAAACATCTCTGATAAAAGAAGCTAGCCGACTATCATTGAAATCAAATGGAGAGGTGTTTTTGAAGCTATTTTTGAGACAGAAAAGCCTCAAAAACAGCTTCAAAAGAAGCGATGTGAAGTCACCCTTATACTAAGGCCCCACGTTGTGGAAATGCAACTTTTTTGTTGCAGATTTTGCTACAGTTTTTTGAGCCAAAGCCATGAATGCCTAGAAAAGGAATGGGAAATATATAGGAAGTTCTTATACTTCTATCCTTTGCTCAATCCACTCCTGGCTTTGGCTCAAAAAACCGCAACAAAATCTGCAACAAAAAAAGCTGCATCTCCACAACGTGGGGCCTCGGCCTTAAAGGGAATATGTCATGAGCAACCTATTGTTTAAGTCCCATATTTATGTTAAACATATACTGTATTTAAAGAACTTTTGGTGATGTTTTAATTTTCCATGTTTTTATCTGTATATAAAAAAAATAAAAATCTTGCAGTTCCAACTTTTACCAATAAGCCTAAAATATCTTTAGAGGTCATTGGCATAGTGGCCAGAGTCGGAACTGCAGGATTTTTTTTCTTTATCTTAAAGAATATTTTTAACATAAAACTTGATTTTAAAAATAGCTTATTTTCTGTTAACACAAAATAAAAAACAGACAACTTATGCCCAAGCTTTATTTACAGGATGACGCAGACACACAGCAAGGCATTAAAAGCATTTTAAAAGTACAACATGAGAAATACATACTGATAGGAAATGTAGATTGTGAGCCCTATATGTAAAAGCGCTGCGGAATATGATGGCGCTTTAATAAGTAAACTAAATAAATAAATAATAAATAAATACACAACATGATAAGGGTTTTTAACTGCCTGTTAAAAAAAAAAAACAGATGAACTTCATTGGTCTTTTATTTTGACCCAACCCACTGATGTTGTTATGGTATGTGTTTTGACGCACCTTATTGGTATTTTTGTGGAGCGAGTCCTTTGGGGTGTTTAACTAGGAGTTTATACAGAGAGCCAAAACTTCAGTTACTCTAAGGCCCCATGTAGCGGGCTGCAGCAAAAAAGCGCTGTGGGAAAAACTGCGGCAACAACGCATCCCGGTTTTTCCCACAGCACTTTTCACAGAAAGTGCACAGAGGTTTCCTCTGCTTCCATTAAACTTATGGGGAAATCACCGGCGTTTCCGTAAGGTATAATTGACATGCTGCAATTCAACGTGTCCGCTGAATATATTTTTCTGCAATGTGTGGATGGGATTCACTTTGCAGGGACTTCAAAACGCGGCGTGAGGCCCAGGCCTTATACAGGACCTTTACTCACCATAGGGAGTATTGTATACCTTTGGTGCCGTTAGTTTTGGTTACTGATATCCCTGCACTGTCAGTGGGGCCAGCCTCGCAGCTCAGCCTCATCAAGTGAGGAACACCCCCCTGACAGTACACCTCTATAGTCTTGTACTGTGATAGTAACCGAAACTAACGGCACCAATATTTCTGCAACTGGGACAGATACCTACAAAACTGGCAGCATTGTCTGCTTTGCAATGGTAGATAACACTCCCCATCTTATGATATGAAAAGTCCTTTTTAAGCGATGTACATTCTATATAGTTGTGATCAGTCTCCATTGGATATTTTGTACACAGGGTAAACTTGACATGGGGTCCTCCTATATATTTTGGAAAGAGACAAGCTGAGTATGGGGTTTCGCCTCACAATCACCTGCTATCTACTGCAGAACCTCAAGTAAATATATTCATTCTCCTCAAATATCTATTTTGTTAGAATTATAGGCATCCCTGACATCCGTTGACCTGAAATTTAACGTTTTTATTATTTTACTTATTGGGAAAATTGTTCCAGCACTCAGACAACCCTTTTACATTTTGTACATGTCTGTCCCGTACACCAAAGCAATGGACTATAACTAACTCAGTGACTGCGGTGTCCTATTCAGATAATCACATAACAAAGCAAATGAGAACTGTGCTGGTAAATGCAGAACAAAGGTTACAGAGATGGCTCCTCGCCAGACATCATAACTGGAAATGTTCATTCACATTTATTCCATTATTATTTCATCTTGATTTCACTTCCTCTACTGTGGTTTAAGAAGCCCATGCAAAGTAAAGGTATGTTAGTGGAATCCGCCAATTTTGGCCCTCCTGACCCACACCCAATGGCAGATGTTGTGTGATGTGTTGGCAGATGATGTCTTATATGGGTTAGGCAGCTGAATTTAAAGCAAAGAGGCAGAGGAGACGTTAACAAGAAGGAAGAAGGGGGCGGAGATGCAAGGAGAGGGTGATGACGCAGCGGGTGCTCGGTGCACAGGGGGAACGCCCCCTGTGCTCCGTGGAAGCTAATTTACATATCAAGAAAAAGGCTTTTTATGAAAAACGCCGGCAAGAGTCAGGAAATAAAAGGTATGCCTACAACTGCCTTTATAAGGGCTACATGAATATAGCCTTAGCTAAAAATTGAAAATCTCAATGATAGACTCCCTTTAAGGGCAGCTTTATCCTGACTTATATCAGGGATATAAGTCAGCCAACCCGAGCATATATGTGTTTGGGGGAATTGGGTGAGCTAACCGTCATCTGAACAACTGTTCTTCTGACAGCAGTCTTAGGTATATGGCCTGCTTAAGACCACAAATGTGTTGAAATGCTCTATATAGGCAAATAAATAATGTCATAATAGAGCATTGAGTATATAAGAAAAAGAGGTTTCAGCCTGTACTAAAAGAATTGAGGATTTTCGCGAGTGAGTGAAGCTATAGCCCCACGTAGCGAGCCGCAGAAAAAAAAAAACACTGTGGAAAAGACCACAGCGGATACACATTTTGTTTTTTGCCACAGCGTGTTTCACAGAAAGTCTGCAGAGTTTTTCTCTGCGGACGTTCTGCCCCTATTATACCAATACCTAAAACGCCAGGTTTTCTGTAGGTATAATTGACATGCTGCGATTTTCACAAATGCAAGCGTTTTTGCAAAATTTTTTGTAAAATTAAGTTTGATTAAATGATTTAAAAAAAGAAATAAATAAATCTGTAGCATGGTGTAATCTTGATCTTAATATTGATATCCTATCTTATGTATCTACAGCTCCTATGAAAGCCTAGTCATCTCCATGGTAACAGACAACAAACATTGTGCAGTACTTCTGCAACTTTACTCCATCTTCTATGTAGCACACCAAATGTATATTAGAAAGACAATCAATTTATGGATGGGAATATGACTGGAGATTCAGACTACAACGAGACTGTAGTCTCTTATCATAAAGATAATATATATAAAGTATATATATATATATATATATATATATATATATATATATATATATATATATATAATTTTTTCTCAAAATTATTTGCAGACTTGATAAATTTTTCATTTTTTATGCACTGAAATAAAAAAGGTTGTGAATTGGCTATAAGTCTTTGGCTATAAATTTATTATATTTGACATTATATTCAATGCACTTAATATATTATGATCAATAATTTATTTTCCAGAACTGTTCTTATTAGTGGCATATAACATTTTATATTGACAGGTTCTTTTCAATCCACCTATCAACCTCAAGTTAATGTTCACGGCCCATCATCAGGTTAATGGTGTTGAACAGCATCATATGCAAAGTAAATGAGTTGAGAAGGATAGATGAGGTTTCAATTTCAGAATAGAAGGTGCAATGTTTTGTTAACTTCTCTGAAAACTATAGCAGGAATTTATTAAAGTTACCACAGCAGTATCCTGGCGCATTTTTGGCACATGGTCATTTGTGCCAGAGCCCCTTAAAAATTTTGGCGCATTTTCCACCAGTACTCTTATTATAAATACTATACACTGTCCTTAATAAAGTACTCCCAATGTGTATTGTAAATAGGAGATAAATTGTATGTGTGACTTACACATCCTATAGTGTTTTGCTATTAAATTCTAAAACTGCCAACACAATGAGATACAGAAGCAACTGGGTAGGGATTTATTCAGGGCTGTGGAGTCGGAGTTAGGCTGAGGCCACACATTGCGGAAACGCAGCTTTTTTTGTTGCAGATTTTGCTGCGTTTTTTGAGCCAAAGTCAAGAATGGCTACAAAAGAAAAGGCAAAATATATCGGAAATTCTTATACTTCTCCCTTCTGCTCAATCCGCTCCTGGCTCTGGCTCAAAAAAAACGCATCAAAATTTACAACAAAAAAGCTGTCTGCTATTCCTCTTGACTCCTTCGCATGCTCGGCACAGGGGCTCATTGGTTAGCACTGCAGCCTTGCCAGCGCTGGAGTACTGGATTTGAATCCTGCCAAGGACAACATCTGCAAGGAGTTTGTATGTTCTTCCTGTGTTTGCGTGGGTTTACTCCAAAGACATACTGATAGGAAATGTAGATTGTGAGCCCTATATGGGACAGCAACTGTCAATGTCTGTAAGGTGCTGTGGAATATGATGGCGCTATATAAGTAAGCATAATAAATAAATTAATAGTGCATGTATTATAAATAGGGAGAAAGGCACACATTGTATAGTCAGTTAGTTTTGATGAAACTGATGGATTGTACCAATGTTTATCTAATGCATATGAGCACCTTAATAAAAGGAAGGTTTGGTGATCTCTGTAATAATTGTATTGTATTATTTCCTGTTGCTTTTGTAGCCTGTGTGACATAGTAGGGGATCCTGAGTCTCACAACACAGCGCCACCTAGTGAGCCTCACACATGCATTACACCTCCCATAGGATTGAATAGTAACCACATGTCCAATGGGAGGACATCACCTGAGTAAAAGGGGAGGAGTCAGCTGATCCCTGGGTCCCCATGGTAACACCCCTTCAGGAAGGTCCTGTGTGAGTAGTTAGAAGTGTGGAGAGTTAGGAGCAGGAGGTGAGGAGATTAGTGTGATGTCCTGTGAAGAAAGTGAACTTAGTGCAGGTATCTCAAGTCCAAGACAGGCCCAGGAAGGTTGGAGAGTTGACATACTCCAGCTATTCAGAAGATCCTGTCCCCTGTCTGCCTAACCATCGCCCTGAATGAAGTCAAGTGGAAGTCATTTTGTCAGCATGAGACTGTGGAGAGAACATTCTGGAACACGCGCTCCATAGCAAGTATCACAGGATCCAGGGGCCAAGGCCAGACCTGTGGAATATCCTGCCACCCTGACTATTGCACCCCGAAACTCTGAGCTATCAGGACCACATAACATGAGTGGGGAATATTATGTGCTAGTATGGGGGTGGGCATCCTCCTATGTGCCAAATAGGAGCCCAGACGCACCTTAGGGCTGTAACACTGAAGTATAAGGGCTAGGAACACCTTTCATCAAGTCTACCCCAGGACTTTGCCGTGTCACCAGGCGTACCCCTTTATTGTGTACAGAAACTGTTTAAGCATTTGTGCCTCCACATCCATGGAAGAGTCTTCAGTAAAAGTTCAACTCTGTTTCGACTTTACTGTCTCTGTGTCTGACTCTGCACCAACAACATAAAGGCCCCAAACACCACCAGTCCGCACAGTATAGGGGAATCGCCTCAGGGGAACAATCACCACCAACATTTGTGCAGTCCCCTCATCACCAGTACCAGCGGTGGTAACGTGGGACAGCACCAGCGCTGCGCCCTCGTGCCCAGAGACTGTGACAAGTCGGCAGTGTCTGCACCCCACAATCCCAACAGCAGCGTTACCCCCGTCTGGTCACCACAGGAGAAGTATAAATCTTTTTTCTACAAGCCCAGGTTTTAGCTCAGAAACTGGACTAAGAACTAAATAGAAACTGCATGTGTGAACCAAGCCTTAGGCAGAGGCCCCACGTTGCAGAAAAACTGCTTTTTTTGTTGCAGATTTTGCTGCGTTTTTTTGAGCCAAACTCTGTTGTGAATTTAGCAGTAGGGTATAGTATAAGAGCTTCCTATATATTTCCCATTCCCTTTATTGATATTTTTGGCTTTAGCTTAAAAAACTCATCAAAATCTGCAACAAATAAAACTGCATTTCCGCAACGTGGGGCCTAAGTGTAGGTAGATTCCCCCTAGGTAAACCATAACACAGAGTGTAGACATCTAATACCATACAGTTCATGTGCTGACTCTGAAAAACACAATGCATGTTAGGTAAGGGTGGGTTCACACTTGGAGCAGCACTTTGTCTGCCGCGAATCCGACCTAAATGTCGGAAAACTGGATAGGGAAAGGTTTGCGATGCTTTGCTTAAAAACCCATTCACTTGAATAGGTTTTTAAAGCAATGCGCAGGTGTGCTTCTGCACCGAGAAGCCATTTTTTTCGTCGGACACAAAGTCCTGCATGTCCAACTTTGTTTCTGGCAAAAAAAAAGGGCTTCGCGGCGCAGAGAGTGTAAGTGCACACCCGCGCATTGCTTTAAAAACCCATAGAAGTGAATGGGTTCCCTATCCAGTTTTCCGACATTTATGTCGGATTCACGGCGGACGGAGTGAACCCACCCTAAGTAGCCTGGCATACTAGCGCAGGCAAGGGCCAAATACCAACCTAAGAGTATTTTATATGACATTTATAAGATAAGAATATTGAGGGAGCAGAAATGTATTGCCATTCACTATCTACTTGAGAAACCAGTTTACTTTCCTATTTTTTCCTATCATGGCGATGTACCTAATATTCAATCGTTGAAGCAGTGGGATAGCAGGAAAGTAAAAACTGAAGTAAACAAAACATTTGGAGTGTGATTTCTTTGGACAACCTCAAGGACAGATGGATGTCGGGCAGAGGGCGTAGTCCTTACATTTTTACTTCACCCTTCATTCTCCTGGAAGCTGTACTAGTGCAGGCATTAGTTTACCTTCCCCTCATAAAAATGCTAATAATTGAAATAGCGAGATATACAAACACTGTATAAATGCCAGCAAATGTTTATTTGGATTTTGGAGAAATTGACAGAGAGGAAGACGGATCTATATCTGAGATGCCAGGAAGTGCTATGTCTAGCAGATGGTAAATACTACTTGGACAGCAACAGTGCAGAGAGATGGCAAAATATTTGCTAGGCAGATGGAAGCTAGCTACAATAAATTAGCCTTGATCCAGCAGGGAAGTTTTACAGAATTCTGAATAACACGGAGAATATGGAATAGTTATACTTTAATTTATGTCAAGGGGAAACCACTGTAATGAACTGGAAAGGCAGCACATCTAAACAGTAGGATGATAAAAACAAGTGACGTAACCTTAAGACGGCTATACACCATCAATAGCTATCGGATGAAGGCTTGTTTGGCCAACAGCTAGTTATTCATACTCCCTCCATATACACACATGCACACTTGGCAATGTACAAAAAATGCTTTAAAAATCTCATTTACATAATGGAAAAAATTATGGTCATAATTTATGGCACGTAGAAAATACTCCATATGTCTGCAATGCAAAGACAGAAATCTAATCAAATCTGCAGCAAAATAAACACGTAACACATGAGACTCCCCAGTGCAGAAGGATCAGCAGTTGACTTTTCTTTAAATAATGCTGGCTATACATATAAGATTCTCATTTGGCCTATAGCCAACTCTACAAATACCTCCATATACATGAATGCTTGGCTGAGCATGCATGTCTTCTCTATAGCGGCTACTTTGAGAGCAAAGGCATGTTTAAATCAAACTTGGTCATCCTTTCTTTCCTTCTTCATCTGCCAATAGGAGAGAGTCAGGGACATCCATATACTGTACATTAGTTGGTTGGCTGGTCCCATCATAATCACCATGTTTGGCAGCCATTTATTTATTGTGTATTGTTACTTTTACACATTCTGTATTGCTACTTTTATACATTTTGTATGATAAAAGACATAACTTGTAGATCCTGGCCCCCCAGTGTAAAGTCTATAACAGGGTTCACCACCTACCATGGGCCATTTATTATACTATTGTCTTCTTATTGGCTATTGAGTCATATACACACTATGAAGGTGTTTACATGGTTTACAAATGATCTCCACATCCATTACTAATCTACCAAAGGATGAGAGGATCATTAATGAGAATGCTACCGAGATGTAACCAGAAGATGACAGCTCTCAACAATGGATGTAACAATGGTTTGATCTGCATTGGAATAGCAATGCAAATATATGACAGCAAAACTAGTCATCTACACCTGGGTAGCATGTACGAGCCAGCCCAGACAGACATAGGCTTCCTCACACTTATTAACCTATGTTGTATTTCTGCATATCTCTATGGATGGAAGACTCTGATCTATGATTCTTCTATCAGTTACATGGTGATATTCAACCTAATGTTTTTATTTGTAGTAAGAAGCTTCTTATTGATATGCCAGGCTGCAAAGAATTTGATCTAAATATTCTTACATGTAATAATAATGCAAAGAGGGTGACACTATTTGGGTTCATGTGGAAGAGGGGATTATAATTCTGACATGTTTTAGTAAAAATACTTCTAATTCCCATCATATAACAATTTTGTTGTAGGGGCCTTTACTAGAAACAGAAACATACCTCTGTGGTTACAAACCAAGGCAGCAATGCAGAGATAATCATCTTTTTATGGGTATTGAAAACAGCTTTAAGTGCATCGGGGGCGGAGCTTGATTTGCCAAATTTGCCTACAAACAGCTGTGACAAGGGCAGAGGATGAAATATGTTATTCACTGTTAAGGGAGCAACGATGAGTAACAATTTTGGAGGACAATTAGAACACTTTTGACGACCTTGGGGCAGGTCTGGCAATCAGGCTCCGCCCCTAGTGCACTTACATGCTGATTTGTATAGCCATAAAAATATTATCTTTGCACTGCTTTATTGGTTTGTAGCCACACAGGTATATTTCTGCTCCTATTTAAGGCCTCTGCTTGGCACTATTATTGTTTTGGATCAGACAGACTCTCTTTAAGTATTCATGAGCTTTGTTAGGCTTGCATGTTCTTTTATTTATTCCGGATGTTTCTATCCACAGACAATGGTACCTGGTGTATTTTTGCACTTTATCTGTAATTAAAATATTGTAATATGTAAATCACAGGAAGTTAAAGAATTAACTGGCTTTTAAATAGGAAACAGATCTTCTCTTAAGGAAACTAACGTTAGGAGCCCGATACGTCCTTAACTCAATGTCATTATCACTTATGTTGATTTCAAACTTTATCATTCTGAAAGTTTTCAAGCATAAGATCATTAGAAAGAACAAGAGAAAAAGTAAAGCGTAAAGAAAAGCATCATTAAATAGAAAGTCTGAACAGAGTCTTGTGCGCCTCGAGCAAGAAGTGATTTCGTTTCCTGTTAACTGGCTGACTGGTTTCCCATACAGTGGAGAAGGATAGACACATTTTATCCCGCTGACTCCGTCCATGTTTCCATCAGAAAGCCACATAATTAAGTACCAGATCTTGCAGTCACAATGCAATGGGTTGGAAGATAAATTCAACTTTTTTAAGTTTATCAACTTATCGAAGGCTCCAGCGGGGATTACTGTTAATAGGTTCTCCTGTAGGTATAACTCTTCTGTTTCCTTGGGAAGGGATGGGACGTTTTTCAGGTTCTGGGAGCTGCAGTCCACCCGTAATGTATTTTTAGTCAGGTTTATACATTTACATTGTACAGGGCATTCACTTCCATCAGCAACAGTCAGGAACCAGATCCCAAGAAGTATGAGGTTTGGGCCAATCAGCATCCTGAAAAAGATGGTCAAAATCTTGTGAGAAAACTAGTGAAATACCATTGGTCACCTGATCACGCTCTAAGATTTCTGCTATCTATAAAGTATGGAGTCAATGGATTTACCAAATTTGTCCAGTTTGAAAAAAATTATTTAAAATTCCATATTCTGAGTTTAATATACATATACCCTATTAGAATAAGAGGTGTCATGGGGGAAGGGGGTCTATGACCTCTTCTTTTAGCCAAAATATAGGAGAACCTTTTGTTCTGGCATACTTGAGAAGAATGACTATTTATTTGATTGGCTGCCATGGGAAACTACATACCGCTGCATGCAAAGTACATGACTGGCTGCAGAGTCAGACATATGGCAGGAGCTGGATCCATGAAATCAAATGATTACCGAAGCAGCTCCTTTCCTAAGGGCGGTGCAGATGGGACAGGCATGACAATGTCTTAACTTAAAGAGGACCTTTCACATCCTCATGTATATGCGGTTTTACATACCGCTAGAAAGCCGACAGCGCGCTGAATTCAGCGCGCTGTCAACTTTTCCGTTATGTGCCCCAGGGCTGGAGATATCAGGGGTCTAAATTTCACCATTCACTGTCAGAAGGGCGTTCCTGACAGTCTAGCTGCGCTGTGAGGAACGACCTCCCTAACTGTGCTCGTCCATAGCCCTGTACTGGGGGGGCGTTCTTCACAGCTCAGCGTCATCACTGGGCAGTAAGTAACGCCCCCTCTGACAGTACAGGGCTATGGACGAGTAGAGAGTGAAAGGCCCTCTTTAAGAGGGGCGTGGGTCTTTTCACTTAGTGGCAAGTATACTTGTGCATTACTTGAACAGCCCCTTGATTTAACTAAGAATGGTGTACTGCTTCATTTTTCCTGTGGTGGTGCTTTGGTGACATCATGTCTGTTGGTTACATGGCCATGCTGCAGATCAGTCACATTCATTTTAATGGGATGGAGATGTGGCATTGCCATGTGACCAATGGACATGATGTCACTTCCTGAGAAGAAAAAAGCAGCCATTTTTTCAAATCCTACACAACCCCTTTAAAGAGTACCTGTCATGTCCTCAGGCACATGCGGTTTTATATACTGCTAGAAAGCCGACAGTGCACCTAAGTCAGCGCACTGTCGGCTTTCCCGTTATGTGCCCTGGGGCTGGAGATATCGGTGCCGTTACTTTTCTGCCCATCGTCAGCAGGGCGTTCCTGACAGTCTAGCTGGGCTGTGAGGAACGCCCTCCCTGACTGTACTCGTCCATAGACTTGTACTGGGGGGCGTTCCTCACAGCTCAGCGTCATCGCTGGGCGGTAAGGAACGCCCCCTCTGACAGAACAGGGCTATGGACGATGACCTAAGAGATGACCTAACTGAAGAGAAGAATTCTACTAATTTTCAGATATAAAACAATAAATAAAGTAATACATGATGTATTGTATATATTGGAGGAATTCTTATACAATGAAAGACAATTTTTTGTTACCGTATTGTTGCTTTAAAAGTAAGTTTACTACCCCTTTAAATACTGCATATTATCTATATTTTGGTTGCATAGAACAGGTTACGTTCTTGTTTACCACAGAAATATCCTTCCCAATGGGGAGTAAATTGATAAGAACATCATTATCAGTCGCTAGTATTGTGGGATGTGAGTGATTCTATAATGAAACAGTCACATAAAGTTGAAGAATTCTTCCACCTCTAAAACTCTGCGGCATTTAACCTTCTCTGACTTACACGTGTTTAGCTGTATATTAATTGCCTCTTGCTCTCATTGTGGTTCTCCTACTGAATCTATCTGGGAAATCCAATGACAGTGCATTTTAATTGTCACATTTTTTTTGCTTGTATATGGCTATTTTCCAAAGCCTGTTAAATGGTAAGAGGTAAAGATAGGCGTTAAATTTATGGGGCGTGAAATTGAAAGCTGAAAATTTGATAAGGCAAATATAACATAACATATTTAGATTAGAGGTTGTTTCTTTTATTGCACTTTTTTGGATTTCTGATTGAGATAAATATAGTTACAATATATGATATACCAAGATTCAGTATTTAATAAGTAAGGCTATATAAACAGTGTCAGACTAAGACCCCACGTAGCGGGCCGCAGCGAAAAAGCTCTGCAGGAAAACTGCGCGGAAATGCATCATGGGTTTTCCTGTATCACTTTTCACATTTTTTTTACGCATGTTTTTTTCCTCTAGCACACTGTTTTGGGGATGGCCCTGGAAAACCCACTTCAAAAAATTGCTAATGTTTAATGCATTTTTTCCAAAAACTGCGTCCAAAAACTGCATCTCGTTTTTTTCCACCTCTCATTCATTTCTATGGGGTTTGCAAGGCGAAATACGTCTCAAAATAGATCATGATGCTTCTTTTTGAGGCTGCCTGCAAAAATCTCAGTGTGAACTTACACCCTTACACTCACCTTCCCTCATCTCTCATGAGCTCCCTCGCCATGTCTAGCATGCCCTTGGGGTCTTCTTTCGGCCTTCTGTATAATGTCACGGGCCAGTCACAGGCCTCAGCAGTCCCCAGGGCCCATGATGTAACCCAGGAGGCTGGAAGAGGACTCTGAGGGAGCACTGAACACCGCAAGGGAGGCCAGGAGAGGTGAGGGAAAGAGATTATGAGTGTTTCCGCACTTCGCTTGGGCCTCCATTTATTATACTCTGGAGTCTGAATAACAGGAAGAATCTAGTTCATTCCAAACCAATTCGCTCATCTGTAATCATAAGTAGGTATATTGTAGATAGTGAAGATTGGTAAGATATGAAGTCTTGCCATACAAATTAGATGTTGTTTATGGAGGCCTCCCAACTATCCATTCATAGGAGATAAGGATTAGGTTACTGGATATCAACATGCCTATTGTTTTCAGAGAGATAAGGTGGTGGTAAAGGGGTCCCATTGTTAGTAGTACTACTTAGTGTACAGAGCCTTCTGCTTACAACTCTGTACACTATATAGTTCAGTCTCCAAATGCTGCTAAGAACAGCTGATTGGTGGGGTGCAGGGTGTGGGACCGCCACCGATCTGATATCCTGCCCTAAGTATAAGTCATTGATATGTAAAACCCACCAAAACCTGGAAAAAACGTTAATGTACAGGAGAGTTTCCATCTGAGGCTTGTATGACATGCTGACAGGACATAAATGTCTTATAGGAGTGGAACTTATCACTGTCTTGAAAACTGCAAATTATATTTTTTTGGCACATGCCCAAAAAGATCTTCATTTTCAATGATACACCAGCTGAAAAATTAGATACCTTTAGCTATTAGGTCCATAGATCCATCTATACATCTTCATGTTTCCTGACCACGGAGGTCGGTAGTTATCCAGTTCTCCTTCCAATGTCAGCCCTGACCATGATGACTGAGCAGATAATATGGAAGTGGATGGTGAAGAGAACCAACATTAGTGGAAATAGACAGCTCTACATTCATGATGTGTGTAAACCAGCTGACATGACATGCCCTGTTGTCAGGAAGAGATAAGAGGCAGTGGTCAGAACTACTGAAAACCTATCAGCGGAGTAGTGTTCAGGACTGATAAGGAGTCTGTAAGATATTACTGCAGAGCTGTACATACGACTAGAAGTAATGGTTTCACTTCAAATTATTTCTCATGAATATTTTTATTAAAAAAATATTATGACATTGTGGAACGTTCATCTGCAGCGTCCTCTTCATTCACCACCTTGTGATTTCTGTACCTAAAAATACATAGTGGTCATGTACAAAATATCACATTTCTAAACGTCTTGCAATGTATAAGTAACTTGCTATACATGACACTATGTACTACACAATAATATGTGATATTCTGGCCATACACATAAGGTTCATTTACATGTGTGCGGATGTTATTTACAGACAGCACCCCACCCTGTTCATTTACGGATGGTGAGCTGTCCGTGGTTGATGTTTTTCACGTCTATGAGAAGATCAACTTTTTTTTTTTGTTTAATCTTCCATATTTTATATGTCTCTGAGTCCGTGAAAAATGGATGACGCACGGATGTCATGTGTTTTTTTTTTTCTCTGACCCATAGACTTTCATTGTTTCATTTTCTAAATTTCTTTTGTCTCTGGGTCCGTGAAAAATGGATGACGCACAGATATCATGTGTTTTTTTTTTTTTATATGACCCATAGACTTTCATTGGTGTGATGCATCTGTGAAAAAAAAGATGTGTCTGATTAAACACACTGACATGAATGGGGACGAAAAATGCGGATGCCACATATACGTGATATGCAGACATGTGAATAAAGCCTTACGCTATGTTCATACCCGTGTCTGGGTTTCCGTTCTTTGGGTCCCCAAGTGGAAACCTAATCCGCTTAAAAAGTGGCTACCCGCGGAAACTAGAAATAGACTATAATGGAGTCTACCCGGTTTCCGCCGAAAAATGCGGAGAGAAAAGTCCTGCTTGCAGCGGATTCGGGGACGGAATGCTTGGCCAATTGTGCATGTGTATAGGGGAGGTGGGCAACATAACTGTCAGCTAAATGATTGTTTAACTGACAGCTGTCTAAGATATATGGCCAGCTACAGTCTCTATGTCATAGCTTCTGTTTATAATGGAAGCCATGAACCTCTACCATGAACCTCCATTGTGCGATGGCACCTGAAGACCATAAGTCCCTCGGGGTCATGTTGTAGTGTTCATTATTTTAATGTAAAGAACAATGTCGCATTCTGCTTTATTTTTACTATCAAATCATGAAGAATTAGTGACTGTGGTCCTGACGCAAATATGAATGGAGCCTTGGGTTGAGAAAAGCTGAGTTTTTTTTGTTGCCTATTTTGCTGTGTTTTCTCAGCCAAAGCTAGGAGTGGATTTAGCAGATGGGAAATGTATAAGAACTTCCTATATATTTCCTGCTTAATTTGAAACCACGCTTGGCTTTGTCTCAAAAAACCCCTAGGATTAAGAGCAGCCTTTTCTACAACGTGTGTCCTCAGCCTTAAAAATAAAGCATTATTCATCTATGTAGGAACAACATAAGAATTTCTCAAACTCTGTTATACATATGATAGAAATACCAGCACCAATTTCCTACCATCAAACAATAGACATTAATCAATATTGAGCAATTTTATTATTTTGCTTGGATCCTCCATAGAATAGCAGCAGAATGTCTCATACATACAGCACAGAGGTGTACACAGAGGCGATGCTGCAGATTATATAACCTGTTACTTACACTATTCTAAATATGCACCACTAGAAATCCATACATAGAATATATAAAATACACAGAAGGGCAGATTTATTAAGACTGGCGTTTCGTACAACCTGGAAGTCACAAGACACGGCTGATTTATGAAGAGGCTCCAGCACGCCCATGCACCAGAATGGAGATCTACGCCTGTTAGGAATTTGGATAGATTTCTGGAAAGTGGCGAACAAGGTGCAAAGAAGGGGATGTGTCACATCTGCAACCTTGCGCTTAAGATGTGACACATTTTCAACCTTCTATGCCAGAAACCTGGCGTAGAGGGGATAATAAATTCCCTCCGATATGTGCAAAGTGAGTAGAACGTGTCCTCTACAAATCTAATACCTGTACACAGCTGTATTAGGGATCCATATTGTATGACTTTATAATACAGCCCCCATTGAAATCTATGGGTTTATACTGTACCTCCATATAGAATTACTAATAAAATAGTAGCAGTGTGTTTCTATCACATGTATTACAGAGGTATTTTGCCTAGAAGTATTGTGCCATAGGGAGGCACTAAATGGCGGCACACTAGACCGTTTCTTCAAACTTAGGTATGGTCTAGAAAGCAAATGTAATATTATGATCTCTGTAGATATTTCCCATAATCTGCTCCTACCTCAGTAGACGATTCCACACAGCATTGTAGTTACCATGGCCAGTCCAATAGGAATATTTTCACTTCTTTACAAGTTATTCTCAAGCTGGCATTTTCAGTTAGTGAGAGGCATATCAATACTGAAACACACGCACAACCACACACAGACGTCCCCGCCCAAAAGATCCCATGTCCAATAAGTTTGAAGAAAGAGTAAAAAAAAAAAAACAAGTTTTTGCTTATTCACGTTAACACTTTATCATCCAAATTACTGCAAACTGACTTTCACTATTGCATATTTTGTCAGTATGTTGCATTGCTATTTTTTGAGCCAAAACCAGAACTGAAACATACAGTAAACTAAGAAAAACTATTAATGGAAAGATTTGTACCTCTTCAGTGCTGTAGACCCGATTCTGGTTTGGGATATACAAGTACTGTATACAAGTGTGAAAATTCACTGCTTTAAATCAGCTTTAGGATGCCCTTACATGGTGTTCCGGCCACATCCGATATGCGCTAATTGACGGGATGTAACTGAAGAGTAAGTATCTTAATTTTACAGTTCACAGTAAAATCTGGTAATGAGTTCATAGACTTATATTACTTATAAACTTTATGATTTTTGAATAAGTTATGCAGAAAAAAAAAATCAGGATGTAAACTGGTGTCCTGCCTTTATGGTATGTACACCATTACACCATTGTTTCCAAAAATAAACAGGTGACTTTTGATAACTGCGTTAACTACATACAGGTGGGGCATCTGATTCACTTATGGCAGAGGAGTCCAAACTTTTTCCAAGGAGGGCCAGATTTGGTGAGGTGAAAATGTGTGGGGACCGACCATTCAGCCTGACATGGCTGGGGCCCCACATAGCGTAAACACCATGGCAAAAACCACAGCATTTTACAGTACCTGGAAAGTGGATGGGATTCTGGCTAATCCCATCCACACATTGCAGAAAAATATCCGCAGCGAACATGTTGGGATTTCATAAACCGTTGCGTTTTTGTAAATCACAGCATGTCAATTATACCTACGGCGTTTTCCATATAGGTATAATTGAAGCAGAAAGTCTGCAGAGGAAAACTCTGTGAAAAGCGCTGCGGGAAAAACTGTGATACATTTCCACAGCGGTTTCCACTATCGTGTTTCTAGTGGTATATAATACCACACATCTATGTGGACATGAAAGGTCCTCTTTAACATTAAATGGAAATGAACTATTTTATGAATTTTTTATGGCAAATGGCATACTTTTAATTTCTTCAGACTCAAAAATTAGCCCCCAACACTGGCCCCCACACAATATAATGGCCTCATCACTGGTCTCCATAGATACAGTATGGGGGACCAGTGAAGAGGCCACTGTATGGGGGGACCAGTAAAGTGGCCACTGTATGGGGGGAATAGTGAAGGGGCCACTTTATGGGCCATACAGTGGCCCCTTCACTGATCCCCTCATAACAGTATTAGGTCAGTACTCACCTGTCTGATCCCCAGTCCCGCTCTGTCTCCCTGCTCCGGAAGCAAGGTTGTGATGTCTTGTGCACCCGGAGGAGGGAGTAACGGGAGGCGCTGGAAAGCAGACAGCTGAGTATCGGTACTTAGATTGTAGTTAATAGGGGCTGTTACCGGACCTCTACTGCCTATTGAAAAAGCAGTGGGGATCCGGTAGGGCCCCCTATAGGAAAGAGCGCTCGCAGGCCAGATAAAATTTGAACATGGGCTGCATTTGGACATGCCTGACTTATGGAGCATCTGTAGCTAGCAAGGAAATTGAAACAAGAAGACATTGGGGCACATTTATTAATCCAAGTCCGATACTTTTCTGTCTACATTTGCGCCAAAATTCATAGTGCACAGAATTTATGACATATTTCAGTGTGCGCCAGAAAGAAAATAAAAATACGATAGGCTCGACACTTATGAAAAATGTGTACCAGAATGGGTGCAGTTTAGAAATGTCTCACAACACATTTATGAAAAAGAAAAGAATGAATATGGCGCAGATTTCCTGTGCAAAGTAGACCAAGTTTAAAATGGTGTAAAGAATTTACAACAATTTACTTCATGTGCCAAACATTCCTGTCGTGCACCACATATTTGTTTCAATAAGCGAGAGACAAAAATCTGCCAGCAAATGTTGGCAGGTACGATATAGATCCTACAATGAAGGGGCAAAGTTGTCCATTCCAGTGATCTGTGGGGTGAATAGTAGCTGTAGCTCTGATATTTATCAGCTACATTGTGAATAGGTGATATATGTAAAAAGTGGGAACATCCCTTTAAATGATAAAGGAAAGTATGCCCCTTCCTTCCCCCAAAATATAGATGTGCCTTCCATACCTTTTCCCTTGGATGGATATGTCCAGTTATGTGTGTCAAGAGATGACTAGCTTTTCAAAACTATATGAATTTGTGATATTCTTTCACAAGATGACAATCCTCTAAGTGTTGATGAATGGTCACCCAATGGATGATATGTGAATTACCTGTCAAGGTTTTGCTAAGATATTGTGATTCTGTACTGAACTGATTTCATACAAAATTTGAGTCCTTAACCAAACCAGAGCTAAGCTAAGTGTGGACACATCTGTACATCAATGTTGCAAATGCATGAAGTTTGCAATGTGGAAAAAAGGTAAAGGATCGTGTATACAATATTGTCCATGGAGAATGAGACATCTCATAAAAGTAAACTAACATTCAACACTAGATGGCACACTTGAAACATTTGTAAAAACTTTGTGACCCTGAGTGCATAACCCAAGAAAATGAGAAAGAGAACGAGCGTCAAGAGTAAGAATTTTTATAAAGAATACTGCAATTTCATCTAGGATGAGATGTGGCCTGGTTACTACAGCACCTACCTTGTACTTTTCTTGAACTAGGGTTACTCCTAGATCATACCACAAATCTTCAGTCTCATGATATACCAGCACTGAACTAAACTTTCCCTATCTGGAGAGGTATAATGTCTCCACATAAATTTTGGAACACTTTCTCCACTAATATATTTGCTCCTGAATGGTTTTGTGATAGGATGCGTGCGGTAATTTATGTACAGCAGGTACGGGCTTAACGGTTTATTGATCGAGTGATTTATTACATCATAGCTTAGCATTCAGCAGGCTTGACACCTGCAGTAAATATCTTGTAGTAACACTGAAATATGCAAATGGATAATGGCGCAATATAGGATTTCAATAATGAATCACAGCATCATGGAAGATGAGTCATCTACAAGCAGAATACAGATATTCATATGTTGGCAATCATATAATATATACAGTGCCTTGCAAAAGTATTCGGCCCCCTTGAACTTTTCATCCTTTTGCCACATTTCAGGCTTCAAACATAAATATATAAAATTTAAATTTTTTGGTGAAGAATCAACAACAAGTGGGACACAGTTGTGAAGTAGAACAAAATTTATTGGTTATTTTAAACTTTTGTAAAAAATAAAAAACTGAAAAGTGGGGCGTGCAATATTATTTGGCCCCTTTACTTTCAGTGCAGCAAACTCACTCCAGAAGTTCAGTGAGGATCTCTGAATGATCCAATGTTGTCCTAAATGACTGATGATGATAAATATAATCCACCTGTGTGTAATCAAGCCTCCGTATAAATGCACCTGCTCTGTGATAGTCTCAGTGTTCTGTTTAAAGCGCAGAGAGCATCATGAAGACCAAGGAACACACCAGGCAGGTCCATGATACTGTTGTGGAGACGTTTAAAGCCGGATTTGGATACAAAAAGATTTCCCAAACTTAAAACATCCCAAGGAGCACTGTGCAAGCGATCATATTGAAATGGAAGGAGTATCAGACCACTGCAAATCTACCAAGACCCGGCCGTCCCTCTAAACTTTCATCTCAAACAAAGAGAAGACTGATCAGAGATGCAGCCAAGAGGCCCATGATCACTCTGGATAAACTGCAGAGATCTACAGCTGAGGTGGGAGAGTCTGTCCATAGGACAACAATCAGTCATACACTGCACAAATCTGGCCTTTATGGAAGAGTGGCAAGAAAAAAGCCATTTCTCAAAGATATCCATAAAAAGTCTTGTTTAAAGTTTGCCACAAGCCACCTGGGAGACACACCAAACATGTGGAAGAAGGTGCTCTGGTCTGATGAAACCAAAATCGAACTTTTTGGCCACAATGCAAAACGATATGTTTGGCGTAAAAGCAACACAGCTCATCACCCTGAACACACCATCCCCACTGTCCAACATGGTGGTGGCAGCATCATGGTTTGGGGCTGCTTTTCTTCAGCAGGGACAGGGAAGATGGTTAAAATTGATGGGAAGATGGATGGAGCCAAATACAGGACCATTCTGGAAGAAAACCTGTTGGAGTCTGCAAAAGACCTGAGACTGGGACGGAGATTTATCTTCCAACAAGACAATGATCCCAAGCATAAAGCAAAATCTACAATGGAATGGTTCACAAATAAATGTATCCAGGTGTTAGAATGGCCAAGTCAAAGTCCAGACCTGAATCCAATCGAGAATCTGTGGAAAGAGCTGAAAACTGCTGTTCACAAACGCTCTCCATCCAACCTCACTGAGCTCGAGCTGTTTTCCAAGGAAGAATGGGCAAGAATTTCAGTCTCTCGATGTGCAAAACTGATAGAGACATACCCCAAGCGACTTGCAGCTGTAATCGCAGCAAAAGGTGGCACTACAAAGTATTAACTTAAGGGGGCCGAATAATATTGCACGCCCCACTTTTCAGTTTTTTATTTTTTACAAAAGTTTAAAATAACCAATACATTTTGTTCCACTTCACAATTGTGTCCCACTTGTTGTTGATTCTTCACCAAAAAATAAAAATTTTATATCTTTATGTTTGAAGTCTGAAATGTGGCAAAAGGTTGAAAAGTTCAAGGGGGATGAATACTTTCGCAAGGCACTGTATTTGGCACCCAAGATGGATAACCAGTGGAAATCTATCTGCACTGGATCTACAACTGCTGTGCTCTATCTAGTATGAAATACATGGCATAGATGATGTATAAACGGTAGTACACAGGAAACAGACATGTATGAAGAAATCAGTTACGGCTCATGCACACAAGTATGTGGATTTTGGTCCTATTAGGTCTCATGCACATGACTGAGGATGCCGTCCGATAGGGGCTTTGATGCTCTGCTCCAATCCTATAATTATAGGGCAGATCTATACGGATCTAAAAACATGACTGCCATACTTGTCTATGGGATGGGCAAGATGTGGATGGGTCAAATACTGTTTCATAGCACTGTAACTGCTGAAAATAAGACATAAAACAGGAAAAACGGTTTGGGGAGATTTGGGGATACTGAAACTATCTGCACATGGTTCTATACCAACATAGAACTGGTATGGGTTAATAATTGGGGAGACTTCCTAATGGGCTGCCTAACAGTGGACACAAAGAACAAAGCCATGATATAAAATGTGTTATTTGTGTGTTATGGCCGATCGGGGGGCACACACTAAATAGAGGAGATAATAGTCCACCGCCAGGGTTCTCCGGGCTGCCAAAACTTATATACATGACTATGCAACCAATGGTTATGAGATGAGGTTAAAGCTGTTGGAATAGCGAGGCCGTGAGCTGGGGCAAAATGCCTTATCATGGGCAACTGTGTTAAATATAGACATGGATTTTCAATACCTGTGAAATACGTCACCATTTGTGTAATTGCACTGAGACGGCTTTGATGTTGTTATTGCAAAACAAAATAAATAAAAATATATTTAAAAAGATAAAAAGGAGGAAATATTTGGTTATTTTATCTGACCTGTCCCACTAAACAATTTGTTTTTTTCGGCAGGTTTATGTAGCTTTTATTGCTTGTCTATGTGGGTGCTTTCTCCATGCTTGTGATACTTCTGGATTGAGTTCCTTTCACTATGTGAATGAATACGGCATGAACAGTGCAGATCTTATTGTCTTGCATCCACATCCATCCATTCCAAGTATAGCACTGTCAGTAATGAAGTTCAATAAACCCGTTTTGCTGTGCTAGTTCTGCTGTGTCTTTTGTGCTTTTCATCCATCGTAGACCAGAATTAGCATCCTAGCTGGGAAACTGATGCTATGTATGAGCTCAGTTATAGTGCTGAGCAGTAAGATGGATAGGATGTAGAGATGACGATGCTCCCATGATAGCATCAACGACACTTCTATTTTATAGAAGAGGAATAAAAGATTATAAAGGCATATTCCAGTGACAGACGTCTGTGGCATCTCTGGGACCATCACATATCCAACATATCCTTTTCATATGCCATCAATGTCACATGTACTTTTTATGTTATAGACTTTGAGGTGCAGCCCTGTGCGTCATGGTCCTGGCCATGGTAACAGTCTTTCTCTAGGATTTATGTCACATTTCTTTGCAGGTTTTAGTAACTGAATTGGTGCTAAACCATTCCTTCTCCCATGTCTCAGAATTATTCTTACTTAATTCTTGTATATGTCAAATTGCTCCTTCCCCAAACCTCCATTTTAATAATAGATACACATACAGGTGCTTTTTCTTGCCCCCACGGTGAAAAGTGAGATAATGCCCCTTCTGCCCCCAAATCCAAAATGGAGAAAAGTGTTTGGCCATAGACATTACTTTGCCCATTTTTTCAGAGGAGAGCTTATCACAGCCCTAAAGTAAGGCAGCTGCATGTAAAAGGGTTAAAATGTAGTCATACCCCTGATACCAAAAGGTGTCCTTTACAGACTAAGTTCTGCTGCTGTGGTTTACCATTGACCATGCTATAGAGGCAATAACATCCATGTTGATTTGTTGAACTGATAAATTAGTGTGAAATGCCAGTATTATATATGCTGCATTGTGCAATGTTTGGTACACCTGTATTGATGTGCCTATGTAATAATATGGATATATGTATACTGTGAGCAGTGATGCCACAACAGTGTTATATTGGAATAACGTCCATTTTAGTCAGTACTCTTTGAGGAGTTGGTGGATTGTAATCTGTACTCTTACAGATGGGTGTAATGTGAAATGCGCTTGTAGGATGTAAATGCACACGGAGGAAATTGAGACGAGGCCGCAACACAGAGCGAGACAAGGGGTATGCTAACGCATCCCCCAGAAATGAAACCTGGTGGATATATAAAGAGTTGCTAGCGGGTAAGACTGAAGGTGAGAGTGAAGAACCATCCGTCTACTTGGTAGGTATCTATCAGAGTGGGTAACTAGCACTGGGCTACTGACGTAGCGCTGAGCAGGGGCAGTATACCAATGCGCCTCCCAGCCCTCACACAAGTGAGACTTGTGAACTTGGGAAACATCAAGTGGAACTGACTAGCTGGCTTGCCACAGTAAAATGTCCACTGTGAAGGATATACAGTATACTGTATGTATATACTGGTCTAATGTGTTTTCTGGCATTGCTGCCGCTTATGGAGAGTTCCAGGGCAGGGACTTCAGTTGCCCATCTGACTTGGTGCAGAGCAGGTACTACAACACCCATCTGATAAGGTGTAATGTAAGATTGTCACAGGGGACTGTGATTGTATTCTTTATATTGTTGCAAGAGATTTTCATATCGCCTTTATACTTCTTATGAATGACCATACACTAGTAATGAGAGTTGGTCTGTAACCACCATGTCCATTTGCCAGGAGAGTTACCACCTACGCCTGCCCTCTTCTTTTCACCATTCTCGAATGGGGAAACTAATCATACCACTCACAAGCCAAAAAAGATCCGGGCAAGCTCTGACCCCCTTGCATGTAAGTAAGCAGCATGAATTAAAGGGGTTGTCTGATGCCAGAGAAAGGAGGCCTCTCCATCCCTGTGTGGCGGTGAAATGTATGAAGGGGCTCTCTGTCTAGCTCAGTTCAGTGGCTAAACAAGCGCCCTCCTCTGTCATAGCTGATTGTAATTTACACCAATACTGATTTTCAATGCTTGGTAAATACCATTTAAATGTTCTCCTTCAATTTTTCACTTTCTTTCCAGTGGGCTTTGGTCTGCCCTTCCTCTTCTGCAGCAGTAAAAACTTTTTGGGAACTGTCTAAAGTCATCTTTACACTAAATATGTAGGGGAATATCTAGGGGTATACCTAGAAGAATTTTCCCTCCAAATTAGAGGAATATAGATAGATAGATAGATAGATAGATAGATAGATAGATAGATAGATAGATTTTCTACCACCTCCCCCAAGAAAGTTGCCATCACATTACAGTGATAAATAATAAACCTATGTTATGTATGTCACTTTTGTAGATTTAGATAAAAACAACTTTGAAGTCTTATGCAAATGAGGCAGCTGGTGCACTGGGGGCGGGCCTTCAGACCTAGGAGCATTGCTCTTGTTGCTCAATAAGGATGGGTGATGGTATTGGGAGAGGAAGGATCAACACTCACTGCACTGAATGGTGTGGGCAGGAGTCTGAGCAGCAGTAGCAGTGGTCCAGGAGCTGAAGGCCCGCCCCAGGGCACCAACTGCCTCATATCCATAAGACTTCAAAGTTGTTTTTCTCCAAATCTACAAAACTAACATACATAGTAAAGATATGTTGTTTATCATTGTATTGTGCTCTGTAACATGGCGATACGTGAATATGCTTGGAGAAGTGGTAGACTCCCGGTAAGAGTTTACAAGTTATTCTTTAATGACAGGTGACACCGTTGTGTAGAGACATATTGGTGCACCCATACAAGTACATGGGACCTCTGTCTACTATGATTTCATATGGATCCATACAGAGGGGTTTTATTGTCAGGTTCCATACAAAGCCATCCTTTACCAGACGCTATATGTATAGAAGTATTTTCTTCTTCTTGTTCTTCTTTTCAATAATGACCTGCAATTGTACCGTATTTTACCTCAGACATTTTATAGAAATTCAAAGTAATTTTACTGTTGTCAATGTAAAATCAATGTATGTCTGAATAAAAAATGCTTATTTCTAGCCCGTGCAAAGAGGAGTATGGGCAGAATTGAAGCATAGTAAATGACATTAGTAATACTGACGTAGGCAACTCCGCTTTCCATTCTCCTGGTTACAATAGCAAGAATGGGCTGTGAGTGGTGAGATATTCTTCACAGCTGTGTGGGTGTATTTGTATAAAATGGCTTTTGTGTTATATTCTATGTGTGACCACCGTGTAATATCATGCTGCGCAGTCTGTCATTTATTAAGCTCGAGACGTGATGGGTTTGTCAATTTATTCTGTTACAGTTCCGTGATCTCTGTCTGTGTTCAGGTGTCGTGCAGAGATTTGGAGCTCTTGTTCCTATCCATTAAGTTGTAAATTATAACAAATACTTGTATACCGAATCGCTGAGCGCTCAGAGATAGAAATATTGCATAATTAGCTCATAAATATGTGCACAAATACACCAGTACAATGGGGCATTACTGTAAGTAACTGCTTCAAGGGCAACAAACTAGTATGCGTAAGTGCCCTCAGTGTTTTCCCGTCTTGCCTTGCTGATCATAGTAATTGAATGTATGGAAAATGGGACCAAAATAAAGACTCCTAGGATTTTCTTCAGAGCTTCACATAATTGACTCAGCAGTGCAGTCCTTGCATACAATGCCTATGATTTCTTGACGCCACAGGCCTATATAGACATTCTCCTTAAAAACTTTCAGACTCTGATTGTATTCAGGCTCTCAAAGATCTAACATAGTTATGGACTATTGGAAGGATTTATTGCCCATTGCGGACTTAATGTCTTGGCTATTAAACTATGAGAGTCTGACTTTCTACTATGGTCATTATATGTTTTCTTGCTGTGACTGTAAATGTTTTTGGACTGCATATATTTATCCTTCCAGCATTTTACTGCACACTGCATTAGCTTTTATGTCATTGCAACCTTGGAGCAATAAATTGATCACCTTGAAGATATCACTTTTATTTTTAGATCCATTCATGTATAGTACACAAGGTCCAGAAATAGCTTCACTACAGTGGGTCTTTCTGTTACAAAACATTTCCACATCTTGTCATTCTTCAATTCTGTAATACAGAGTGTCATATGGTATATGCTTGAGCAAAAGGAGTTTTAATTGTCCTCCACCATGGTCACTGGACCCCCCTACCTGTGAATCGCCTTGGGCTCTGCATTGAACGCTCCCCCGTCCCTCCTCACTGCGAGCATGACGTTGAACAGCT
This sequence comes from Leptodactylus fallax, assembly GCA_947044405.1. Lineage (NCBI taxonomy): Eukaryota > Metazoa > Chordata > Amphibia > Anura > Leptodactylidae > Leptodactylus > Leptodactylus fallax. The sequence goes on from CAMRHE010000017.1 coordinate 215,990, forward strand.
GGGGTCTAAGGTCCCAAATCTCTGCATCATACTAACTCTCGCTGCTGGTATTCTTAGCCGTCCTTACTTGCAGATGCCCAGTGTTCTGAGATGAGTCCACTGAGGGACAGTGAAGCTAACTTGGCACATGCGCGGGAGTCTCTTAGTGGACTTAGCAGACACGGGCATCTGCAAGTTTGGATTGCTTAGGATGCTGGCAGGGAATAGCGGTAGGATCCAGAGGTTCAGACTCTAAACCATGTCTGCTTAACAGAATGCTGGTGGTTTAGGGGTCACAAACAGCCTGACAAGTTCCCTTTAAGAGCACAGAAGGGTTCAGGAGCATTAAGTGCAGAGAACCAAAGAACATCCAATGGGCACTTTTTCTCAGTCATGGGATTAATATATATGTTACTCCTCCAGTGGTGATGCGCATGCTCACATATCCTTTTATCTACCGCCATGTTATGAGCACAGCATCTATTAATAAGGGAGAGATCATCCTCATTATCATTCATAAGTGTAAAGTACTTAAAAAATTGCCATCCCCTTTAAAAACTAAAGGAGGTGCTGTATGAATCCCCGATGAAACATTAACTTGGTACAAAGTATAACATTACTGTATTACTGGTCACTCCATGTATCACATGTTGTATATGACATGTAAACTTTGTTACTTGATTCTATACAAAAATAATTTACATTTCTTACACTTATGTCTTGAAATGTCCAAAATCATTTTTTCATTGATTTTTAAGAAAAAAAAAATAACCCAATATACATAGCCATCAAAATGGTTTATGTGAAATTCATACTCATTCTACTGTTTTTGATGAACTTGTGGGATACAAGATTGTCATGACCTCGACCCTGGATGTCCTATTTGTAATCGACCATTGCAGTCAGACCTTGGTATTACTTGGACTTATAGCTTTCATTTGAGGGCTTTTTTTGGCAAGACCTGGTAGTGACTGCAATACGACAAGCCAATTTTCTTGCCATCCTGACCACATAGGACATCAAAATAAGGGTCAACACAGCAAGACCGATCATATAAAGATCACGTATAAAGAACTTTTTACACTTGATCGGCCATGTTCTCCTACATGGAGTCATGTCATTCCCAGTGAGGTTTTGGAATGGTTTCATGGATACTGTGCTTGGGGTTGCACATCTCAGGTTGGCAGGGTTTCTTTGCACAGGTATAGAATCGAGCCAGCTTTTTAGATACAGAATTTGACAATTACAGTTCCAAGGATTGCCAGACATATCAACTTCCTGGAGGCTGACCAAGTGATCAAGGGCTCCAGGAGAAACAGATGTTATCAGGTTATTTTGTAAGTAAAGCCGTACAGTAATCACCGGGAGATCTGGCACATCTTTCAGATGCTTTGAGCTGCAATTCACTATCAGTCCCCTTGTCTGCAACAGAGAACAGCTGCAAGGTGTTGGACATGAATCAATGCTGCAGGTACCAGTATGCACCAAAATAAAAAGCTGGATGCAGATAGGGATTTTTCTCCACCCCATTTATGCCTAGAAAACAAAATTATTTCAGTTTATAAAGGAGACATTACCATACAGTAAACATAAATAACAATATTCCTAAAAAAAAGACAAATATCATAAATTATCAGTTATATAACCATAATCTCTCACTATGGACTGGAAGTAAAAAGTAATATAATATTGTAAATTGTGCATAGTACATAAATACATATTGTCTTAGATTATCTCTGCTACACATCATAGGGAGCTTTATCAAAATGAGTGCAAAAAAGAATGTGACATTTTTTACACCTCCTGGACCCAAATAGCTATATACATCTAACTTTCAACCCAAAATAAACAAAACCCCATACAGCTACACCAACTGAAAAATAAAAAAATATAGGTCTTCAAATGTGATGAAAAAAAAAAAAAAACTAATACAAAAAGTTTGGTCCCGATGGTGGAAAATAGGCTGGTCCCATAGGAATAATGTGTTCATGTTGTTTATGTTGCACTTACTTGAGTTGTCCAATGCTATGAGTAATTGCCTAATGTGCATTGTAGGATATAATTGGGACAGACACATACAGAGGGAAAATATAGTGCATTTAATTTGACTGGATTATGTACAGTATACTGTTGTTTCAAGGCAATGGCTTTAAAGCCCACGCCACATGGTCATATGTGGCAGATTGCTAAAGAAGATATGGGCAAAGATATGGAGTGAGAGGACAGATTAGCCCACTCAGGAGGCACACCCATTCTTAAATATGCCTGCAGCAAAAGGTATCAGTGAGAAGTGAGCTCAGCAGTAAATTGTGAGAACCCTGATATCAAAAGGGGCAAAGGCAAAACCTCCTTAGGATTCTGTGACATTTGGGCCACTGTACTTCTCTTCCAGCAGTCATGAGATTACAACTGATCTCATCCCAGGTCCTAGCTTCAAGAAAGAGAAGGTTAGCCGTGCCCTGTAACATACACTTGGAGTGTTTACAGACCACCACCCAGAGTATCCTAAAGTAGGTGATCGATCCCAGATGCCCAAAAATCATGTCCTTAGTCAACGTGTCTGACCAGCTAGACTTCCAACCTCAAGATTGCTCTAGAAGGGTAAAACTCTATTGACATGGCATGTGGTGGATGTGGACCATTGGCCTAATATTGGGCGCCAAGCTACATGGAGGTTGAGAATAGTACACATTCTGCAAAGTGGATTGCCGTCCAGTAGGAGAAACTACATGGTTATAGCCTGTTGCTTTCATCCGTCATAGGAAGAGAGCAACAGACTTACATGGAAATGTAATCATTGATGTAGACAGAGCACCCTCCGTCTGCATTCATTCTATTGCTATTTAAGTCTGTTGGTCTCATCTGTTATATTATGACGATGGCGTGAACCTACCCTTATTATTGCAACTACTAAAACCAGATTCACATGAGTCCCATCTGTGTGCAAGGCCATATTTCCTACACTAAACTCACTGCATCACAGTGAGCTATGATGCAGTGCACTCCTATATGGCTGAAGGACACTTTATTAATTCAGGAGCTCACTGCATCATAACTCACTATGCGTTCAGTTCACACAGCTGAATTCAGTCTGGAAAATAATCCCCACACATGGACCGTAATGCCTGCACATGGATCATTATTCTCAGATGGGACAGGGGTGTGTGAATTTGGCCTAAACCTGTGCTACCTACTATTGAGAATGTAACTGCTACATCTGTTGTTTCAATATGGTGGACGCATCGTAGTTCCAATTCATCTAACTGAGTAGGTGTTATTTATTGTCCCATCTCTGAGCAGGTATCGATCCAAACCCACAGGTTGAGTAAGGTTTGATCACCCCTTCCAGATACAGATGTAGCAGTTACAACCATGACTTAGTGTCTGACTCTAGGTTCACACCTGCGCTTTGGTTTCCATTCTTCGAGTCTGCTTGGGGACCTGAAAAACGGAACACAATCCGCTTTTATAAGCAGTTACCCGTATAAACCCGCAGACCCCATAGACTACAATGGGGTCCGCTGGGTTTCTCTCTGAAAAATACAGAGAGAAAAGCTTGCAGGACTTTTCTCTGTGCATTTTTCAGAATGGGGAACGGAATCCGAGAACGGAGATCGAGTGCAGGTGTGAATCCAGCCTGAGTAACCCAAAAGATCCTTTGCCACATAAGAAAACATCAGCATTATAAGTGGTACAGATTTCACATTGGGGTTCATGAACTTCAACGTATTCCTATGAATAGGCAGAATATACATGATACTCTATGTAACTGAGTCTTAGTCTAACTACTCTTAGCCATGCGAAGTTATGTAGCTGCATTGTGCTATGTATTTCACAGGTCAGTCAGAAGTTTGAGCTCTGGTTTGTTTAGTGGAGCGGAGAATAAAGCATTGTCTGTAATGGAGTCATTCGTCTGATATGGGCAGTTGATGCTGTGCAACTGAATGATGCTTGTGAAGGCGACACATAATTCTAGAACCTGTGGTGCGATATTCACCAAGGATGTAATGTCTCTGATACGCTATCACAGCACATTTATCAGCCAAGCCTGAACTCAGCTCTGGGATCTGCAACTCCCTTCCAAAGCTCCATATTTCCTTGTACTTCCTGTCACATAATTCCAATCGCTGTTCTCCTGTGCAGTGAATTATCCCCAATCCATTATTTTCCAAACACCTTGCAGCAAAACATTATTGCTATAGATTATATTTTAGTTGCTGGGTTGTAGCTTGCATTAATTCATTTTCAACTTCAGTATCAATTTTTCATCTGAGGGACCTAATTTATCTATCTGCCCATACAGTTTATCTCCACTTTGTGCTAGGCCAAGAGTTCTGCTGCTGCAATGAAACTGCCTGGAAATTGGAAAAAATATATATATTTTGTTTATCCATGCTGCCAGCGAGATGCTGCTAGACAGGTCTTTGCATTATTAAATCCGTATAAGAACTGAAGAAGAGTTAGGAGATTTTGGCACTCAATAGATAAGGTGACCATGGATTAAACAATGTAGGATTCCATAGCTATGATATTTTTTTTTTCGTCACGATAATACTGCGCTTGAATTTTACATTATAGAAAGGTAATTTCTTCTCCAGATATTTTATGAATATGTAATGCTCACAAAGGATGGTGGTGCAGTGTAGTTCTGTGCAAATGAACCACCCAGCGCTTGTATACCGGAACCAAACATTACTGGTCTTGGTGGTAGAATACAAGAGTTTGCCACACAAAGCTGTTATCAAAGCAACAAGTTCAACTTCCTAGAGTTTGCACAAGATGACGAGTGTCACTCCCATTCTCACAGAAAACACTCACACTAGCAAACCCAGCTCTCCTATGCTTCGTGACACAGTCGGCTGCTCCCCTGGATGACACAAACCAGACAGGAACAACATGTGGCAAATTCCTGAAAAAGTAAGAGAACTCTACTTATATAGGGAGTTCTTGCTCCACCATAAACTAGATTAATTTCTGGATTTCGACACTTTCAACCCAAAGATTCGTTTTGGTCCGGAGAAGTTCATCACAAACCGGAAGTGAAATTATTATACTCTGGGGAATTTTAAGACCCCAGATTATAACTGGTGAAGCCCCAGTGGAGGTGTAAACAATAATAATTATACCCACCTTCCCTCGACTCTTCTGGGCTCCCTCGTGGCATCTGGCACTCTCTTTGTGTTCTCTTCTGGCCTCCTTGTATGGGGACATTGTACTGTACCCCCATACAGTACAATGTCCCCATATAATGGCACCTTATGCCCCCATACAGTACAAAGCACCCAAATAATGGTCCCTTATACCTCCATACAGTAACCACTTATTTTCAATATAGTGGCCCCTTATGTTGCCATACAGTACAATACCTCCATATAATGGTCCATTATGCCCCCATACAGTACAATACCTCCATATAATGGCCCCTTATGCCCCCATACATTACAACGCCCCCAAATAATGGTCCATTATGCCCCCACACAGTACAATGCTCTTTGATTCCCCATATAATGGTCCCTATGTCCCCATACAGTAACCACTTATTTTCCATATAGTGGCCCCTTATGTCCCCATACAGTACAATACCTCCATATAATGGTCCATTATGCCCCCATACAGTACAATGCTCTTTGAATCCACCATATAATGGTCCCTATTTTCCCATATAGTACAGTGCCTCCATAAGCCCTCATATAACATCCCATAATCCTCCATTCAGTACAGTGCCCTCTTATGCCTGGTCCCCTCCACCTGCTTTACAGGTACAGAGCGGTAACTGCAGATTTCACTTTCACTTATCGCTCATAACATTTCAGACCCAGCCCTTCCCTACTCTGGGAAACCTGTCAGTGGGGAGGGGGTTCGAGGATCTATGAGCAGTAAGTGAAATCTGCACTTACCTCTCAATATAGATGTATAGATGGAAGCGCTTACTGCAGAACCCGAGTAGGCCCATCAGGCGCTCTGGGCCCTGGCACCCGCCTAGGTGCTGGCGCCAGCCCTGATCATGGCTCTGCGCTTACCAGTGATGCTTGTAAAGTACAACATGTGACAGTCAGTGATTGGCTGCAATGGTCAAATACTGGCTGGTTGTCAACAAAGACTGGTAGGACCACCGGTGCATCAGTGTTGGATCAATAGGGAAAAGAAGAGGTGAGTAGAGTTTCTTTTTTTTGTTTTGATAACATTTTCAGCTGTGTTTGCATTTTATTTCGAAGTTGGATAATTCCTTTAATACCTAAGGGGAGAATCCAATCATAAAAACATTGTATCTCATGTGGATTCCCATGGGTGAGCATAAAGGGAACCCAAGTTTTATGGTTAACATATTTTTAAGAATGTTTTCGATAATTTTATTTTTACTTTTGCATGTCACTATCTATGCTTTTTCACTTTGGCCACTAAACCTTATAATAAACACTTGCCAATTTTTTACGAGTTTTCTTTGCCGTTGTTACCTTGTTTACCCCACAGACAGGATTAGAGTACAAGATAACACCTCTATAGATAATAGAACCAACCCATCATTGCATTCACTGACGATGTCACAGATTGTCAGAGTCGTCTTTCCCATAGACTTCAGTGAGTTTGCTTCAGACAATTGCTGTCTATGGCCAGGGCTATGCTGCAGGGCTAAGCGTATCACTAAATGCTGTTAACAAATAAGTGATGTCACTGCTGTCTTTTGCAGGTTACTGAGTAATAAAATATAGGGCAAAATATGCAGTGACATGAATACAGCTACATAGGCAGTGGTTACTACAGATCAGTTCCATTCAAGTAAAGCAGAGAATATATGGATGGGATAGATTAGTTATGTTTTATGTTAGTGGATATCTTCTTTGTGTAACAGAGGGGGTACTGAGCGTATGGCCTATGTCGTCCATTAGCCCTAATGAGGAAAATGGTCTATGTGAATTTCATGAAACATAAAGTATGCATAGGGTTAAACTGAGCAGGTTTTTATAGTCGTGAGGTGTCATCAGTCTGGTAAATTAAAGTCGGTAACTAAGTAACTTTAATGCCGTATCCAGTTAAGGTAATTTCCATTGGGAAGCTCGGCTGAGAAATTAAATATTAAAACTGAAACTTAATTGTGGAAATGTCTCTAAGAATTGCAAATTAGTTTTGTGCACCTTTCACAGGCTGCAGCTACATTAGCGTTTTACCTTGAGAGAAGGGAGTAGCGAGACCAAGGCTTAATGGAAGGCTTTAATTGTACCGAGGATATCCTGCCGAGTGCAATATCTTTGCATTAGCGTCATTTTATGAGATATGTTTTCTATTTGGTTGAATATCTTACTGTTGCCATGCAGTTAAAGTAATAGTTATGACCTTACTTTAATAGGTCCGTCACAGTGAAACACCCGTAGGCTTCTTTACACAAATATTTTATGTGTTTACCGTGCTGTCATTGAATATATCTGACATTAAGACTGAAATAGATCACAATAACCATTTGTACTTAATTATACAGAAAATATTCAGTTGGTTTTCCTGTCCTAAATGGAGTTTTCATACTAATAACCTATCTACAGGATGGCTCCGACACCTGGACCCCGCACAGATCAGCTGTTCTAGAAGCCTCCGGGCATCAGAAGTTGCTGTAGTGGATTGGGAGTGTGTGCTCCTATTCAAGTAAGGCTGTGTTCACATTTATGTCAGATGTCCGCCTGGCGCAGATCTCTCTAAATGAACAAATCCTGCAAGTCCAATTTCATTTAAAAAGAAGGAACAGTCAATGGACAACCAACGGACCCCATTATAGTCAATGGAGTCCTTTAGGCTATGTTGGTGTTCCCTATTTTAGTGGTCTGTTTGTGTGTTCTTCTGGTCATCTGATGGACCAGAAGAATGGACAGCTGCCACAGATGTGAACTAAGGCGTGAGTCGTCCTGGGGAATTGGAGCACCAGTCCTAATACTTGAATAGGAGCAGCCTGCACACGCTCCTGATCCACTACAGCAACCTCCGACGACTGGAGGCTAAAGCAACAGCTGATCTGTGTGGGGTCTAGGTGTTGGACCCACAGATCATATACTGGTGATATACCCTTTGGATAGATCATTAGTATGAAAACTCTTATGGGGCCGAAAAACCCCTTTAATAAAGTATAAAAGAAAGACATTTGTTATGATTTTACAGTTAGAATATATTATCAAAAAATGACTTATTGTTTAATTTAAGTTTTTGTTGTTTTTCTTTTGGTGATTTTTATACATTTTCCATGTTTCTATCTGTATTAAAGTAAATCCTGAAATTGCTGTTTTCACACTGGCCACTGAATTGCACAAAAGGCTGAAACTTTCTGTTTTGTAGAAATTGCTCATTGTCGTCAGAAACAGGATTACAATAAAAGGTAACACCTCTGTTATAGAGCTAAAGCTATAAAATACAGGAGTACACTTCTGATAATAGGTGTTGGAGACAGCTCAGCTTCTCCTCCCTCTTCCCCTCCCCGCACAGAAACATTCGATGAAGAATGTCCAATAAATTCCCACAGAAAAGTCAAAGCTTTGTTTACTGACTGAGGTTTCTTATGTCTACTTAGGTGCTGTAAAGCAAATTTCTAAACTGCTGTTGACAGCTTAGAACAGTTCAGGCAAGATGGCCACCTCCATTATTGTGCAAATAAATGAAATTAAATAAAATTAGAAATTAAAAAATAGAAAAAAATTAATATGGTTCATAATATATTTTAATTAGTAAAAGGAATACATTCCCCAAGGGTACATTGGCTTTGGAGAAATCAATATTATAGCAGTTTCTTAGATGATCATATGACTCCTTGTAACTCTCCCCCCATTCAGCTATGGTCACCAGGGAATATAGCCATCAAATTTCTGATTTCCCTGCAAGTAAAAATGAAACACTGTGTTCACTAGGTTCTTAGGGAGGAAAATGGCCATAGCTTCAATCGGGCCCAGAAACTAAGGGGGCCCATAGATTACCCTAAAGACACTAGGACTGGATAAGCTTCTTTGATCTCCTTTCTGATTTCCTTCAATGATTGGCAGTCTGAGCATCGTAATTTATGACCCCTGCCCTCTTGAGGGCTGGAATGAGAAGATTTATGATACACAGCCTTTCTCTGTCAGAAAGGAAAAAAACAAGCCTCTCATGGAAAAAATGGCAGTCGGTCGGCAGGATATAGTCAAGGAGGGATTCTGTGAGGAAGGCTGTGGCACTATAGGGGGAATGATTACTATGTGGTTGGTAGCGGCAGGGGATGGGAATGATGGGAAGCTTGTGTGGACAGGCATGTTGTGTCTTCATGGCGGTCTGGCCTCAGAGAAGGAAAGTGAAATGTAAAAAATGCTTCAACAGTGTACAGCTGTGAGGAGAAGTTGCACAGAGGGGCCCAAGTTGAGCTTTTGTACAAGGGCCCATGAGTCTTAAGTTATGCCCCTGACTGTATTACATCTGCCTTTTGAAATCAATGAGCATCCATGTAACGCAGGGAAAAGCCAAGTCCCCCAACACAGCTGTACTATGTGAACAAAGCCCTCCAAGAGGAAGCTAACTACTGTTCTTTTAGCTAGAAGTCATAAGTAATTGTTACCTTGCTGTTGGTCAGTGCCATAAACTTATAATGGAGTGGCAGGCTGATGCTCAACCACCACTACACTTAAACCACTCCTAAGGGCAGTCTTGCAGCTGGGCAAATGATACAAACAGTTTTCCCCTTTCTGATACGCAGTAGGGTCCCAGTCCCAGACGACTATCAGTCTAGCTATTATCTCCTATTTTGTGAATAGGGGATAATTGGTTTTGGACAGAATACCCCTATAATTCATTAGTTGCTATACTATGTTTGACTGTTACCTGACTATAGAATTGACCTGGTCTGACTACTCTTCTGCCATAGCCCTATCTGTACCTTACATTTGCAGTCTGCTCTGTCTTCCTAGCTGGAAAGTTCTGATCTTTGGTTTCTCTTCATCCTCTTCCATTGTTCTAATGATTTAGCTTCTCCATTTGGCACTGTACTGTCTGATTCGTTTGGCCCTAGAGGTCTACTGTGAGATCTGCTACATTTAGGAATCACCTGCTCCATATGTTCCTTCTTATCTGGTTCTATTCATATGATCCAGATAATTAGTTACCAGGCAACCGACACCCACTAATATCCTGTGGCCAACAGAGTACCTAGACCCCAAATGAAATTGTGGTAAGTGGGGTGCTCTAGGTAAAGTTTCAGATCCATAGTATTGTAGAGCTATAATTATTGTAGAACTAAAGCATAATTCCATATTATCTTTGCTGCTCAATAAAACAGATCATTTTCTTCCTACTTAATAAGGATCATTATAAATTTGTCTTATTATGGAATTTTTTCTCAAATATTAATTTTGTGTCAGATTTATAAATGTTTTGCGTCTCACATTAATAATCCAGGTAATAGACTTTTGAATTATAATAAGCAGGTGGTAGAGAGAACGCCATAGATTATATTATCTGCTTCATATCTCTCCTGCTCCTAACTAATTAAACAATGCAACTATAGAAGAACTTATAAACCGAAGTGGAATTAATTGTCTGTGTGAGAAATATCTCCCATAAAATTAATTTTGTCAACTTCATTAGGAAGTGTTATGGAGTTATAATTGAAACGAAATGTCCTTCTCAAATGAGATCATTCCATGATCAAATAAAAGCGCCTGCGAAAGGCCACTAAATCTCATAATACGTGTTTATATAGTGTTAGTTGACATTCAGATGACCTCTCACTGAGACGGACAGCATCCTATTGCCATGCTAAGTGGCCAGATCAAACGTCGGAAAATATAATGTGGTAGTGTCATATGATGGTACTTGTTTGATATCTGTGTGTAGTATTAGGCATCTAGTTCTGTTTGCCTCAATAGCTGCATTTCAGTAATATTGCCATCATTTTACATCCTGCCATAATTCTGCTTATAGTTGAAACTCTGTGGGCTTGTATTGGCCACACATGATAAGGTTACAATAAACATGTATGCTTCTTTTGGAGATAGTTGTCAGAGATCTAACTTGAAATTTCTGGGTAGGAGATAAACTTGAAAGCCTGTGAAAGGGCTCATGTGTAATTCATGGTACTGGTCACCCCACATAGGACCTCTTGGTCCCCTTTATGGTCCTGAGAATTACGTTAGGGTTACAAGTCAGCAAGGATCATGTGACAAAAAGGCACACAAAAGTTGCACTACAAAAATTTTAATGTATCTCTATGGTGTCACATTGTAACATGCAACATCATAGTCGCAGAAAATTCAAACCTGTTGGATTTTGGTCACAGGTCACAAGCCACATGCAACTTTTTTACCATAGACTTGGAAGTTGCATGTGATTGCGACTAGAATGCGACATGTGTATGACGTAACTGTGTTCTTATAGCCATATCACAGCTCTAAAAAAAGTTGTGGAACAGTTGTGCAACAAATTTTGTTGCCGTGTAGCCCTAGCCTTACTATGATTTAACAGATCTTTATTGACCAATGGTACTCCTCCTTCTGGTGGAGACCAAAAAGAGGCACCACGCACACCCACGGGTATTCCAAGCAAAACAACTTTATTCCGTCACACAGCAACCATCACATGACGCTAAAAACTGCGTTTCGGGGTTACGTCCCCTTTATCAAGTGAAGTATGGTACAAGAGTGGAAACCTCTTCTAGAGAAAGGGTTTCACATCCACTCCTGGAATCTATTTATGTGGTATGAGGCGTCCAGCTACTACAAAAACACCCCAAATATATGGCGTTTAAGAGTCCCACCAGGTCCAAAGAAAGACGGGTGTATCCTTGGGAGACTGATTGAGCTCGGTGTACTTTCTACCTCCAGTATTCCAATTACTATGATTTAACACAACCATGACATCATCTCACATGAAGTCAACTGCTGAGAAACACCATAAGGCTAAGGCCCCATGTTGCGGAAATGCAGCAGAAAAAAATGCTGCATTTTACAGTACTGGCAAAGTGAATGAGATCCTGGCTAATCCCATCCACACATTGCAGGGAAAAAAAAGCAACAGAAAAACTGCGTTTTCAAGAATGCAGCATGTCAATTTTACCTGTGGAAAACGCAACATAATAAGCATTAAAAACTACTTTATCTTATAATAAAAAATTAATATAGAAGAAAAAACAGGTGGAAAAAAATATGGCAGAAAACAGAACAAGAAAGGTGATGTCCATTATATGTACCCCAAAATTGTGATATTAAAAAATACAACTTGTCCGGCATAAAACAAGCCCTTGCATGGACGAAAAAATAAAAACTTTATAGCTCTCTGAAGAAGGAAGAAAATTAAAGGAAGGAATTAAAATGTCATAAAGGGGTGGCGGCAAGGGATTAATTCTTACAACAAGCCATCCACACAGGCGCACGGCTCCTTACAAGGCAGAGCTCTGATAACTGTATTGTAAATGTGTGTCTGTCACATGGCCAGGAGAGATTTATATCTCACGGTAAGCAAAGAAAGATCCTATTGAACAGCAGTAGACTGAGATCTTTAAGTTGAGGAATTCATACAAAGTATATATTACACAGTTCTGTAACATTTCATTATACAAATAATGATCTTTATTTGCTGGAATTATAATTCTGTATTAAATATTCACACTATATGAATAATATATTATGGCTGCTACATTGAGTTTAGTGTTCTATTAATTAGTTATGTCCAGTATTGATGCTGGGGTGAGACTGACAATATTTAGGCTCATCTCACATATTAGATCTTATTAAATTTTATTACCTTTCTACATCATTTGTGATAGGATCGTTTTGGTGATTATTTATTTACAGAAGATAAAATAATGTGGAACATAGATTTCCTATTTAATCACTACAAGAAAATAATGTTATAATAAATATCTTGTACTTCTTATTCCTCTTACCTTTCTTGGAAGCTGTTGCCCAAGGTCAGTAATGATGCAAGTTGTACTATACAATTACTCCAATACTTGAGACTTATCTAATGTTCAAAGGAGCCAGGAAGGAAATGCTATCTCCTCTAAATGTCTTGCTTTCCATGGTCACAGGCTGATAATGCAGAATGATGTAGTAAAATGACAGAAATGAGTTGTAGGATGACCTTCTGATTCCAGTGTATGATATTTTTAGATGTACAGAACACCACAAACATATCAGTCAGATACAGTTGCTCCTCTCTACATCAATTGTTCATTTCTGACCCTTATTACATTAAAGAAGTATTCTGGTTGTTTTAACTTACCCCTTATCTTGCTGATCAGTGGGGGTCTGACTGCCATGACTTCCACTGTTCACAAGATTGGGGGTCCGTTGCACCCCCAACTGAATGGAAAGGCTTGTTGTGCGTGTGTCTCAGCCCGATTGATTTCTATGGAAGTGCCAGAGATAGCCAAGCACTGTACACAGCTATCTCCGATAGGTCCCTAGAGAATGAATGGAGTGGAGTGAATTCTGATGGAGGAACAGGACCCCCATTCTCGTGACCAGTGCTAGTCCTAGTGTTCAGACCCCACCAGTCAACAAGTTAACCCCAATCCTGTGGGTTAGGGAGCAATTTTAAATAACCAGAATACCCTTTTAAAGGGGTTTGGCAAAGTTGACAAATCATCACCTATATACAGGGTAGGTGATAAATGTCTGGTCTGACTGCTGAGATACCCACTGATCATGAGAATGGAGATCAAAACAAAATACCAGCAGCTATAGTAGCTGTATAGTACACCACAAACGTAAAGGGAGTCTATCATTGGAAAATAGCATCTTTCACTAGTGACACTGTAATGTAGCCCTTATAAAGGCTATTCCAACAATATCATTAGTTTTTAGATCCAGTCAATACATTTTGAATAAATAAGGTCCAGAGAGCACAGGGGGTGTTAGTCTAGTTCAGGGAGCACAGCCACGTCATCGCTGAATAACACCTCTTTTTTATGTGCCACCCTCTTCTTAGTTTAGTGCCTTCCCCTTTTATCTCCATCCTAGCAGCGTCGCTTGCAGCTCTGATGTCCGCCTTGGTCCAAATCTCACGCATGAACAGGCGCAGTACACTCGTTCCTTCTGAAATCCAAGATTGCATACTGAGCATGCACAGAACGCTCTTGTAGTTCTATGCTGCTCAGTAGCTCATAGAACTTAAAGAGTGTACTGGGCATGCGCAGTATGCTCATTCCTTCAGAAATCAAAGATGGCGTACTGAACATGCGCAGTACGTTTGGCCATGACCCAAAATGGCCTAGCGTACTGCCCATGCTCAACATTTGGACCACGGCCGGACGTCAGAGCTGCAAGTGATGCAGCTAGGATGGAGAGAAAGGGGAGGACGGCGACATACAAATAACTACAACTGCTACACTCTGCTACTCTATGAATGAGGAAACCTTTCTGACACTGCTCTGTTTTGAGATAAGACTTTACCACGAGGCAATAAATCAATTATCAGCCTTCTCCTACTCCCTCCTCTCCATAGACTTCTGTGTGCGAGCTGGATATGGAGAAGGACTTTATGTAAACAACCATTCTTAGTGAATATAAGTAGGTGGAAGCAGCCTAATAAATGGAGCAGGAAACATATTTCTTTAGAAAATTTCTTATATTCACCTGCACTATTCATTTATGAAAAGATGTTATATTTGGAGGTACACTTTAAAGGGGTATTCCCATGAACATAACCATTTTTAAAGTTGTAGATTTATTAAAAGTTAAACATTTTTGCAAATATAAATAATTAAATATTTTGCAGAATCTTAAAGATTTTCTCTAAATATCTTGTGGTCACAGTCTTGTTGTCTTGATCTGTTCTCAGCCACTTTCTAAGGTCAGAAAATCAGCTGTGATGTCCTTATTGTGGCCGGGATATCTTCTGATACATGTAGTGTCCCTGCCTGATAATCCAGCTACAATAAGAAAATTGCTGGGTTCTTGACAAATTCCAGACCACAGAAAGTTTCTGCATTTGTGGTCGTATCCATTGGCAACCGATCAAGACAACAGATGTCACCACTAAGATATTTAGAGAAAATCTATAAAACTCTGCAGAATTTTTAACTATTTATATTTGCAAAAATGTTTAACTTTTATCTACAAATATAGATATGATTATGTTCATGGGAATACCCCTTTAAACCAATGTGTGAATAAATCTAATAAGACAAAATAACATTAGACAAAAAGCATCCATGTCATCAACTCCAGGGATACCATTTACATACACATATACATACTCCAAATAAAAAGTACAATGAATTTTGCATTGTTGATTTTTACTGCATTTAATCTGGGTAGCACATTACAAAAAAAAAAAGTTTCAACTTTTTTTTTTTTTAAGTCAGAAGTGATATTCATGGAACAGGAATCTGACATAATGGAAGAGACCACATAGAGAGCCTCTAAAATTTCTGCACACATTGTGTTCTCAGCTCTCGATTATATTGGGGAAGTCTCCTCATGAATATGTGTATGATGAGGAGCAGTATTCCACCTTGTGATGGAACCTGAAATGTAAATACAAGATCAGTTATTCATATCTACTATCCTATTTTGGATATTTTATAAATCTGAAAGACATTGGAGAAGGTTCAGAATCATCCTAAAGGAATTTGTTATATGGACGTCTAAGATTTCTGACAAAGGATTTATATTGTCCAACAATGGAGAGAACTTACCAGGTTTCAGTGGTTACCGGACCAGAAGCTTTTTAGAACTGGAACATTCTTACCTATAGATCCACCTAGTAAAGAAAGGATTGTCATCTTATATAGTCCAAGTAATGTAATATCAAAAGATCAAATAAGGAATGGAGAACTAAAAGAATTATAAATTGTGAAAAAAAAATCCACTAATCAGATATGATCTCTGCAGCTTCCTTGCTCTATTTCAGTAGCAGCTTCCAAGATGTTGTAGGCAAATATGCCATAACTGCACATGTTGTGTTCTCAGTTCTCGATTGTATTGGAGATCTTCTGTGCCTCCTCATGAAGCTGAGAACGATGAGGAACAGTATTTCACCTTGTGAGGAAACCTGAAATTGTAAAGACAAGATTAAAAATATTAACATCTACTATAAGTTCTGGAAGGGAGTGATGGTCCTTGATAAGATGACACAGTGGGATCTTAAAAATAATAGAAATATAAATTTACCTGTTATTTGTTGACTTTTTGAACTTTTTTGTGTTTCCCATTTTGGTAGAACTGGAGCCTTCAAATGTAAACCCAGAGATGACAGCAGACACACTGTGGGACTTGGTCATGGACTGTAAGCCATGGATCCTGATGATATTACAATTTTTGGATATTTTATGAATCTCGCAGAAAGTGGAAAAGGTTCTGAATCATAATAAAGGAATTTGTTATATGACTCCTAAGATTGTCCACATGATAGAGAAATCTTACCAGGCTTCAGTGGTTACTTGGTCAGAAGCTTATTAGAACAGGAACCATCTTCCATATCAATTCACCAAGTAAAAAATGGATTATCATCTTATAAAGTCCTTGAAATGGAATATTAAAGGATCAAATGGGGAATGGAGAACTAAGGGAATCATAAATTTGTAAAAAAAAGCCTTCTAACCAGATCTGATCTCTGCAGCTTCTCTTTCAGTAGCAGCTTCCAGGATGTGGTGGGTAAATATGCCATAACTTGTTCTATTCTACCTCTGACAGGTTTTTGGAGGGGGTATAAGGTAACATTTTTTACAGTAGTGTGGTGGGAAAGCAGGCTTGGATGGGTTGCAATTTTTTGGGAGGTGGGGAAAAAGAGATAAAAATAGTAGAGCCCACTAATAACATCGCAAGGGACACCAACAGGGGGGACAGATTGAATTGTCTTGCTACATGCAGATGCACTCATTATGGAACTTATGTGCACATTTGAGATGGCTTGTGGACTCTCTGTCCACAGTGTAGGTAGGCAGACACTCCGCTGCCTCACACAGCCTCCAAACTAATGACTGCAATGGTCTGTAGGTGGTCTGGGTCTGCAGAGGAAAGCAGCATTTTTGTCTACTTGCATGTTGCTTAGCAGATTTCTGCCTCTGTGGATGAGGTCTTCTTGGTGCAGGAAATCCTCTTGTATGAACAGCACTACAATTAGGTTGCTGTTCTGTTGGAAGACAACTCCTGTATGGGCTGCACTGCTATACAGGGGCTAGTTCTGAAGCCTATGCTGTCTCCAGAGTGCCTCAGGTGTCCTTCTGGCACGTTTTCCTCCTCTTCTATTTCCTGTTTTAAATAAAACCAACAAATTATATAAAAAAATACATATAAAAAAAAAATAGAATATAATGTTACACTTAGTTTGTTAAAAGATCACTTACCTCTATGAAGAGAATTTTCTCTTCTCTAAGTGAAGAGAAATATGTAATAATTATTACTTGGAAGCCGCAAAACTTCTGAATCTACAAATGACTGTTATGATGTTCGTGTTATATTGCAAATTGACCACTTTTATTTACTCCCAGCCTTTCCAAAGTCATATCTTACATTCAAATAGCTGTTTAAGGAGTTATTTTTTTGCAGGAAAGGTAAATTTTGTAATGGCACCATTTAATATTCCATATGATATATTGCAAAGCTAAAAAAAAATCATTAGTAGAGTGAGCACACTCCAGGGAATTTATCATGGGGGGATTTTTTGAGTCAGTCTTGCAGGAGTCTGCAATGGTCTAATTTGCAACACATTTATCAAACATTGCACAATCGTTGATTGTAATGTCAATCTGTATTCCCTTAGTCCTGACAGCAGCACAATAATTTAGCCACCGCCATATCCACCTTGGGAGGAGGACCCCATTGATCCCATTGAGCAACTGGGAATAAAGCGCTGAACCTCCTAGGAACCACAAGAGGTTTTTCAGGACATCTCCACTCTGAGGACATTAATTTTTGTAATGTCTGGTCCACTTGGAAGACCCTAGGCCCTCTATAGGTGGACGCGGAGGCTTCCCCATCAACATCACGATCCTTAGACCGGATGGACTTCAGCAGCCGGCTTAATTTTTCGAGTGGGAAGCACGGCCTGCTGGGATCTTCAGTGGAATCGTCAGATGAGAGTGTCTCGTCCACTATCTGATAATCTTCATCAGAGATCTGTAAGGAAGATTGTGTCTCAATCTGCGGTCTCTTGGCAATCTGGGCGATGGAAGAACGAATCTCCTTTAAGAGACTCCTCATATAGTCCTTTACCCAAGTAACAACCTCTTATAGAAGGTACTTCCGGCGGAGGTCCGCGACATTGCTGACAGCGGGTAAAATCATAGCCGACAGGTAAAAGGGTATTGCAATCCAAACACGTTAGGTGTTCATGTTTAGAGGACTTTTTCCTCCTAAGCTCATCGCCGTTACGTGATGCAGAAGATGACATCTGAAACATCAAACAGCCACGTGACACTGAAAAAAGGAAGATTGGCAAGCATCGCATAAAAAACCAAGGGGTACCTTTTTTTTTTTTTTTTTTTTTTTTTTTAATCGATCACTTGAAGAGAGAAAAAAACCGTCAGAAAAAAACTAGCCACTCACTCAACAAATAAAGGACTGCAAACCTTTTGAATGTAATCCAGCAGCAAGGGGAGGAAGCCAACAAAGAAACATTTATACAGCACCAAAACTAGTCAAACGCCATAATGGAACATAGAGGAGCATAAGCCTAAGCCAGAGGCTCAAAATACAAGCAGCAAAAATCAATTCTATATTTTGCCTTTAAATTTTCAATTTCCAAACTTACCGCACTTTTTCCAAGAAAACCGGAAGTAGGCCGCGGTGGTGCGCAAAGGCTTCCTTCCCCCGGGAACACGGGACCAGAGAAAAGTTCCGGCCGAGGAGGTTCCTTACTTACTTCCGGGATCGCGCTGCCTGCAGAGCGATGAGCCGGATAACGCTGCGCTGCGGGGCGAAGGCCCGAAGGACCGGAGGTTTTTTCTTTGGGACCAAGGTACCCCCTAAAGGTAAGCCAGGAGTAAATGAAACCCCTAGCAACGGGAGGTCACAAGAGACCTCCGTCCACCTGTCCCACACAGGACAGAAAAAAACACAGTGGAGGCAGGTCTCTTGTGCCCTCTTATAGGGCTAGTAGGAGGCACCTTTTTGGTGCTAACTAAAGGTTCCACCTGTCCTAAACAACACACAGGGGCAGAGATACCCCATATTGTGCTGCTGTCGGACGTAAGGGGAATGTTTGATACATTTGTATAGGTGGGGCAGGCTGTGGTAGTGGGAAACCCACAACAGCATGATAGGGCAATCTGTATAGACTATACTAGGGATCAACAACATTTGGTACTCCAACTGTTGTATAACTACACTTCCCAGTATACACACTTGCTTGGCGGTTCTCACAGACCCCACAGAAGTGACTGGAGTATACTAAGAGTTGTAGTTTCACAACAGCTGGAGTGCAGGAGGTTGCTGATCCCTGAAATACACTCAATTTGAAATAACCCATCCTTTCCTCAACTCCAGTGTAGGAGCACACTGTAAAATTGTGCCATGTGGTTACAAAAAAGTTGTTGTAGGGACATATCTGTCTTTCTTGGGTTCCCTCTTCCAAACTGTGCGCCAGTAGGCTTATCACCTAAGCTCCTCCCCATGACATACTCCCCTGCAGCTTTGACTCCTTAAAGCAGGAAGTGCCCTGTCAGATAGGCGGATCTTACTCTTTCTGGCCTCCAAATTGTATTTTGAGGGCTAATTGATGGTTTCAGCAACCTTTTTAGCTTTAATGGGATATTCCAGGACTTTAAAATTGATGATCTGTCCTTAGGATATGTCCTCAAAATGACATCAAAGGGGGCAACTCCCGGAACCCCTGTTGATCAGATGTGCACGAACCATGGTGCACCAGAACTAGCACAGCTGTGTGGTGTCTGGTAAAGTACTACAAGCTCAGTCTTATTCACTTGCACGTAGCAGACATACATGTGATTCTCCAACAGTTTTATATACGCCATATTTATTATGATATCTGCACCTTTTACTAAATTTTGAGTAAATCACTCCAACTATCTCCTTTACTTAGATTGGCTTATGATATACCAGTCTTAGTAAATGTGTCTGGTAAAGTGGTCTTTGCTGAGTGGGGCCCCTTCCAAGTTTTGTTACGGGGTCCTATGAATATATCTTTAGTCTGTTTCCTATTATTATACAAGTCCCCCGGTCTCTCCTGTGCTCAGTCGCTCTTGTGGACTCTTCAGTCTTCTTTCAGGCAGGATGTTGTGTATAGATGTGAGGACACTTACAATGTTGTTGTCCCCCATCAAGGAGACTGAACCCCATAACACATGTAATGTAACCTGGGACAGAAGATGACATTATGGTATCACAATGACGAGAGTTATGTGTGATCTGCTCACTGTATATGGCGCCCCCTATAGTCCCCTGTCCTGCAGCAGCTGCCGCCATATATATAGGAGATGATACACTTTATTACTGTATATACAGATATTGCAATATAGTGGAATATTGGGTGATAGCCATTACTATCATTATGGTCACTATCTAAGGAGTAATAAAAAGACAAAAAAACACAAACACAATATAATTTTTTAAAAATAATTTTATTGATTAGCAACAAGCAACATTTTGATGAAAATATTACTGGCTAGAAGTTAGAGGCCTGAACTTAAATGTGTGCATGAACATGTGCAATGGAAAGCAGATTTTATTAAAAGTAACAGTAAATAGATCATTATATCATGCTGACAGGCAAAACATTGGCTCAGTGGTTAGCAGTGGAGTTTTGCATATTTACCAATATTTAATTTGCCTAAGACAGGACATTTAATGGGAATGTGTCATCATTAGTTATAATCCATGTAATAGTGTTTTTAAAAATAATCTAATTTTATCTTAAAATTAGTCTTGTGAATACATTAAAACATTGAAGTAAGCACAAAAGGAGTCAGGTATGCTGCAACCAGAGAAAGGCCGTGTCTCTGGCTGTGCCTAACCAACAACAAGGGATGTCTCACCAGTGAAGGCCACTTCATAGTTTGGGTAACCACTGGATTCATAACATTAAAAAAAGCCCTTAAAAATTCTGTGTTTTCTTAATTAGTAAACAGAAAGGCTAGGTTCACACTTGGGCTCTCCGTTTGCTAAAGCAGAGGTTACCCGTGGACACCCACGGACCCCATAAACAATAATGGGGTCCACCGGTTGTCCGTTGGATTTCCTCTGTTTTTATACTGAAACTGGTGGCAAGAAAAGCCCTCCATGAAATTTTCTCTCCGAAGATTTTTGGCAGATTCTACAGAAGAGTCTCCTACGGAGACTCCAATGTAGATGTGAACCTAGCCTAACCTATGTGAGAACATATTGTATTACACAGTTAAATTTCTATATGAAATATATATTAAAAACTATTTACAGTACACCTCTGGGTAATTTTTTTATATTATAATGTATTGTGGTCCAAAAAAACATTTTTGTAATTGTTTTTTATTAAATATTTTGAACTATTTGGCTTGGGTGGATTACAATACATTGTAAGCTGCAGAATGCCATTCATTGTTAAATTCAATTTTTTTTTTTTTTTGACAGCTCAGTCGATAGACTGTCTCTTTGCTCTCCTGGATGCAAATTTAAGCTGACATCTTAACAACCAAATAAAATAAACTTTAATCACAAAGGATGTCTGCTTTATGTGTGTCCAGGGGAGCAGAGAGAGGGGCTACAGACCAAGCCATCAGAGAGCTCTTCTGACAGAATGAGCACAGAATGGCATTCTGCAGCTTGCTATGTATTGTAATACTTTCAAGCTGCAGAAGTCAAAAGGTTTAAATTTTTATTTTCTATAAATAAAAACCAATAGCAAAAATACAGTTTAGACCATGATACATACAACTGAATAAAATTGTCACTGTCATACTCAAGTAATTTTACATGAGTGACAGATCTTAGCCATGCATTTTTTTCTCCACTTTTTATAACAAAAGCTGTTTAGTCATGAAACTGTTTGTCATTTAAAGTGAATTTCTAGTGTGCATCTATTGCCAGTTTTCTGAATGGAGGCAGCAATGTAAAGAAGTGATGTATTCGAGTGTCCAAAGCTACTTCCAAAAACATAAATTTACATGTCGTGGTGTTCCTCTTTATTTATATTCTCTTTATGGTTTACATCTACATGTTTATTATACGTAATTCATTGATATATAGAATACAAAATCCAGG
Organism: Leptodactylus fallax; assembly: GCA_947044405.1. Taxonomy (NCBI): domain Eukaryota; kingdom Metazoa; phylum Chordata; class Amphibia; order Anura; family Leptodactylidae; genus Leptodactylus; species Leptodactylus fallax. The sequence goes on from CAMRHE010000017.1 coordinate 238,105, forward strand.
GTAACCAGAATGAAAACATTTATTGCTACAAACCAGTTTAAAAGCCTACAAAGTGTGCAAAGAATCTCTTGTCTCCCTTCCTAACCATTCACTGTGTAGGCTGTGGGCCTGTTTAACCTGCTGTCTGCATGGTAGTTGTTAGTACGTGGCCTGAATGTTCCATTATCATGTCAGTATTCTGACCACAGAAGCCACGGGTTGCCCAGGACTAGCAACAACATCAGGTACTTGTAAAAGGTAATATTGTGGCAATATACTGTAAGTCTCTCTCTAACCACTGTATTTCCCATTGACACTAATGGTGTGTGAAATTTATGCAAATATTGTATGATGCCACCTTAGCTTTGTGGGACATAACTTGAGATGGGCGAACGGATTCATCATGAACTGGATTTGACCTGAATATTCCAAATTGTTCAGTTTTTAATGAAACCGAACAAATGGCAATTCACTTTGGATGAACAAATATGGCCGCTGCATTTCTTTAGTTTCGGGTTTGACCAGCTCGGGTCCTGGGTTTGTTTTGGGTCGAACAAGTTAGATACAAACCACACCGTAAATTGGCTTAAAACATAGTGTAGAACACTGTCAGGGCTCCTAGAAACCTATTTATCCAATTTGTAGCTCTCTAAGGCAAACACAGCCGAAGTTATGTCAAAGTGACAGAACCCAGAATATAATAGGTGGAGGCCCGAGGGAGATGAAAAAAAAAAAACAAAAAAAAAAAACATTCAGACCTTTCACCACCTCCACCAACTCTTTACATCCTTCAGTAGGTGCCCCTCCACTGATTCCGGCACATTTTTTTCTCTAGCCCTCACCATTTCTGAGCAATAGCTGCTTTTAGTTTCAGCACCCAATATGCTAGTTAGGCTTTCTACTGTAAGGTAGGTGGCCCCAAGCTGTTTTCTCCAGAAGAGGACAACCCAGTTGACAGTAGAGATCCTAATTAGTGTTTTGGGTGCTGAAACTAAAAGCACCACTTGCTCAGGAATGGTGGGGACTAAAGAATAAATTGCAACTGCGCCCAAATCAGTGAAGCAACAGCTATTGAAGGATGCATAGAGTAGGAGATGGAGAAATGTTCACTTTAAGAAATTGTGCCTCTTTGTGAGAAGTATGGCAGTAAATGTTGTTCCTGGAAGAGTCCTCTACTGTTTATTAAACACACCTGTGCCACATCAGAACCTGTGGCATGTCTTTACATCCAGCCCCAAAGAATTTTGTAGAGGCTCTCCACTCTGGTTAATAAAGTGGACTCACCTAAAGCATGCCCTACATTTCATGTCACCAATATTACACTTACTATTTTATAGCAATGTCAATTTTTTGGCTGCACTCAAGAAATATACTATTGTAGCTCCAAAATTATATAATAATTGTATGAACTGGAATGGAGGAATATCACTATATCTGGTTATTATATGACGTGTATTATGCATTTGTAGCAGTTTCCCTTTTTCAGGCTCCACCCCTAGTCCTCAATAGTCACTGAACTAGTGGTTGGCGACTAGCAGGGGCGCACCGCTAATGAGGCGAGGTGAGGCGGCTGCCTCGGGCGGCACTGTCCGGGGGGCGGAATTTTACTATTTAATGTAAACCAGCCCAGGACAGGCCGCTTTAAAAAAAAAAAAAAAAAAAAAAAAAACAGAACTGAGCACGGCCTGTCCTGGGCTGGTTTACAAGACGTCGCATCTCAGCGCAGGCGGCGATACAATGACGTCATCACGCCGCCTACGCTGAGACACAGACGTCGCGGACAAGAAGGGGAGGCGGCGAAGGCTGCATCAAGGCATCGCAGGTGAGTATAGCTTTTTTTTATCTATATAAATAGGCCGTAACCTGTTGGAGCATCCCCGGCAGGTCAGGGCCTATTTATTTACCTACCCGCGTCTGCTCGTGGCCGCCCCCCGCTTCCCCTTCTGCTATGGGACGCAGAAAGGGAAGTGGATGCCGCTGTGAGCGGCCGCGGGGATCGGTAAGTGAGGCCGCGGGCCGCAAATACTACTATTATTATACTCCAGGGTCTATTCAGACCCCGGAGTATAATAATCGGAGGCCTAGGGTTGGTGAGGGAACATAAAAAACAGTGTTACTCACCTCCTGCGATCCGATGTAACTCCGAGCAGGCTTGAGGCCTGTGCTGACATCATCAGGTCGCGTCGCCGGCCTGATCACGTGAAGTGTGTGCGCAATTAAACAGGGCCGAAAGCTGCAAGGAGTGCACCGGTGGCCAGGATAGGTAAGTAACTCTGATTTTTATGTTTGTATTCTCCCCTGGGTCTCCAATCATTATACTCTGGGGTCTGAAAAGACCCCAGAGTATAATAATAGTTCATGGGTCGGCCACTATGGGGCATAATACCCTGTGCAGGGACCACTGTAGAGCATATTACCCTGTGCAGGGGCCACTCTGGAGCATAATACAAGTGCAGGGGCCACTATAGAGCATAATACCGAGTGCAGGGGCCACTATAGAGCATAATACAAGTGCAGGGGCCACTATGGAGCATAATACCAGTGCAAGGGCCACCATGGAGGATAATACCAGTGCAGGGGCCACTATGGAGCATAATACCCTGTGCAGGGGCCACTCTGGAGCATAATACCAGTGCAGGGGCCACTATAGAGCATAATACCGAGTGCAGGGGCCACTATAGAGCATAATACAAGTGCAGGGGCCACTATGGAGCATAATACCAGTGCAGGGGCCTCTATGGAGCATAATACCCTGTGCAGGGGCCACTCTGGAGCATAATACCAGTGCAGGGGCCACTATGGAGCATAATACCGTGTGCTGGGGCCACTATAGAGCATAATACAAGTGCAGGGGTCACTATGGAGCATAATACCAGTGCAGGGGCCAATATGGGGCATAAAACTGTGTGCAGGAGTTGCTGCGGAACATAATACCGTGTGCAGTGGCCAATGCGGGGCATAATACCGTGAGCAGGGGCCACTATGGAGCATGATACCGTGTGCAGGGGCCGCTGAGAGGCATAATCCAGTGTGCAGGGGCCGCTGCGGGCCATAACACTGTGTAATACTGTGTGCAGGGGCTGCTGTGGAACATTACAGTGTGTGTAAATGGGGCGCTATAAACATGGGCTATGGCACCTGTTTATATTATACGCTGTCTGTTTATAGTGACCGTGTGATGTAATTGTAGCCTTGTCACATACTGTAGACATGTACAGGACGAGGCTGTAGTTACATTACATGGCCGCTATGAGATGTATGATACTATGTAAACAGAGAAGCGGTCATGGCGCTTACACAGGTACCATTTAAACAGCTGATCAGTGGGGGTCCTGGGTTTTTGAACCCCACTGATTAGTTTATTAATGACCTGGAAAACCTTTTAATTAGTTAACACCTGGGGTATTATTAATAAGGGGCGCTATTTATACAGGGTACACCAGGACATTATTAATATAAAGATGCACTTGGGAGTATTATTCATTATGGGGGGGTTATATCATATATTATATAATTGTGGGTAACAGCAGGATGGGTGTGCAGGTGAGGACAATGTGGGTTGGATGTCTGGAAAAGTGAGGAGCCAAAGATGTCTGTGCTGCAAACTATACAGAGACAAGTCACAGCTGGAAGAAGTGGTCATGGCGGTCCAGAGGGAAGAGAAGGGAAATGTGAAGGATTAGTCAGAGACGTCATCTGTAAGTCACAGAATGTTACTGCCCTGTATTCACCTAAATGATAGAGCATAAATACCTGAGTGATGGGGGTCTGTCTGCTGAGACCCCCACTGAGCCTGAGAATTGGGTTTTTTCCCCCCACTAGGTGGGAATTCAGCCTGACCGCAGCCATATATAGGTGTGTCACTTGGTGGATGGACGAACCCGCGTGGCTCTCATTCACTTCAATGGGAGTGCCAAAGATACCCGAAGTCCAGTACTCAGCTATCTGCGGGGCTCCTATTATAGAGAATGGGGGCCACGTGGGCTCGTCCATCCACCAAGCAGATGTGTGAAGTTACTTTCATTGTTAATGCCGTGTTGTTGATCTGATACTGAAGTAATACAGGAAGAAGAATTCTTAAAAACTGTTTTATAACTTTGTGTATTGTGTATATTGTGCGACGATAACAGTGTGTTAAACTAGTAGCATGGAAACTCAGTTTTTTGTTTTTTTTTGGGGGGGGGGGGGCGTCTTTCTATAGTCCGCCTCAGGCAGCAAAGAGGCTAGGTTCACCACTGGCGACTAGCTACTATGATGGCTCACAAAGAAAGTAGAGGAGAATCTGCTTCTTAACTCTTTCCCATTCTCTCTCTATCTCTCAGAAGCAGCAGCAGCAATATATAGGACACTACAGAGAAGAACTGACCTATACTGACGTGAATAAAGCACTTAAGGTAATGTAAAAAAAAATTACTGTAAGCTGTAGCAACATGCCTTCCTCTCTCTCACTCTGGTCTTCCACCCTTCTCCATAGACTTCTATGTGCATATGTTTTCAATAAACCGACGGTCTCCCAAGATGTCTCAGCCAGAAGCATAACTTGGAGCTCCAATGCAAAATTTGTAATGGGGTCCCCCGCTTATCATGTGTTATCTATAATACTAGAGTTTACTTACATTTTTGAGAAGCCATTGGGCCCCCTCAGGCTCCAGGGCACCTTAGCAATTGCTACCTCTGCACCCCATATAGCTACACTCCTGGATTCAATAGAGATTTCAGAGTGAGCGAACAGATTAGGAGGACGAGGGGAAGGCAAAGAGCCAGATAAGTGGAGAAAGAATTTTTGTTGTAATAAGATATATGACAAAGTTTCTTATATTCGCCTGTATTACAGCTTTAGGCAAAATTTGTTGAAAACTTACTGACCATTTAAAGAGGACCTGTCAGTCGTCATGACATTTCTAAGTTATTAATCTCCGGATAGAAGTGTTAAACTGAGAAATGCACTAAATTTATGAAACGTATAAATTACGCCAGCAAAACAGACTTTAATTATGCCAGCAATTTCCCCCCAATGCGTATTACTTAGAAACTTGTGATGTCATGGTTATGATAATTCATTACAGGTCTTGCATGACAATGACTCTTAGACATCGCTTTACTAGCATTTCACTTTCTGAAAAATAAAACTAATGAGTCATTTTCCAGATGTTTATTATACTTTCCGTCCATTAGCAACATAATTTCTCCCCATCGTTAGGAAATGTAGCATTATATAATAAAACCAGGCAGAGTATTGTTGAGGGCTGAAATTCACAGCGGTGCAGACTGGTTCAAAGAATCATTTCCCCCTTCATTCTCTCACCCCCCCGAAATTGGTTATTTTGCAGAATGGCACAAATCCTATATTCACTCTCATAAAAGTATTCACAAAAGACGCTTTAACATTTAAATGCAGGTAGAAGCTTTCTATTTTTTTTTTTTTTCACGGATAAGGTTATTGAAGAGCCAGAAATAGAACAGCCGCGAGGATGATATACGCTGGCGGTGAATAATATGCCTTGAGATCTGCTAAAAGATTTAACATTTTTTTACTTTTTCAAATATGTCCCAAAGCAGCCATCAGAAATATGGATTTAGCTGGTTATGGCGATCTGAGGATGTGTCACTGTCACTACAAATGAATAGTCTGAGAAGTTTATTCAATACAAGATGCTTTCTTCCCCAGTAGGAACAGATGCACGTGTGAGCTTGGGGGTCCAGCTACTGTGATATGAATTTGCAAGGACTCGGCCACCAGAAGTCTTTGCATAAATTATGTTCCAGATTTTACTTTGTGGAATAAATATAAAACTATAATGTTCCTTTTGATTTTGATAAACCCACCAAACAGCGGTTCATTTCTACATTAGGATGAGTTACATTTCTTATGGATACATTTATTATGGCATATTAGATTATTGCAATTTTTTTTGACAGATGTCAGTAGATATCACTATGGTGAATTTATACTGTTTATCTCCCTCTTGTCGCAGCAAGTTTTTATTTTTTCATTGTTGTGGTTTCACCCCTCATTCTACGTTTTTTTTTTTTGTCCAGTGGCAGATTTGTATGAAGACTTGCTTTTTGCAGATCAAGTTGTATTTTTTAAATGCAACCTGAAAAAATGTGTAAAAATCATTTGTGGGGTGAAAAAAAACAATTCCATCATTGTTTCTTGGGTTTTGATCTTATGGTGTCCGCTGTGAACACAACATGATGAACATCGCAACATTATAATAAATTTTTTTTTTGTTTATTCTGCCCAAAAAAGCAATAAAAAGTGATTGAAAAGTCATAAGTACCCCAGAATAGCACCTATAGAACCAAAAAGTCCAACCAAAAGTAGACATCATGCATGTAGATGCACCAAGGTATACACTGAAGGGTCTGCAGCACTCACAGAACACCAAGGACCCTTCCAACAGCTGATTGACAAGGGTGCTGAAAGTCGGAACCTACAGCTCTCATATTGCCCTAGTCTAAAAACTAATTAAAAAAAAAGTAAATCCCTGATCCAGTACGTGACATTTCAGTCAGTCCATTAGGTATTCATGGAAATGGGATTACAGAACAGATATTTAATTTGGCAACTTTCTTTTATTATTCTTTACACAAGCCAAAACCTTGTAGCTCCCATAGATCTGCTTCATGATACTCAGTTCGGATTTCATATACTCAGAAGTGATCCTGAAGCTGCGTCCTGCTGGGACTTGTCAAAACACCCAGAAACATGTTACAATTCATGTGACATTCTGTGTAGTTATGAGAACTAGCTCAATGTATGTAAAAATTCATTAACCAAATCCCAGGTGGTATCTGTCAGTCATAAGTAGGATAGAACTCGAGGAGGTAAGGAGATATATGAGATCTAGCAATAATTCATATCATATTGTTCGTAGAATATATTCTTTTACAAAGACTTTTTCAAGGTACTTTTGATTTAAAAGTACAGTCAAAAGCTACGGACACTTTACCATGGATTAGCCAAAAAAGTGTTTGCAAGAGCGCTCATTCAAGATTACTGTCCAATGTGAACAGCGATCAGCGACAGACTAGCCAAAGATACAAAGAATTTTTTCCAAATGTTTTTGAATTATACCCCAAATTTCTTTTACCACCTTTTTTTTTTTTTTTATTTAACTGTAATTTTTATTGAAAAAATTTTTCATTAACAAGGTATAAAGAGAAAAAAAGATCAAACAAGCAGAAAACAATGAGGTAGGTAGAGGCTATCCGCCTCTTCTCCCTTAAGCAATATGCATTCAAATTAGACAGTAAACAAGGGAGGGGAGGGATGAAGGGATTAAGAAGACAAGGGTAGAAGCAGAGGAAAGGAGGGGAGGGGAGAAGAGGACTAGAGATCAGAGACCCTGTGATGTACAATACATATCCCAAGGCGCCCAGATAGCCCCAAAGGCCTCCTGTGAGTTGTTTAGGCCCGCGGTCAGGCATTCAAGACTCCTCACATCCTTCACTCTAGCCACAAGTTCAAGACCAGATGGGGGACTCACTTTCTTCCAGTTTCTAGCTATGAGAATTTTAGCTGCAGTACAAAGATGCAAGAAAAGCCTGGATGACTTATTGCTCAGGTGCCTGGGGGGAAGGTTCAGGAGATAGACCAGAGGGTCAAGAGGGACCTCTTGCAAAAAGAGAGCAGTCGCCAAAGTCCTGACCTCCCTCCAGAAAACCAGGATGAGAGGGCACGTCCAAAAGATGTGGTGCAGGGTACCCACCGCAACTCCACAGCGCCAGCACCATGGGGGAACCAATGGATTTAAAGCATGGAGGAGAGCCGGGGTATGATACCAATGCATCAACAACTTATACTGCGCTTCCCGAAATGTAATGCACTGAGATGATTTCTGGGCCCCAGACCATACAATCCGCCACTGTTCCTGGGAGATGGGTCTACCCACCGCCTCCTCCCATTTAAGCATATAGCGATGGGTAACTGGGGAGCCTGTAGTTTGTGAGGTAAGAAGTTGGTAAATAGAGGATATAAAGCCCCTAGTGGACGTACCTGCACGGCAAATCTTTTCAAAAGCGGTGGGCAGTGACACTTTAAGGGACCCATGGAGGGAGCGGACAAAGTGAACCACCTGTAAATAATGGAACCATTCAGTACCTGGCAGGTTTTGGTTAGCTATAAGGTAGGCAAAGGACCTGAGTTCCAAGGTTCCAGGATCAACCATGTCCGCAATCCGGTAAAGACCAGCTTTAGACCACACCTTAGTCATGGCAGAGGTCAGGCTTTCCGGGAGAAGGGGGTTGTATAATATGGAGACCATAGATGAGTGCTGGGACATCAGGGAGAATCTAGTACGACAGGCAGACCAAATAGATCTAGTAAACCGAATAGGGCCCAGCAGGTACGAGGCAGGGGGAGCGGGGGGAGAGCCAACCCACAGAAGCGCGTTAGGGTGCATGGGAGCCAGCCAGAGCTTCTCTATCTGCACCCATCTAGTATATGCTGGCATAGCCGCCCAAAGTGGGATATGGCGCAAGTGGGACGCCCAATAGTAATGTAGCAGATGTGGGACGGCCATACCCCCAGACCCCCTATCCGCCAGCATAACAGATCTGGGTATTCGGTGTCGTTTTGCCTGCCAGATAAACTGAAAAATAGCTTTCTGCAGGTTCCGTAATTCTCTCCGAGGAATCGCAACCGGGAGTGTCTCGAAAAAATACAGTAGCTTCGGAAGGAGAGTCATCTTGACCGCGGCAATTCTCCCTAAAAGGGAGATGAGTAAGGGTTGCCATTTGTCCAATAGGGCTCTTAACTCACGAAACAACCGCGGGTAGTTTGCCGAATAGAGGGTCGCGTAGGAGGTGGATATATGGACTCCCAGGTAGCGGATAGAGGACTCCCGCCACTGGAAATCGTAATTACTGCGGAGGAGAAGGAGAAGGTCCTGTGGAATGTTGAGTGGGAGTGCCTCAGTCTTTGCAGGGTTCACCTTGTATCCTGAGAGATCGCTATAGGTCTCCAGCAAGCGCAACAAGTTTGGAAGGGTAGTATGAGGGGAGGTGAGAGTGAGGAGTACATCATCTGCGAAAAGAGAGACCTTAAATTCCTTATCCTGGACCATGATCCCCTTTGTGAACCGAGAGCAAGGCAGGTGGTTTGGACTCCGCAACCAGAAATGAACGCACACGCGGTAGTTCAAGAAAAAAATATATATTTACTATAAGTTAATAAAGGCTAGTTAAAGGTAAAATGACAGGGCTAAAGACAAGCAAAATATACAATATAGCATGAACAATTTCAAGGCAAATTCTGCAATGGTTTCTACTTTTACTCTGTCCACTTCTGCAGTATGGACACTGAATGAACAATATACTCAAAACTATCCCTAACTGACCCTGACTTCACATTTGGGTGCACCCCCTTTTCCCCAGTGGTCCAGGTGGACCGCTTACAGTCTGTAGAAGCGCGCGGTGGGGCCCAAAGTCGTTCCTTTCTTTTATAGCGAAACGTCCTCTCCTCACGGTTATCAGGATCTTGGGAGAAATGAAGTCCTCTTTAACAGGGAAACCCAATGAATGCAATGTAATCCAACAGCAGATTCCACTCAGCACACTGACAGTCCTGCCGAATCCATACACTGAGCTGGGATGTAAGCCGGGGTTTAGCAGGTGCTGTCCAGTACATCAACAGCACTGCGAGTCTCTATCTGTGGTATCCATATACACAGTCACAATGTCAGTCTCACTGATCAGCCACTGAGCACAGTTCCTTTCACGTGGACTCACTAGTCCTGTTGTCTCTTTACACTCTGTTTGTCTCTGGACCAAGATACAGCTTAGCTGTACAGAAAATCTCCACACCAGTTCAATACAACACTTGCTAAGATGGCTGCTGCTCTCTGTCTCGTCACTTCCTGCTTCTCTGCTCACACTCTGTCTGCAGAACAGGCAGGCTGACATAAAAGGGGGGGGTCTCACTCCAGCATCATGTCACAATTACAATGGCTGCTGTCTTAAAGGAACAGAATCACAGAAATACATTCAACATTAACAGTTTATACAGACAAATGAAGCTTAAGACAACATTGGCTGTCTCTTACACCTTGATATTAGGGTTTCGCCTAATCTTGGCTGCCAGCGGTTCAATGCAGAAGGCAAATATGATGGGAGACAGGGGGCAACCCTGCCTAGTGCCATTTCGAATAGGGAAGAAGGGCGAGGATGCATGGGGAAGCTTGATTGCTGCTGTGGGTAGGGAGTAGAGGGCCTGGATAGCTGTGAGGAAAGGTCCCGTGAGCCCAAACGCCTTAAGCATAGCATGCATAAACGACCAATCTATGCGGTCGAAAGCCTTTTCAGCGTCCAGACTCAAGAGAAGGGCCGGGGTAGAATAATGATTGGCCACCTCCACCAAATCCCCAGTCCTCCTGGTGTTGTCACCACCCTGACGACAGGGGATGAATCCCACCTGGTCCTTATGGACAAGCAGAGGGAGCCAAGCATTTAACCTATTGGCTAGGAGTTTGGTAAAGAGTTTCAGGTCCGCATTCAGCAAAGCAATCGGTCGATAATTAGCACAGTCCTGCAAGTCCTTACCCGGTTTAGGGACCAATGTGAGCAGTGAAGAGAGCATAGTCGGGGGTATGGGGGAGCCTAAGAGGAAGGAATTGAAGAGGGACAATAGATGAGCAGAAAGTTCACCCTGGAAAACCTTATAATAATTGTAAGTGAACCCATCTGGGCCCAGGGCTTTCCCATTTGGGAGGTCCCTCAGGACCCCCTCTAGTTCCTCCCTGGTGATGGGAGTGTTTAGGGAAGTCAAGGCCTCAGGAGGCAGGCGTGGGAGACAACAATCCTTTAAATAGTCTTCTAGCAGTGTTGAGTCATCCCCAGGGGGTAGTGCTCGGCGGGGGGGGGGGTAAGTTATACAGCTTAGAATAGTAAGAGTGGAATGCCAGCGCCAGAGCGTCAGGGTGGTGTTGAAGGGTACCCGTGGAGTCACGGACAGAGTGTGGTGTGGAGGAGGCCTGATGATCCCTGAGGGTTCTTGCCAGGAGGGTGTGAGACTTATTACCTCGTTCAAAGAACCTCTGGCGAGTATAAAGGAGAAGTCGTTCCACATGGCGGGTCTCCAAATCACGGAGGTCAGCCCGTGCCAAAACCAAATGGCGAAGAACCCCCAGGGATGGATGTGCTGCCAAAGTTGTCATAAGGGACCGAATACGAGCTTGGAGAAGCTGTTCCTGGGCCTGTCTGTCCCTTTTAAGCCTAGAAGCCAATGCGATACAATGTCCTCTCATGACCGCCTTATGGGCTTCCCAGAGAATGGCAAGAGAGTTTACCGAACCTAAGTTGTCCCTAAAATAATCCATCAAGTGTGTGCGCAGGATCTCGAGGGAGATCGGTGATTTGAGCAATGTTTTGTTAAGACGCCAATGACATTGGCGAGTAGGCACTGGGGTCGTAGATAGAGTAACCACAACTGGGGCATGGTCAGACCAGGTGAGAGAGCCAATGTTCGTGTCCCTGAGCAAACGAAGGGCGGGAGCATTCCCAAAGAAATAATCAATGCGGGTGTGAGTGTTATGAGGGTGAGAGAAGAAGGTGTAAGAGCGTGCCGTAGGGTTGTCCACTCGCCAAAGGTCGTACAAAGAATGGGCACGGATCAGCTTACGGAACTCCCGTGCAAGCTGAGCCATCCTATGGGGGGTTGGACCCTGGGGTAACGCCAATCGGTCCGCCCGTTCAGAGAAGACCATGTTAAAGTCTCCCCCCACAAGCCAAGCTGATGCCGGGAGAGCGCGCAGGCGGGGAGAATACCCGACGCAAGAATGGGATCTGCGCTGAGTTAGGGGCATAGACATTGCATAAAACAATCGGGGCACCATGAAGGAGCCCTTCCAGAATAACAAATTGGCCCCCTGGGTCTATGTGGGAGGTTGTCACTGTAATTGGGCAGGAACGGGAAAGAAGGATAGCCACCCCAGCTCTGCGTCGATCGTGGAAGGCCGAAAAGGCTATGGGAAAGTAGTGCTTAGCGAAGGCAAAGGTACCGGAGCGGTCAAAATGAGTCTCCTGAAGAAACGCCACATCCGCTCGTAAGGAGCGGAGTTCTCTAAGGACATGGCGCCTTTTAGTGTTGGAACCCAGGCCCTTGACATTAATTGTCACGCACCTAACCATTGGGACTCAGGATTGGAGGACAGTGGCGGATTGTAATAAGCTCACCCATCTCACATGACGCTGGCAGGTTTCCCTCGAAGAGGCAGAAGGGCGATCCACAAACAGGAACCCAAAGTCGAGGCAAGGTCTCTAGATCAGGGAGGGAGGGTGGAAAAGGGGGGGAGGCAAAAGACAACATAAATGACAAAGTAAGAAGTATAACAATTAAACAATACTTTGTGGGCGAGGCTAAGTCACTCGCCTGGGGACCAGTGAGGACAGCCAGAGGTCCAACCAGGATCAATGGCCGCACAGTCCAAGTATCCCCTTAGGGGGGAGAGCGTGGACAAGAGGTCGGAGGGGGAGGCGGCAGATCCCCAACCACCAGTAAAAAGAAGGATGGAAGGGGAGTCACCGGAACCCCTTCCCGCCCCACTCCGCTAAAACAATCCAATAATAAGCATAATAGATGAGACCCGTAGACCTAGAAAAGGAAAAAGAGAAGCAAACATAACGCTAAGGCTTGCAGTTTTCAAAGCACTACCGGAAAAAAAAAAAAAAAAAAAAAACACATCTCAAGGAGGAGCATCCTCCTCAGGAACCAGTCTCCAGTCGGAGCCTCCAAGCGGTCGCCGCCGCGGAGGGTGCATGACGTCGTCTGGGCTCCAGTCAATGCCAAACCGGTGGTGGGGGAGGGGGTGGAGGGATTAGCTCCCAGTCTGTTAAATCCGGCAAGGGGACATCCAGCAGGTCGCAGAAGAGAGGTAAATCCGAGAAGGAGCGAAGCGTAGCGGAGCGACCATCCCTACGTGCAATGAGAGCAAACGGATAACCCCACCGGTAAGGAATTTGGTGTTCCTGAAGGATCTGGAGGAGGGGTCGGAGATGGCGGCGTTTCTGGAGGGTGATTAGCGAAAGGTCCTGATAAAGTTGTAGTTGAGCTCCCTCAAATTCAAAGTCTTTGAGTTTGCGCACCTTGCTCATTATAGCCTCTTTAAGGGTGAAGTCGTGGAGGCAGCAGATGACATCACGGGGTGCAGCGGCGGATCCTCTGGGTCGAAGGGCTCGATGTGCCCTGTCAAACTTAATTTTGTGGGACGGGGGCTCCTGCAGTATAGTGTTGGAGACAGCCTCCAGTAGAGCAGGCAGATCCTCAGATTGGTCAGCCTCTGGGAGTCCCTTGACGCGTATATTGTTGCGCCGACCCCTGTTGTCAAGATCCTCTAAGTGACGTTGCATGTCCCGTATAGCTGATCCCTGGTTAGCAGTAGTATCATGCAGCGAGGCAACATAGTCCCTGGTAGTGTCATGGTCATTCTCCAGCGTATCCATTCGATTAGCAATAGAGTGTAAATCAGTGCGGAGGGTAGCAATTTCAGATCGGAAGGATGCTGTGATTTCCGCAACCATACTTTTAAGGTCTTGTTTAGTAGGTAGCTGAGGAAGGAGGTCCACCAAAGGTGGCGGTGCTGAAGATGGACCTGGGAGGCAGCTCTGGGGGTACAGGACTGGAGGGGGGGAGCCATAATCCTTGGGAGTGTGGGGCGGAGGAGCCCCTACGCCAGCGCCTTCCACCGCGCCATCCCCCCCTGAGCTATGGAGGGGAGGGGCGATGGGGGAAGATAGTAGGTGGGGGGCCACAGAGACCAGCTCTGTGGCCACAGGCTGTAACTCATCAGCGGTGTGGGAGGGAGCAGAGCCACTGACCTCAGAGCCCCTTGGAGAGCTGGAGACATCCGGGGTCCTCTCATGCCGCTCTGCCAGAAGTGCTGGTGAAGCAAAGTGTAGTTGTTGGGACATCCCAGGGTGAGGAGACTGTGGGAGCACTCGTGCTGGGGAAGCTCTGGGCTGCCCAGGCGCCGACAGGGATCTCTGCTGGAGCGGTGCTCCGCTGGCTGACAGGGGGAGCGCGGGAGGAGAAAGGCTGCGCTGCGACCCCTGTGCCTGAAGAGCGGAGGGAATCCAAGATGGCCGCCCCGCAGCAGCCTGGCCCGGCAGAGAAGGCTGCTGAGTGAGGAAGCCGTCCAGGGTGGCTCTCCCAGACCTCTCCACAGGCGCTGGAGTGCCTGGGGCCACCCTCCTCGGTAAGCGCTTGCCCATAATCGCTGTATTGAAGGGTCCACGGGTCTCAGCTGCAAGCGGTGGAGCAGAGAAGGTCCCGCACGCGACCTACTCCATGCGCGTCCAGGCCACGCCCCCCTTTTACCACCTTTCAAGATCCTCCATTATTGTACAGCAGAAATTGGCACATTGGTGCCAGCTGTATTATAGAGCTGCCCACCATGGCCGGGATTGGAGATAACTCAGACCCCAGTAGTTCAATCTCCCCCCAAAAGTGCTTAGAAGGAGAAAGGGGCTCTTTCTATCATCTCTTCCCCCATCCACAATGCAATCATGGGGTGCAAAGAGGTTGTCACAGAGGCCTATAGAACGCCCCCAGGTCTGCCATCTTAGTAATCCTATTAGATCCTGCTGAAGCCAAGGTGTGATAGGATAACACTAAAACACGTAACACTGTAATACTGAAGTATTGCAATGCCTTGTACACGCAATAAGCAGTCATATGTTTGAGTTGTCAGTGGGACTTGAAAAAATCTGTAAAACAAAATTGTGTGATGGCTTTTTAAAATGGAAACAGAAAGCTGCATGTGGCAAAGATTGTAATTTAGCTATTTTAATGTCAGAAATCTGGCTGCTCTATTTGCTCATATTGGCATAAAGATGTTTCTTTTTGCTTTCCCGAATTTTAAAAGGATTTTGACAATAAAGTTTGGCTATGACTTTGTCATGTGTTATTTGATGCTTTAGTTTGGATATAATCCGTTAATGTTATTAATAATAATAATAATAATAATAATAATAATAGTCCATTAATAGTCCCACAGTGGGGAAATTCAGTGTGTTACAGCAGCAAAGATAAGATAAGCAGATACAAATACAAATACAACATGTACAGGAATGTTCCAAGGTGAGAGGCATTACATTAATAGCAGACAGACAGATAGGACGTAGCAGAGGGGGGGGGGGGATTTAACAGGCAGAGAGATATTTCAGTTCTCTGTATGTAATGATCTCCGCTTAGGTCGGTGTTGGTTGTACAGCCTAACCGCGGTGGGGAGGAAAGACTTCCGATAGCGCTCCTTCTCACACCTAGGGTGGAGCAGTCGGTCACTGACAGTACTGCCCAGCGCGATCACAGTCTCATGCATGGGATGGGACTTCTTCTTCTGCATGGAGCTCACCACGGACAGTATCCTTCTGTCACCCACCACCTGCACTGGGTCCAGTGGGCTCCCCAGGACAGAGCTGGCCCTTCTAATCAGCTTGTCAAGTTTATTTCTGTCCCTGGTTGATATACTGCTCCCCCAGCAGGCCACTCCAAAGAAGATGGCTGATGCCACTACCGAATTGAAGAAAGTCCTAAGAAGTGCCCCCCGGATTCCAAAGGCTCTCAGCTTCCTAAGCAGGTAGAGCCTGCTGTGGCCCTTCCTGTACAGGGCCTCCATATGATCTGCCCAGTCCAGCTTATTATTAAGGAGCAGACCCAGGTACTTATAGGTGTTCACAATCTCGATGCCCGTCCCCAGGATGTCCACTGGTTTTGGAGGGCATCTGCCTTTACGGAAGTCCACCACCATCTCCTTGGTCTTCCCCGCGTTAATCTTCAGGTGGTTCCGGTGGCACCAGTCCACAAAAAAACGGTTCAGTTCTCTGTACTCCCTGTCATCATCGTCTGTGATGAGGCCTACTATTGCAGAGTCGTCAGAATACTTCTGTAGGTAGCAGCTGGATGAGTTGCACCTAAAATCAGCAGTGTACAGTGTGAAGAGGAAAGGGGCGAGAACCGTACCCTGAGGTGCCCCCGTATTACAGATCACGGTACCTGACACACAGTCTTGGGCTCTCACGTATTGAGGTCGATTTGTGAGGTAGTCTAGGATCCAGTTGGAGAGGTGGTGGTCCACTCCAGCAAGGCCCAGCTTGTCTCTCAGTAACCTGGGCTGTATGGTGTTAAAAGCACTGGAGAAATCAAAGAACATTATTCTCACCGTGTTCCCTGGTTTTTCCAGGTGAGACAGAGCCCTGTGCAGAAGGTGGATGATGGCATCATCTACCCCAATGCCCGGTCGATAAGCAAACTGGAGAGGGTCCATAGCGGGGCTCACTAGAGGGCGAAGATGTGTGAGAACCAATCTCTCTAAGATCTTCATCAAGTGGGATGTCAGTGCTACAGGTCTGTAGTCGTTGAGGTCCATAGGGTGAGGTTTCTTTGGAACTGGTACCACACAAGAAGATTTCCATAATTCAGGGACTATTTCCTGCCTCAGGCTCATATTATACATATATGTAATTATACCACACAGCTGGTCCCCACAAGTCTTAATTAGCCTTGCACTGATGTCATCTGGCCCTGCGGCTTTCCTCGCCTTGATCTTTTTCATTTCCTTCCTCACCTGGGCCCGTGTGAAGGTCAGACTGTGGTCAGATAAAGACAGATTTCTGGATTTACTGGTCTGTTGGGAAGTAGCCACATGGGGTGAATGGGGTGAAGTCATTGTGGTGAGGGGAGCTGAAGGACATTCTGGGGTGGGAGGAGCTGGTGTGTGATCAAATCTGTTGAAGAATAGGTTTAGTTCATTAAGCCAGTTAACATCTGCCTCAATCTGGCAGACCGACTGTTTATGACCCGAAATTGACTTAAGCCCCTCCCAGACCCCCCTTGTGTCTTTTCTTTCCATTTGCTTTTCCATTTTTTCCTTATAACTGGCTTTTCCTTGCCTGATTAGATGCCTCAGCTCCTTTTGTACTTCCCTCAACCCCTCCTTATCTCTTGTCCTGAATGCCATCTTTTTCTCCTTAAGTAGTGTTTTTATATCAGAGTTAATCCATGGTTTGTTGTTGGAGAAGCACCTCACCACTTTTGTGGGTACTGTGTTGTCCACACAAAAATTTATGTAGTCCGTTATGCAGTGTGTGAGTCCTTCTATATCTTCTCCATACGAATCCTGCAAAACTTCCCATGCGGTTGTGTCAAAACAATCCCTCAGAGCCTCATCACTCTCCTCGGACCATATCCTCACTGTGCGGGTGACAGCTGGTTCTCTACGTACAAGTGGCTTGTACACAGGTCGGAGATGTACTAGGTTGTGATCCGATCTTCCCAGGGGCGGTAGGGCTGATGAGTTATATGCCTCCCTCACATTGGCAAAGAACAAGTCCAGTGTTTTGTTGTCTCTTGTGTGGCAGGTTACATACTGTGTGAAACTGGGAAGTGTGGATGATGGCGAGGCATGGTTGAAATCGCCAGACACAAGAAGGAGGGCCTGGGGGTGCTGAGACTGTAACTGGCTCAGCGTGGCTTGTAGGACCTCGCAGGCAGCGTCAGCTTTCGCAGAGGGGGGGACATATGCAGCTATCACGATGACATGTGATAGTTCCCTTGGTAAATAGAAAGGTCTCATGCTCACAGCTAATAGTTCAATGTCCTAACAGCAAGTTTGCTCCTTAATCACAATGTGCCTAGGATTGCACCATCTATTATTCACAAACATTGCCAGCCCCCCTCCTTTCCTCTTACCGCTCTCCCTTGTCCTGTCTGCCCGAAGGAGTTTAAAACCATCCAAGGAGACCAGAGAGTCAGGAGTAACTTCAGTGAGCCAAGTAGCATCATGCTGCACACCCGAAACTCCTGATGGTGCCTGGTGAGCGCTGTTAGTTCATCCATCTTGTTTATTCTGAATGATACTTTATAATGAATTATTCTGTATGTATTGGTTTGTGAACATGTTGCTATAAGCAGGGGTAAACCTAGCCTATGGAAAGGTGCCCAACCCGCTATCTTTGGTTGCGTGATAGGGCACCCCTAATTAAAATTGTAGGCCTGGCGTACTACATGGCATATGACTACCTTTTTCTGCCCCCCCCCCCACATATGACCCCCTTCCCCCCCCCCTTTTTTGCCCCCCAAGATATGACCCCTTTTTTATTGCCCCCACAGTATATGATCCCCTTTTGTATTCCCCCCCCCCCACAGTATGTGGTAGGCTGCTACTTACTGTATTATTACAATAGGTATTGGCTGATAATTTACTCACCTATCCATGCTCCAGTACAGGCTAGCCTCCACTGCCACCTCCAGGACACGCTGTAGCCAACACTTCAGCATTGTGACATAAGTGCAACACCACGGAGAGGCGGCAGAGGAGGCCTGCCTGGACAGGAGCGTGGATGAGTAAATTTTCGGCCGCTACCTATTGCAATTATACAGTAAGTAGTGACCAATTAAAAAAAAAGAATGCCGCACCTCCCCTCCCCCCAGTTTATGCCATTGCCTCATGGAAGTTGCGCCCTATAAAGACATATTTTAGTATAGGCATGTTGAGTTTGTGCTAAAACTCTCATGGATAAGTGTTAGAAAGTAAGAATGGTTGGGGGCATCTGAGTTAGGCATCATGCAGACGATCGTTTGCGTGACGCCTGCCATAACTGAACAGCACAGGTGGCACACGGATGTCATCCATGTGCTTCCTGTGCACTGACCATGCTTCCGCGGCCCCATTCTTTGGGGCCAGCGAGCACAGCCGCAAAACCGGACAGGAATAGGACCTGTCCTGAGTTTTGTGGCATGGGCTGTCGGCTGGAAATCACGGTTGTGTGCACAGGCCCATATAAATGAATGGGTCAATGTGCTATCCAGGAAAAACTTGGATAGCATACAGAACTAGTACATGGTCGTGTGCATGGGCCCTTAGGGTAGCTATTCAGCTTTTAACCATAACAACTAAAGACCCATGTACATATATATAGCCAACCTCCCATGGCCTGAGACTCTTGCTACCAAAGATTGCAGTCATGTGACATTTATTACTACAAATCAGAGAGAAGTATCTACACAGATAAGGTCTCCTGAGCATATGTGTGTAGGTCCTTAAGCCAGAGGGCAGATCTGGTGCAAGACCCCACTGAGTCAGAGTGTAATTTAGGGAGTCTGTTCTGGGGCTTGTATTTATGGGGTCTGTATTTGTTTAGAGGGGGCTGGTCTAGGATCTGTCTAGGGGGTTTCTCATATGGGGTCTGCATTATTTAGGTCTCTGGTCTGGTATTTTAATTTATTTCTGTAACTATAAAGGTTGAGATCTGAAATAATTTTGGAGGTTGGTCAGAGGTCTGAATTTCCTTTGTGGTCTGGCCTATGGTCTATTTGCTCCATCACAAGTAATTGACTATAAGTGTAACCCCCACTGTTAACCTGCCAGACTATAGCAGGTTTACCAGGAGGGTTGAAAATTGCTATCTTGGGTACAGAAACTATTACAGTCATCCATATGTGAGTGAAATCCTGCCGTAAATAGTCTATAAAGAAAAAAATAACTTTATTTGCAAAATGTCCACTTGGAATAAACTTGCAGGGGACTGAACTACGTGTCCCATCAGCCTTATGAAGCAGAGGGAGGAAGTAAGAGGGGCTGGGCAGGAGGCAGAAGGAAGAGGAGACTGCAATGGCAGAGCTGTGAGGAGGAGTGGGGTATAAAGAAGGGGGAATCCTCTATCTGATCTTGGAGCAGATTCTAAGAGACTGTTTCATCATATCTGAGGGAGAAAGAGGGGGAAAAAGAGACCCCTCCATTTCACTTGAAGCAGACAGAGAGAGAGAAAGAGAGAAACAAGAGCAAGTCAGGCTCCAACAGTTTCATCTGAGGTACAGTGAGAAAGCACAGTCACCATTTTACCTAAGGTAACCACAAACATAGAGCCTCCTCCATTTTGTTTTTGAGACACTTCCTATTAAGCCACAGAGATCTCCCCTCTGTGTGGATAAAAATATTACATTAAGGAGGACATTGCAACTGGTTAAAGAGGACCTTTCACATCCTCATGTATATGCGGTTTTACATACCGCTAGAAAGCTGACAGCGCGCTGAATTCACACTATGACCTTTGCTAACTCTCAGAATGGCAGTACAAGATACACAAATTAACAGTGAGCTAGGCAAGGCTAAGATTAACTATTAGAGGAGCAGAGAGAAACAAAGGTGCAGGAGACGGGTGTGGCTGAAATTCAGTTACAGAGAAGAGGTACTAGTACAGTGTTCAGACTGAGCAACAAGAACCCTAAACAAGGAATCAAACTGAACACGCCTCCTGCGCTGCAGCATGCGAGCGGAGGGTGGCGCAGAGACCCTAACAAGCGAATACGTTACATAGAGTCTAAACAAATGCAAGTGCTAAACCAGTAACAAGGCCATTTACTGATGGCTTACTGTATGCAAAGCTGAAAGTCATTCATCATAGTGCCTGGTTGACTAGCATGGTAATATTGTCAGGCAATTAATACTGTGTACGCAATAAGTGCTGCACGCTTTTATACATTGTTCAATGCGTTATTATATGCATTGCATCCTTGGTTCCGTTTTTTAATACACATCTTAAGAAAAGGTTAAATCTTCTAGGTGTGGTTTGTTTTGACCTACTACGGTCATTTCTAAAAGTGAAACTACAGGTAGGCTATAGGGGTTCTCCCGAATCGACCTCTGGTGGAGGAGTCTAGCCAACACTGTGTTCACAAGCCTGGTGAAAATTCGGATGGAGGCACTGTGTGATCAAGCTGGTGAAGAGGTCAGAGTTATAACCATTTCTGTAATCCTAAACACCCCCCCAGTGGACTCCATCAGAGGGGGTGTTACATAAGATTCTACATATTAGTAAAAGAAGTAGCCTCAGACAACATAAAAACTACTCGTGCTCTTGAAAGCTGATAAATGTCTGAGAATATCAAACCTATCTGTCATCTCTTTTACATTCCCCTGCTACTATTTTTATATTATGACCAGTGAATCCATCATATAAGCCAGTTATTGATTTTCTGTAGCTGTGGGTATTCTTTAGTGTCACATGTTACAGAATACATGAAGCATGACATTATTTAAGGTCCATGACATGTTCTCACCTTAGAAAAGAAAAATAAATTCTGAAAGGTCACCATGCTGTGAATGTGCATTATTTAATAAGCCAATTTGTGAAAATGAGCCAGTGATATGGCGTTGGGACAGCTTAAAGAAATGTCATTGTTAAGCCAAGAATCTATACTATATTTAAAGTGAATGTATTATGTATTTAAAGGGGTTGTCCCATTAAGGACACCTATCCACAGGATAGGGATAAGTGTCATCACTGGGAGTCTGATCACCGGGTCCTCCAGTGACCAGAAGAATGTCCCCCATGCCTCCTCCTTGTAAATGGAGCACCATTTTACTCGTGTGACAAACATTTCATTCACTGCTATACGGCTGCTGGGACTGCAATCCATCGGAATCTCCATGGCTGTGAACGGAGTGCCTATCATACAAGCAAATCCATTCACAAGGAGGAGGCATGGGGGACTATCGGTCCCCCATTCTCCTGATCACTGGGGGACAAGCTACATTGAAAAATATAGCATTTGGCATAAATTACATATTTTCATTTCCATGTGTTACAGTTTCTAAAATATATGGTAATGTCAGTAAAAGTGGAGGGAGTTTCAGAGAAGCAAAGAGCTTCACTCATTTGCTTACAGGTAGCATAGTGATGAGGGGGTCGCACCTGAGTGTCTAGTAGTAGAGATAATTCCCCATTGGCATTCGCTGTTGTCAGTTTTCTGATTTTTGGTGTTTCAGGGTACCCTTAAAGATGGGTGTGATTGAGAAACAGGAGACACAGTGGCAGGTGAACAAGAGATGGCTGATACTATTTTGGCAGTTCTTCTAGTCACAAGTAACATGGAGGCACAATTCCTTTTCTGAGACAGTATCCACACACAACATAATCCACATGATCAAAAGTGTTGTTTGCTTTTCACTCTCTTGTCTAGTCCTCTGCCCCACCATGGCAAATATGGGGCAATGCCAAACTGGGTCCTGAGTATCCTTGAGGGACAATACACACATTACTTTTAATAGGAATATGTGGAGGTAGCGTAATAGCATTGTTATATAGACCAGTACTACCTAACAAGATGAGCTTAGTCTATATCATCTATTATCAACTTAATGAGGATGAAATATGTTATCAGATAAAGATCTATTCTTTAAATCAAGTTTTAGGTTTAACATATTTTTTTCGCAATTTTTTAAAATATTTTCCATGTTATCACCAATATTTAATAAGTCCTAAAATCTACCAGTTTTCACGCAGGCCTATGAGCTTCATAATAGGCTGACATTTCATTTTCTGTAGAAATCACTTCTCAGCAGTCATCTCATTATCACAGACAGGATTACAATGAAAGCTATCACCTATATATAGATAGCATTCACAGTGGGTGATGGTCACAGCTCATCTACTCCCCCTCCTTGCACACGCCAAAACACTCTCCAATAGAAGTCAATGGGGCAAAAATTATGAAGACAGGAGTTTTCAATATCTTCATATCCCTTTCACTGGGTCTGCTTCATTTATGAGGAAGAGCACATATCCTCATTTATCATTTATTGATTCTTCATCAATTGAAATCTTTCTTCATCAATTGAAATCTTCAAGTGGAAACTGAATAAATACAGTATATAGCTGGGATGATCTAGGAAAACCTGCTTTTGCAGGGGGTTGGACTCGATGGCCCTTGAGGTCCCTTCCAACTCAAATAGAAATAGAAATAGTTGCACCCTCTGTTGGCCATGCGGCTGTGCTGAAAACTATGCCAGTTTGTAGTTGGCATAGATTTCAGGGCTCATTTGTGCCAGTTAACTGATGTAAATGACCATAAATATGGTGGTGCAAGTGGACCTGACTATGCCACTACCCTTGCTACAACCCTCCAGGAAAGTGGCAAGGGTGGCGCAAAACAAAAAACAATTGGAAATTTTTGCACAAACAAATTGCAACTTTTCCATGCCTTGTACGCAAGAAAACTGGCATACAATGCATAATAAATCTGCCACAATAAGTCATCTCCAGTCTATAGGTTCCTATGGTTCCTGTGGCTGCAGTAAAGCAAATCTCTGTATGTTAACAACAGCAAGATGTTGACAAAATGGCTGCCCCCATTATCATGTATGGATGACACAATAAAAATAATACCATCAGAAAATAATAACAAACTAGAAAAATTATATATCAGCATCTGATTTTAATTATTAAAATAAAAATATACTGTAGGCAATACATTCCCTTTAAATGTGTTAAAGTAGCATGAACCACCATATTAATAAATGGCTGATTTCCTGACTAAAGTGCAGAGGCCCAGCTACACTGTAAAAATAAAATACCTGCATTCATTTGGTGTTGTAATAGGTAACATTATCTATATTCACATGGATGACACTGAGATGTTAGTAATTGGAGTATGTTCTAAGTATAGCTTTGCTTTCTACAGATTGTAGCTCTGTGTGATCTACGTAGTGTAAAAAGAACAATTCTTTTCAGTGTCACCGTACTTCATTGCTTGTTATCTTTCCTTCCTGTTTCCATAGATACCAGATATGTGCGGCTGGAATTAAATTAATTAGAAGCGTCGTGTCATCTTCTGCCGGTCTCCAGGTCACCTTGCGTGACTCACGGTCCAGGGCACCTCCGTGGACGCTGCACGCTCTACATGCCATGTTTGTGGTTCTCAGTACTTCATCTAAACAATAAGCATCAGGTCACCTCCTGACGGGTCATCCAAGGAGAAGATTGTCAGCTTTAGATTGTACCTGAGTGGATTGTAAGCTGCATGTCCTCTTGTTGCTGGAAACAAAGCGCTATCAACCTTTTCAGAGATTACAAAGCAAAAAGTACTGTTCCAACAAAAAATCCAATTACTTTTGTTTCAATGAATGGCTTAGACATTACAATTTTGAGCTAAGGAGCACAGACATCTTCATAAATCACAGTTTGCAACATCTGAATGCAATTTCCAAGGCTACGTCTATTCAGGTGTATCGATTGACTTGCATTCTAATCAAGCGTAGTCCAATACAGCTACCAACATGTCAAGGACTGGAAGTATCTAATACTCTGACTATGAATGACAAGCAGAGGCAGGACTAGATTGCTGAGACTTCATCCATAGAGCTCTCTATCTCGAACGCTTATCTCTGCTTGTATTGTCCAAATGCTAGACCTGGTGGGGTCAAGTTCGAAAGTAGATTGGTATAGGGGGAATTTGACATCATGTTTAAGGCTAAGGCCCCACGTAGTGAGCCACAGCAAAAAAGCACTGTGGAAAAGAACATGGTGGAGACGCATCGCTGCAGCATTTTTCACAGAAAGTCCGCAAAGTTTTCCTCTGCAAACTTTCTGCCCATATTATACCTATACAGAAAACACCAGCAACGTGAGGATATGCCATAAATGTCTGATAGATGCAGGTTCCATTTCTGGGAACCGGACCTATCTCTAAAATGAACCCGCCAGCTTCCATGTAATGGGAGTTACAGAAGCACCGTAACTCACTGATCTACAGGTGCATCTCAATAAATTACAATATCTTTGAAACATTCATTCATTTCAGTAATTCAGTAATACAATCCATAATCAGCGTCTTCCATGATTGTGTGTCCTACTGAACCAGACTGAGGGACCATTTAAAGGCTTAGGAAACCTTGGCAGGTGACACACTGAATTTACAATACGGAACTTTTTTACAATATTCTAATTTTCTTAGATTTGGGTTTTCATTACCTGTAATCCGTAATCTACATTTACAGAAATAAAACACTTGAAATAGAACACTCTGTGTGTAAAGAATCTAGAAAATATAGGAGGTCACTTTTTCAATTTAAATACTGAAAGAAATAAATGTTTCAAAGATATTCCAATTTATTGAAATGAACCTGTCTATGGAAGATACAGAAGCAACGTAGCTCAGAGGGTTATGCTGTTTTTGTAAGCCCACCATCGTGGACAGTCTTCTCAGCGATGTCATGGTCAGGTAAGAATTGGGTCATGGAGGCTAGGGGGATTAATTTTAGAGATAGGTGTGGGTCCCAGTATTATTGTTCAGGAACACCCACTGTAAAGTCAAAACTGGAATTGCAAAGTATAATATCTTGTAATACAACCCCTAGGTCCTGTATATTATCTTGCTCCAGGGTTTCAAAACCCAAAAGTGCTTATGCTATAGTATTTAAGGGCCCAAGGAAGAAAGAAGATAGTGACTTGGACCTTTTATTGGTTACAATAGTAAGAATGTTGTTTGTTTTTCCACTTTAAAGGTTGTGTGCCCTTTTGCTATCATTTTTCATTGTTAGAGTCAACCTAAACATAAAAAATATAGCAATGTTATAGTTGCAATTAAAAGAGAATCTTGTTTTGTAGCATAAAGCTTCTATGCAGATCAAGGCATCTCCATGGAAACTGACTACATACAGACCCTATATGCTACTGTCATTACTATCAATAGATTAGTAGTAAGCAGGGGCGTAGCTATAGAGGGTGCCTTGAAGCCAGAGGGGACTCAAAGGTCTCCCTACAACATAAGAAGATACCAGTATTACCCTGTTTCTCCAAAAATAAGCTCTACCTAGAAAATAAGCCCTAGCTTGATTTTGCATAGTTTTTGGAGTAGGCTTGAAATATAAGCCCTACTCCAAAAACAAGCCCTAGTTACAGCACCTCCAGCACTAGGTTATGTCATGGAGATGGAGAATAGGCGTACCGTAGCTCCCAACCATCCTGGACAAGTGCCCCACTACCTCCCGCCACAGCAGAGCAAAATCCGCTCACCCACTCCAGAGTCCCGCCTCCTGTCTGCCTTCCGAGTGTCGCCTCCTGGGTCCCACCTCCCAGCTGCTACTATGTTGTGGGATTGGCAACCTACGTGGCCAGACATCAGGTGCCACCCCTGCTCGCTCCCACAGACGTAGCCACTCCATTACAGCACAGAGTGTAAAGGAGAGGAGATAGAGAGGGCACGGTGCCACTGCCACACAAAGTGTTTACAGAGAAATAGGGTGCCAATAAGTTTGTTTAAGACCCACTGACAATGCACCCTCAATTGTGAAGGTAAGTTAGACCTACTCCAAAAATAAGCCCTAACCCTTTTTTCGGAAAAAAAAAATTTCAGAGAAACACGGGTAGGTAGCATATGGTAAGTGGGGGCCCTGTTACAGATTTTGTGCTGGAGCCCAGAAGCTTAAAGTTACACCTCTGGTATTCAGATTCCTATGATGCTGAAAGTCCGAGTCATTAGACCCACATTTGTGACGAGATCTGCAACCGTAATCTCCATGGGTGACAATGATAAAACATATAATGAGACATCTTTTCGCAGTGTTACTGCTGGAGATCAGTGTACTCTACAAAAGTACACAATGTGTCAGCCCGTTCAGCATGTTTGATAGTGATTGGTCAAATTTTACTTTGAAAATAATGGAGCCTGTTAGAAACACAACATCTGCAGATATGAGAATAATGTCTCTAATTTACTTTCAAAGGGACAATATTTTCTGTTCATTTTACAGGATAGCATTGAGACCAAACAATTAAAGCAGATGCCTCTTTCACACTTTTATCATGTATTTGAGACTATATAACAAAGACATTTAATTGGAACTTTTCTCAGTCTGCATCATGGGAATCTTTGTATAGATACATTTATTGTACCAGCCTTCTAAACGGTTTGTTGCTGTCAGCATCTGTATTATACCAGAGCTGGAGCCAATTAAATCCGCAGTGTGCAGATAAAATCTGTTACTTTGTACATAAAATGGTGTCACATCACAGAAGAAACAATAAAGATGGCAAATCATAAATGCCTGTAATGCCGAGTGACCCCAGTAGCAAACAAAAAAAATTATGGAACCAGGGGCCTCCATATAGGAGACTAAAGGTCAAATCGAAATAACCCTTCCAACTCCTCATTATAAGACAGAAGGCATATGGGGGGCCCCAAGTCTCCCCTAATAACAAATGTGGGGGTATGATCTGGTATACTGGATCGTTTGTTTTTACAGGAGATAAGCCAATGCCAAGGTGTCTGGAAGTGGCCTATTCCCCTTTCCCCACTGAGAATACATGGACACTCAGCTGAGCCAAGCATTCAGGTGTATGAGTGATATAGCTGTTGGCCTCACAAGTTGTATAGCCACCTTTAGACCTCTCTATGGGCCATAAAGTAGTCACCCATGCCATTGTCTGCAATGAACTCTTAGTAGTTAAAATACTTGCTCCATCAGGCTCAGATCTGGCTTTAGAGTCTATGACAATGTGCGCCAAATTAAAAAAAAAAAGATACTGCAGCAATTAATGTAAAGAGTCAATTTATTGAGGCAACTTGTGTGTGGCACTACATAGGCTTCAAGAAACCCAGCAAGCTTGATGGCATATGTACTCCACATACATACCTTCAATCTACAGACTCCAAGTAACCATGGCAAAACGTATAATGGGGCCCCAAACTACCATGACCACCAGCAAGTTCACAACTTGAAAAATGTACCATTATTTTGGTCTCCATTACACACAGGGATAACATGTATAGTGATTTTGCAGTATAGTGAATGCACACAGTAATGTCAGAGTACAGGGACAATAAAAAACAGTTATGTCACAGTACAGGGATAACACACACAGTTATGTCACAGTTCAGGGATAATGACACAGAATGTCACAGTACAGGGATAATGTACACAGTGATGTCACAGTACAGGGTAACACACACAGTTATGTCACAGTACAGGGATAATGTACACAGTGATGTCACAGTACAGGGATAAGCACACAGTAATGTCAGATACAGGGACAACACACACAGTGATGTCACAGTACAGGGATAATGTACACAGTGATGTCACAGTACAGGGATAATGCACACAGTAATGTCAGAGTACAGG
Source organism: Leptodactylus fallax (assembly GCA_947044405.1). Classification (NCBI taxonomy): domain Eukaryota; kingdom Metazoa; phylum Chordata; class Amphibia; order Anura; family Leptodactylidae; genus Leptodactylus; species Leptodactylus fallax. The sequence continues at coordinate 265,986 of CAMRHE010000017.1, forward strand.
GACAATAAAAACAGTGATGTCACAGTACAGGGATAATGTACACAGTGATGTCACAGTACAGGGATAATGTACACAGTGATGTCACAGTACAGGGATAATGTACACAGTGATGTCACAGTACAGGCATAATGCACACAGTAATGTCAGAGTACAGGGACAATAAAAACAGTGATGTCACAGTACAGGGATAAGGTACACAGTGATTTCACAGTACAGGGATAATGTACACAGTGATGTCACAGTACAGGGATAATGTACACAGTGATGTCACAGTACAGGGATAATGCACGCAGTGATATCACAGTACAGGGATAATAAACACAGTGAGGGCACAGTACAGGAATAACACACACAGTTATGTTACAGTACAGGGATAATACAGACAGTGATGTTATAGTAGCGGGATAATGTACACAGTGATGTCACAGTACTGGGATAATAAACATTGTGATGTCACAGTACAAGGCTAATGCAGACACTTATAAAGCATTATGCCCCAAAACAAAATCAGTTTCGCTCAAAATAAAGTCCATTCACATCCTTATCTGTGTGACTCAAAAATATCTCCACAGGAGTTTTCTGCTTGTGTGGTATTCATGTATAAGATTTTGCCATCAATAAACCTCCCTGCCAATACAGATCATCTATCACAAAACATCAATGATATTCATCATCCACAAAGGAGGACAGAAAAAAACAATCCAAGTAACAGAAGAGATACTGAGTTCACTTCCAATATGATTAGACATCCAGGTGGTTTCTGTAATGATTTTTTTGTATCTTTTGCAAAAACTAACAACTTTATCTCCATAGGTATTGAGGAGAAAGCTTATTTTTTGAAATTACACCTTCTTCCATACCTCTCCTAAGGAGGGATGATAGTTTATATGGATAGTCTAGGGTAGGGTCAGTTTCTAATTGTCCATATGATTTTGTCCATGAAGGGGCCGTTCACATTACCATTACTAAAGTCCGTTGCTGTCTTCCGTCATAGGATGACAGCAACAGACTTTAGCTGTCTCAGAGAACAGTCACAGACTGATTCTGTGTCCCTTCCCATTGACACTAATATAAACCACACGACGGACGCTATCTTCCAGCATGTACCACTTTATCTTCCCTTACAAAACTAAACAAACATGATAGAAACTAGCATCATGTTATTTACATTACTGTCAATGGGAACGGACACAGAATCAGTCTGTGACTGTTCTGAGACAGCTAAAGTCTGTTGCTGTCATCCTATGATGGAAGACAGCAATGGACTTTAGTAACAGTAGTGTGAACGCCACTTATCAGTATACGCAAGTTTTTTTTTGGTACCCTACCTTGATTAAAAAAAAAAAAAATACACCCATCATGGATAGAAGCAAAATTTAAAAGGAACGATGACGCTAGGCAGCTCTTCTGTTTCAACATCGATATCTCTGGGTGCATACCGGCAAAGCTGTCAGTTTTCTAGCGGTATATTATATCTCCCATCTATGAGGACATGAAAGGTCCTCTTTAAAGTGGTTGTCCAGAAATGGAAATACACAAATGTTTTTTCCAGCAACAGTGTCACATCTGTCCATGGGTTGCGTCTGGTATTGCACCTTAGTTCCACTGAAGTAATTGGACATGTGAAGACAAGGGCCATATTTTTCTGTTCTTGGATAACACATTTAATAGTATAGTAATTCTACATTTCTCAAATTATGATTCATACTGATCATATTGGTTGTCTTTAGAGATGGGCGAACATCACGAGATTCGTTTCAATGAATATTTGTGAGGTTAGGCCCTCCAGTTCGTTTGGGGCCAAACTTGTTCAAATAGAACCAGAAGTGCTATTACTACACTTTGGGGTCTCCTCAGACTCCAGAGTATGATAAGTGCTGGCTCGAGGAGGGGGGGGGGGGGATTACAAACTGATACATCACCTTATCTCACCTCTCCTGGGCATCCTTGTGGTATCCGGTGGTCACACGGCCTACTGTTCTGACCTCTGACTGAGATCAAGCATACTGGGGCCCACGAACCAAACGTGACCGCTGAGGCCTAATCACAGGCTTCAGAAGTCACGTGGGGCATGTCAGTGTCACAATATTAAAACCCATTGCTGTGACTAAATAAATCGGTTAGCCAATCTCTACTTGTCTTATGTGATAGACTGTGCATAAAAGTACATAAAAGTAACTTATAGCTATCTTGAGACATTGATTACTGTGTATACAATAATAATAAATCGTCTCTGCCTTCTCTCTGGTTATTCTGGCTGCCACTGACAGCTGCCTCTCCTCTCCTGCAGCCAAATAATCTTGTGCAGCTGCTAACGCTGCAGAGGTGTACAGGTGGACAAAATTAATGATAGAAAAACCCACAATGGTCACAGAAATAACTTGAATCTGACAAATGTAATAATATATGAAAATTCTATGAAAATGAACAAATGAAAGTCAGACATTGCTTTCCAACCATGCTTCAATAGAATATTTTTTAAAAAGAAAACTCATGAAACAGGCCTGGACAGAAATGATGGTTCCCTTAACTTAATATTTTGTTGCACAACCTTTTGAGGCAATCACTGCAATCAAACGATTCCTGTAACTGTCAATGAGACTTCTGCACCTCTCAGCAGGTATTTTGGCCACTCCTCATGAGCAAACTGCTCCAGTTATCTCGGGTTTGAAGGGCGCCTTTTCCAGACAGCATGTTTCAGCTACTTTCAAAGATGCTCAATAGGATTTTTGTCAGGGCTCATAGAAGGCCACTTCAGAATAGTCCAATGTTTTCTTCTTAGCCATTCTTGGGTGTTTTTAGCTGTGTGTTTTGAGTCATTATCCTGTTGCAAGACCCATGACCTGCGACTGAGACCAAGCTTTCTGACACCGGGCAGCACATTTCTCTCTAGAATCCCTTGATAGTCTTGAGATTTCATTGTACCCAGCACAGATTCAAGACACCCTCTGCCAGGTGCAGCAAAGCAGCCCCAGAACATAACAGAGCCTCCTCCATGTTTCACAGTAGAGACAGTGTTCTTTTCAAGATATGCTTCATTTTTCCATCTGTGAACATAGAGCTGATGTGCCTTGCCAAAAATGTTGATTTTTGTCTCATCTGTCCATAGGACATTCTCTCAGAAGCTTTGTGGCTTGTCAACATGTAGTTTGGCAAATTCCAGTTTCGTCAGATTCAAGTTATTTCTGTGACCATTGTGGGTTTTTCTTTCATTAAACGAGGGGTACCAACAATTTTGTCCACGTGTGTATGTCCTTGCAGAGTGAAACAGCCACAACCTGAATTTATATAGCTAATGGGAGGTTGGCAAATAGTTAAAAAATAGTGTACACAAATTTAGCCAAAAATATAAGTTTGTATTTGTGGTTATTGGTGGGTTCACTTCTTACCTTTTTTTTTTTCCAGTTGTAATTTTTATTAAAGTTTTTTAAAGAAAAAACAGAAATAGTGCAAAAAATATCCACAAAACAAACAGTCCCTCAACAGGAGAGGAAATATATGTAACTATACAACTGTATTTATATTATCGATAGGAAAAAAAAATGGGAAGACAAAAACGAGATATGGGGAGGGGGAGAGACACAGGACGAGAGTCACAAGGAAAGGGGGCGGCATAATGTCACACAATGAGTAAGTTAGAGAAGGAAAGAAGCAATGGAAGTGTTATGATTGTCCCAGAACCGAATGAATAATAAACAAACATGCAAAATAAACTGGTTTATTTAAGAAATGCGAAACAAACAAAGGTCAGTCAAAATAACTGAGTAAGTAAAACAGAGTAGACAGGAGAAAATAGCATTAGAAATCACCCTGCGATCCGCCCTGACTGATCCTGCCTGACGCCAGAGTTTTCCTCTTAAAAGAAGACACCTCACAGGAACCTTACTGGAATCCCTGAGAGCTGACCCTGAAAGCAAGAACTCAATAAACCAGCAGTCCCCTGCCCTGACCCCCAGACAGCTAATCCAAGAATAAACATACACAGTGAGAAACATACAAAACCTGAGTACAAGGCCCCACAGCACAGGTATGGTTGGACACACAATTATAACCAGCAGAGTGAAAGTGTGAAGCCCAAGTTTATATAGCACAACATAGGGTGGGGCAGAGGCACAGGGAAAAAACCCCTCCCCAAGGCAGAAAGTACAGGCAGACAAGAATTAACCCCTGCCCATCTGGACCAACTACCTAACAGGAAGACCTTTCTCTAAGACCTAAAGAGCAAGGAGAACCCAAAAGGTATGCCAGGGTTTCCAGTCCACTAGCTTTTCAACAAACATATGGAATATATACAGTATGAATTGTACAGGTGTTTATAAAAAAAACTTTGTAATATATGCTTCTTTCAGCTTTTACCAGGCTGCTTCCCTGCTCCTTTGCCATCTGCTAAACTGAGATGCACTGCAGGTCTCATGACTTAAATTACACATACTGTATCTATAGAAGTCTATGGAGAGGGAAGAGATGAGCAGGAAGTACAGGAGATAAAAGAAGAAATATACTGAATAGAAGATTTCTATCACAACTACTGTAAAGCACTTTATCCAGATAACTACAGGTCAGTACTTCTCTATATATGTTCTGTATGATCCTGGAGACGGTTATGGAGCAAATTCTCCTGCACATACTGTGAGCAGTGTATAGCAGCTATTCTCCATCCATAGTCTAAGTGAGAACTGCAAACTATAGAAAGAAAAAACTGCCGAAAATCGCAAAATATAACTGATATAACATCCAGATATAGGGTTACTCCTCATGTACACACTGTACTATTGATTTGTGTAAAGTTTGCTGATATGCTAGGTACAAATAGAGTTACAATGTATTCTAATAAAGACCTGACAAAATTATATTCTGTAGATCTGTATGAACTCCAGGCTATTTATTTCCATTCTTCACAGGTCAGTATTCATACTTGTATGGCTTTCTGCTGTATTAATGTTAATCATCCTGACTAGATCTTTGCTTGAAGGCTTGTTAGAATATTGTTCACTGCTATCAACTGCCACTAGAACAATACAATGTGTTGAATGAAAATTTTAACATTTCTGATTTCAAAAGCTGTGTCACTGCAGCCGCTGAGATGTCTTCAGGATATCCTGCGGGTGATAGGAGTCTTAGATTTGCTCAAACATCCTCTATTCAGGTAGAATGCAAAGCCTTCTACCTTCTGTATTCTCTCAATTGATGAGATAAGTGCTGCTCTTTGTGGCTTCCTCTGCTTGCTGAATGTATTTTTCCTTGATTTCTCCATTCTACTTTTATCTTTACCAAAGAATAAATCTTGTATTTGAATATGTAGATCTGCCAAAGACAAGTCACATTTAAAGGGCTCCCAACCAAAAAAAATTGCATCGCTCCAGAAATCATATTAGTAGAAAACATCGTACTTATACTACATTTTCAGAGATTTTTTAAAGACCTTTCTTAAAAATGTCATAGTAAAGTACAATTAAAGTACTCTACAGATATTGGGTCACATTAATTAGATCTACACATCAACTTTTTTATCTCTAGTGTTTAGTGTCATAGTCCATTGTTCCTCACAGCAATTCATGCACCACAGCAGGTCCATAAGCATATGTGAACCGAGAGCAAGGCAGGTGGTTTGGACTCCGCAACCAGAAATGAACGCACACGCGGTAGTTCAAGAAAAAAATATATATTTACTATAAGTTAATAAAGGCTAGTTAAAGGTAAAATGACAGGGCTAAAGACAAGCAAAATATACAATATAGCATGAACAATTTCAAGGCAAATTCTGCAATGGTTTCTACTTTTACTCTGTCCACTTCTGCAGTATGGACACTGAATGAACAATATACTCAAAACTATCCCTAACTCACCCTGACTTCCCATTTGGGTGCACCCCCTTTTCCCCAGTGGTCCAGGTGGACCGCTTACAGTCCGTAGAAGTGCGCGGTGGGGCCCAAAGTCGGTCCTTTCTTTTATAGTGAAGCGTCCTCTCCTCACGGTTATCAGGATCTTGGGAGAAATGAAGTCCTCTTTAACAGACAGGGAAACCAACTGAATGCAATGTAATCCAACAGCAGATTCCACTCAGCACACTGACAGTCCTGCCGAATCCATACACTGAGCTGGGATGTAAGCCGGGATTTAGCAGGTGCTGTCCAGTACATCAACAGCACTGCGAGTCTCTATCTGTGGTATCCAAATACACAGTCACAATGTCAGTCTCACTGATCAGCCACTGAGCACAGTTCCTTTCACGTGGACTCACTAGTCCTGTTGTCTCTTTACACTCTGTTTGTCTCTGGACCAAGATACAGCTTAGCTGTACAGAAAAATCTCCACACCAGTTCAATACAACACTTGCCAAGATGGCTGCTGCTCTCTGTCTCGTCACTTCCTGCTGCTCTCCTCACACTCTGTCTGCAGAACAGGCAGGCTGACATAAAAGGGGGGGGGTCTCACTCCAGCATCATGTCACAATTACAATGGCTGCTGTCTTAAAGGAACAGAATCACAGAAATACATTCAACATTAACAGTTTATACAGACAAATGAAGCTTAAGACAACATTGGCTGTCTCTTACATATTCCCCCCCACTTTAAGAGTGGCAGTCCCTGCCTATGACTGTATATCCAGAGGGTTGGACTTTTATGCACAGGGTGGTAGTATACCGATGTATGGCAGGCCAAACAAACTCATCCTGCGCATACCGAACAGGGGGAATACCAGCATTTGGCCTAGTGGTCCGTCTGAGGACCGGTGGTATATTATGGGGTGCTGCAGCTATGGGCTGAGAAGGACCAGCGGATTCCGCACCAGAGGGGGCACAGGCCGGAGATACAGTAGTCACAGGTGGAACATCCCCAGGAGCAGGGATCGGCCAACAATCATCCTCCTCGTCGGAGGCCCATTCCGCACCCCCATTCTCTGACTGTGGGAGCTCATTCACATTGGCAGGCCCATCGTGATTTGTCCCTTCAGAATGACACAGGCGCAACATATTTCGGTGAAGTACTCGAACACAATCAGTTCCTTCTTTCTGGACCTGGTACACTGGCCCATTCGCATACTTGCGGCCAACAACACGATACGGCAAAGCCTCCCATCTGCTTTCCAATTTCCCTTGGGGTTTCTTGACACGAACTAGCACCAGGTCGCCTGGTTGCAATGGTGCTTCTTGCGCTGGGGTCTTATCAGGATGGGGATGTTCTTGCAGGCGCTGCCGCACCAATCGATGGATCGTCTCAAGTCTCTGCCGATGCGCCCGCACCCAAGAGGTTGGATCCCTCGGAGGGAACCCATCCACATCATTCAACTGTAATTCTCCTATACTTCGCCCAGACCGCCCAAAGAGAAGTGTATAAGGAGAGTACCCCGTTGTAGAATGGACCTGATTGTTATAGGCCCACACCATTTCAGACAAGAACTGAGGCCACTGTAACTTCTTGTCTTCCTCCAGAGTCCGCAGCATCTGTAGCAGAGTTCTGTTGAATCTTTCACAGGCCCCATTTCCCTGAGGGTGGTATGGAGTCGTGTGCGACTTCTTTATCCCGTAGATACGTTGAACTTCTTTCATTACGTGTCCCTCAAAGCAGGCGCCCTGGTCGGAGTGGATGCGTTGGGGGCACCCATATACTCGAATGAAATCTTGGCACAGAGCACGAGCTGCTGACTCAGCTGTCTGGTCCTTGGTGGCGGTTACCACCGCAAATTTGGTGAAGTGATCCACCATTACGAGGCAATACTGGTGTCCGCTATTGGATGGGCCCACCATTAGATAGTCTATCATGACGATTTCTAAAGGTTCCTGGGTCACGATGGTTTGCAGGGGAGCTCTCTGTTCTATTGCCTTATGGATCTCACAAGTTCGACAGCTGCGGCATACTTCTTCGACCATTTGACGAAGACCAGGGCAGTAAATCAGTCGCTGTAACCAACGAAAGGTCTTCTCATGACCAAAATGTCCATTCTTATTATGAGCCTCAACTGCCAAGGAGCGAGCCAGTTCACTAGGCACCACAATTTGGTATCGAATGTCGATCTCAGAAGGTAAATAGACCTTTCGGCATAGCACTCCATTTTTCATCTCCAACTTTTCCCACTGACTCAAAACAGATAATATCTCACGTGTCAGTCGTTCTCTTTCCTCTCTACAGGGCTTCTGGCCTTTCTCAACACACTTGATCATCTGCGCCAGCCCCTCATGGGTCTGTTGTATCTGTGCCCATTCCTGTCGTGAGGGACCAAAGAAAGGAGCCATTTCAGTCCCCTCCATCTCAAACTGATTAGTGGCGGTCAAGGCCTGTAAAAATCTGCTGAAGTCGGGCACCTCCACATGCTCCAACTCATGATCCACGTCTTCTGTGGGGGTCTGGGCAGTTACCCTAGAAAGTCCGTCAGCATTCTGGTTCTCTGTCTTGGACCGATACTTAATGCGGTAATTGAATGTAGACATTCGGGCTATCCACCTCTGCTCTAACGCCCCGAGCTTGGCATTTTCCAGGTGAGCTAGTGGGTTGTTGTCAGTCAGTACTAAAACTTCAGCACCGGTCAAATATTCAGAGAATTTCTCGGTCATGGCCCATACCAGTGCCAACAGCTCCAATTTAAATGAACTATAATTCTCGGGGTTTCTTTCAGAATCTCTCAAAGACCGGCTGCCGTACGCTATGACCCTCTCCTGGCCATCCTGAAGCTGGGAAAGCACTGCTCCAAGACCATACAGGCTTGCATCTGTATATAGCTGGAACGGCAAGTGGTAATCAGCATATGCCAAGATTGGGGCTGTTGTCAGTGCATCCTTCAATGCCTGGAAGGCTTGTTCCTGTTCAGGTCCCCACTTCACGGACCGGTTCTTTGGACCACCGGATGTGCCTCGTAGGAGAGCATTAAGTGGTGCTGCTACCTTGGCGAAATCCTTAATAAACCGTCGATAGTAACCGGCTACTCCAAGGAACGCCCTCACTTCTCGCAGGGTAGTCGGCATCGGCCAATCTTGAACAGCCGCTATCTTGTCTCTTGATGGTCTCACCCCTTCTCCTGATACGCGGTGACCCAAGTAATCAATTTCAGATTGGAACAACCGACATTTACTGGGTTTCAATTTGAGCCCATGTTCCCGCAATCTTCGAAATACTTGCCCCAACTGGTGGAGATGGTCTTCAAAGGTCGCAGAATACACTATAATGTCATCCAAGTAGATGAGAGTGAACTCAAAGTTGAAGTCACCGAGACATTTCTCCATCAACCGCTGAAACGTTCCGGGTGCATTTGTCAACCCGAAGGGCATCCGGTTAAATTCGTATAGTCCCATGGGCAAGATGAATGCCGTCTTCTCCTTGTCTTTTGTGGCCATCGGCACCTGCCAATACCCACTAGCCAGATCTAGTGAGGAGAAGTACCGGGCTCTCCCTAGCGCTGAGAGGGACTCCTCAATCCGTGGCAAGGGGTAGGAATCTCGTACGGTGCAAGCGTTTAACTTCCGATAGTCTACGCAAAATCGGATGGACCCATCTTTTTTTCTTACTAACACCACAGGAGCCGCCCAGGGACTCTGGCTTTCTTGGATGATCCCACCCTGTAGCATCTTAGCTAACAGTTCTTTCACTTCCTGATACAACTGTGGAGGAATTTGTCGGTAGCGCTCTCTAATTGGAGGGGTGTCTCCTGTGGGAATCTCATGGTAGATCCCTGTGGTACATCCAAAATCTTCAGCATACCGTGCAAAGGTGGCTTGGTTCTCCCACAACAGCTCATCTACCTTCTGCACCCATTCCAGAGAACATGAACTTACATCCATCTTCATCTGTTCTCGAATTGCACAGCCATTCCATTGAGAGGTGGGTTCCTCATCTTCTCCCATGGACACAGTTACGGTCCACTCATCCCTTTCAGTCGGCTTCAGCTGCATTGGAGTTACTTTCCTTACTTCCTCCGGAGTCACATAGATGTTAGCCAGCAGCCTCCCCGGGGTCAGGTCCACACTCCGGTCCTGAGTGTTTACACATCGAAGTGGTACTCTTCCATTGCGAACTATTGCCAAGGAACGGGCCACTAGCGGATCAACACCTCCTTCGGCTGCCTGCAGTGGTTCTACCAACACAGCTATGCCCTCTAGTTTCCGACAGGTGCCTACGGGCATGGACACTATTGTCTCCCGACTGGGTGGCAGTGTAACTTTTGTATGCAAAGGAACTGAAATTCGAGCCAGAGGACGCTGTGCATCTGAACTTTTCTGTAAGCCACATGTCCGGATCAGCCGCTGGAAAGCTGTTTGAGTAGGCCGATGGGTGGTGGTTTCTTTCCAATAACCGTGACCTTTCTTTTCAAAGAGGATCTGATCTAATTCTTTTAACACATTCATCCCCAAAATGACAGGGCTAAAGACAAGCAAAATATACAATATAGCATGAACAATTTCAAGGCAAATTCTGCAATGGTTTCTACTTTTACTCTGTCCACTTCTGCAGTATGGACACTGAATGAACAATATACTCAAAACTATCCCTAACTCACCCTGACTTCCCATTTGGGTGCACCCCCTTTTCCCCAGTGGTCCAGGTGGACCGCTTACAGTCCGTAGAAGTGCGCGGTGGGGCCCAAAGTCGGTCCTTTCTTTTATAGTGAAGCGTCCTCTCCTCACGGTTATCAGGATCTTGGGAGAAATGAAGTCCTCTTTAACAGACAGGGAAACCAACTGAATGCAATGTAATCCAACAGCAGATTCCACTCAGCACACTGACAGTCCTGCCGAATCCATACACTGAGCTGGGATGTAAGCCGGGATTTAGCAGGTGCTGTCCAGTACATCAACAGCACTGCGAGTCTCTATCTGTGGTATCCAAATACACAGTCACAATGTCAGTCTCACTGATCAGCCACTGAGCACAGTTCCTTTCACGTGGACTCACTAGTCCTGTTGTCTCTTTACACTCTGTTTGTCTCTGGACCAAGATACAGCTTAGCTGTACAGAAAAATCTCCACACCAGTTCAATACAACGCTTGCCAAGATGGCTGCTGCTCTCTGTCTCGTCACTTCCTGCTGCTCTCCTCACACTCTGTCTGCAGAACAGGCAGGCTGACATAAAAGGGGGGGGGTCTCACTCCAGCATCATGTCACAATTACAATGGCTGCTGTCTTAAAGGAACAGAATCACAGAAATACATTCAACATTAACAGTTTATACAGACAAATGAAGCTTAAGACAACATTGGCTGTCTCTTACACATATACAGTTGGGGCGTGGCCTGGACGCGCATGGAGTAGCACGCGCGCAGGTCCTTCTCCGCTCCTCCGCTCGCTACTGAGACCCGTGGACCCCTCAGCAGGCGCAGTATGGGCAAGCGCTTACCGAGGAAGGTGGCCCCGGGCACCCCAGCGCCCGTGGAGAGGTCTGGGGGGGGCCACCCTGGACGCCTTTCTGGCCCAGCGGCCTTCTCTACCGGGCCAGGCTGCTGCGGGGCGGCCATCTTGGATTTCCTCCGCTCTCCAGGCACAGGGGTCGCAGCGCAGCTTCTCTCCTCCCGCGCTCCCCCTGTCAGCCAGCGGAGCGCCGCTTCAACAGAGATCCCTGTCGGCGCCTGGGCAACCCAGAGTTTCCCCAGCACGAGTACTCCCACAGTCTCCTCACCCTGGGATGTCCCAGCAACTACATTCTGCTTCACCAGCACTCCTGGCAGAGCGGCATGAGAGGACCCCGGATGTTTCCAGCTTCTCAAGGAGTTCTGAGGTCAGTGGCTCTGCTCCCTCCCACACCGCTGATGAGTTGCAGCCTGTGGCCACAGAGCTGGTCTCTGTGGCCCCCCATCTACTATCTTCCCCCATCGCCCCTCCCCTCCATAGCTCAGGGGGGGATGGCGCGGTGGAAGGCACTGGCGTAGGGGCTCCTCCGCCCCGCACTCCCAAGGATTATGGCTCCCCCCCCTCCAGTCCTGTACCCCCAGAGCTGCATTCCAGGCCCATCTTCAGCACCATCATCCATGGCGGACCTTCTTCCTCAACTTACTACTAAACAAGACCTTAAAAGTATGGTTGCGGAAATCACAGCATCCTTCCGATCTGAAATTGCTACCCTCCGCACTGATTTACACTCCATTGGTAACCGAATGGACACGCTGGAGAATGACCATGACACTACCAGGGACTATGTTGCCTCACTGCATGATACTACCACTGAACAGGGTTCAGCTATACGGGACATGCAACGCCACTTGGAGGATCTTGACAACAGGGGCCGGCGCAACAATATACGCATCAAGGGACTCCCAGAGGCTGACCAATCTGAGGATCTGCCTGTTCTGCTGGAGGCTGTCTTCAACACTATACTGCAGGAGCCCCCGTCCCACAAAATTAAGTTTGATAGGGCACATCGAGCCCTTCGACCCAGAGGATCTTCCGCCACACCCCGTGATGTCATCTGCTGCCTCCACGACTTCACCCTTAAAGAGGCTATAATGAGCAAAGTGCGCAAACTCAAAGACTTCGAGTTTCAGGGAGCTCCACTACAATTCTATCAGGATCTGTCGCTAATCACCCTCCAGAAACGCCGCCATCTCCGACCCCTCCTCCAGATTCTTCAGGAGCACCAAATTCCTTACCGGTGGGGATTTCCGTTTGCTCTCATTGCTCGTAGGGATGGTCCCCGCTCCGCTACGCTTCGCTCCTTTGCGGATTTGCCTCTCTTCTGTGACCTATTGGATGTTCCCCTGCCGGATTTAACAGACTGGGAGCTATTCTCTCCACCCCCTCCCCCACCACCGGTTTGGCAACGATTGGAGCCCAGACGACGTCATGCATCCTCCGCGGTGGTGACCACTCGGAGGCCCCGGCTGGAGACTGATCCCTGAGGAGGCTGCCCCCCCTTGAGACGTTCTCCCTTTTCTCGGTGGTGCTTTGGAATCTGCATGCCTTAATGTTATGTTTGCTTCTCTTTTTTTCTTTTTTAGGTCTACGGGTCTCATCTATTATGCTTATTGTTGGATTGTTTTAGCGGAGTGGGGCGGGGTGGGGTTCCGGTGACTCCCCTTCCTTCCTTCTTTTTACTGGTGGTTGGGGATCCACCGCCTCCCCTCCGACCTCCTGTCCACGCTCTCCCCCCTAAGGGGATACTTGGACTGTGCGGCCATTGATCCTGATTGGACCTCTGGCTGCCCTCATTGGTCCCCAGGCGAGTGACTTAGCCTCGCCCACAAAGTATTGTTTAACTGTTTTTATTTTTACTTTGTCATTTATGATGTCTTTTGCCTCCCTCCCTCCCTCTCTTTCCCCCCCCCTCCCTGATCTAGAGACCCTGCCTCGACTTTGGGTTCCTGTTTGTGGATTGCCCTTTTGCCTCTCCGAGGGAAACTTGCCAGCGTCATGTGAGATGGGTGAGCTTATTGCAATCCGACACTGTCCTCCAATCCTGGGTCCCAATGGTTAGGTGCGTGACAATTAATGTCAAGGGCCTGGGTTCCAACATTAAAAGGCGCCATGTCCTTAGAGAACTCCGCTCCTTACGAGCGGATGTGGCGTTTCTTCAGGAGACTCATTTTGACCGCGCTGGTACTTTTGCCTTCGCTAAGCATTATTTTCCCGTAGCTTTTTCAGCCTTCCACAATCGACGCAGAGCTGGGGTGGCTATCCTTCTTTTTCGATCCTGCCCAATTACAGTGACGACTTCCCACATAGACCCAGGTGGCCGGTTTGTTATCTTGGAGGGGCTCCTTTATGGTGCCCCGATTGTTTTATGCAATGTCTATGCCCCCAATTCAGCACAGATCCCGTTCTTGCGCCGGGTATTCTCCCGTCTGCGCGCTCTCCCACCATCAGCTTGGCTGGTGGGGGGAGACTTTAACATGGTCTTCTCTGAACGGGCGGATCGTCTGGCGTTACCCCAGGGCCCAACCCCCCATAGGTTGGCCCAACTTGCAAGGGAGTTCCGCAGGCTGATCCGCGCCCACTCTTTGTATGACCTTTGGCGAGTGGACAATCCTACGGCGCGCTCCTACACCTTCTTTTCTCACCCTCATAACACTCACACCCGCATTGACTACTTCTTTGGAAATGCTCCCGCTCTTCGTTTGCTTAGGGACACGAACATTGGCCCTCTCACCTGGTCTGATCATGCCCCAGTCGTGGTTACCTTATCTACGACTCCAGTGCCTACTCGCCAATGTCATTGGCGTCTTAACGAAACACTGCTCAATTCGCCGACCTCCCTCGAGACCCTGCGCACACACTTGATAGATTATTTTAGGGACAACTTAGGCTCGGTAGACTCTCTTGCCATTCTCTGGGAAGCCCATAAGGCGGTCATGAGAGGATGCTGTATCGCATTGGCTTCTAGGCTTAAAAGGGACAGACAGGCCCAGGAACAGCTCCTCCAAGCCCGTATTCGGTCCCTTACGACGACTTTGGCAGCGCATCCATCCCTGGGGGTTCTTCGCCGTTTGGTCCTGGCCCGGGCGGACCTCCGTGATTTGGAGACCCGCCATGTGGAACGACTTCTCCTTTATACCCGTCAGCGGTTTTTTGAACGAGGTAATAAATCTCATACCCTCCTGGCAGGAACCCTCAGGGATCATCGGGCCTCTTCCACACCACACTCTGTCCGTGACCCCGCGGGTACTCTTCAACATCACCCTGATGCTGTGGCGCTGGCGTTCCACTCTTACTACTCTAAGCTGTATGACTTACCCCCCCCACGAGCACTACTCCCTGGGGATGACTCAACACTACTGGAAGACTATTTAAAGGATTGTTGTCTCCCACGCCTTCCTCCTGAGGCCCTAACCTCCCTGAACACCCCCATCACCAGGGAGGAACTAGAAGGGGTCCTGAGGGACCTCCCAAATGGGAAAGCCCCAGGCCCAGATGGGTTCACTTACAATTATTATAAGGTTTTCCAGGGTGAACTCTCTGCTCATCTATTGTCCCTCTTCAATTCCTTCCTTTCAGGTTCCCCTATACCCCCGACTATGCTCTCTTCACTACTCACATTGGTCCCTAAACCGGGTAAGGACTTGCAGGATTGTGCTAACTACCGACCGATTGCTTTGCTGAACACGGACCTGAAACTTTTCACCAAACTCTTAGCCAATAGACTGAATGCTTGGCTCCCTCTGCTTGTCCATAAGGACCAGGTGGGATTCATCCCCTGTCGTCAGGGTGGTGACAACACCAGGAGGACTGTGGATTTGGTGGAGGTGGCCAATCATTATTCTACCCCGGCCCTTCTCTTGAGCCTGGACGCTGAAAAGGCTTTTGACCGCATAAATTGGTCGTTTATGCATACTACGCTTAAGGCGTTCGGGCTTACGGGACCGTTTCTCACAGCTATCCAGGCCCTTTACTCCTTACCCTCAGCAGCAATTAAGCTTCCCCATGCATCTTCGCCCTTCTTCCCTATTCGAAATGGCACTAGGCAGGGTTGCCCCCTGTCACCCATCATATTTGCCCTCTGCATTGAACCGCTAGCGGCCAAGATTAGGCGAGACCCTAATATCAAGGGCATCATGGTCCAAGATAAGGAATTTAAGATATCTCTCTTTGCGGACGATGTACTCCTCACTCTCACCTCCCCTCATACTACCCTTCCAAACTTGCTGCGCTCGCTAGAGACCTATGGTGATCTCTCAGGGTATAAGGTGAACCCCGCGAAGACTGAGGCACTCCCACTTAACATCCCACGGGACCTTCTCCTTCTCCTCCGCAGTAATTACGATTTCCAGTGGCGGGAGTCCTCTATCCGCTACCTGGGAGTCCATATATCCACCTCCTATGCGACCCTCTACTCGGCAAACTACCCGCGGTTGTTTTGTGAGCTAAGAGCCCTATTGGACAAATGGCAACCCTTGCCTATCTCCCTTTTGGGGAGAATTGCTGCGGTCAAGATGACTCTCCTCCCGAAGCTACTGTATTTTTTCGAGACGCTCCCAGTCGCGATACCTCGGGGAGAATTACGGAACCTACAGAAAGCTATCTTCCAGTTTATCTGGAAAGCAAAACGACACCGAATACCTAGATCTGTTATGCTGGCGGATAGGGGGTCTGGGGGTATGGCTGTCCCACATCTGTTACATTATTACTGGGCGGCCCACTTACGCCATATCCCATTCTGGGCGACTATGCCAGCATACACCAGATGGGTGCAGATAGAGAAGCTATGGCTGGCACCCATGCATCCTAATGCGCTTCTGTGGGTCAGCTCCCCCCCCCACCCCCCCTGCCTCGTACCTGTTGGGCCCCATTCGGTTTACTAGATCTATCTGGTCTACCTGTTGTGCTAGATTCTCCCTGATGTCCCCGCGCTCATCTATGGTCTCCATACTATACAACCCCCTTCTCCCAGAGAGCCTGACTTCTGCCATGACTAAAGTGTAGTCTGAAGCTGGCCTTTACCGGATTGCTGACATGGTTGACCCTGGAACCTTGGAACTCAGGTCCTTTGCTTATCTTACAGCTAATCAAAACCTGCCAAGTACTGAATGGTTCCATTACTTGCAGGTGGTTCACTTTGTCCGCTCCCTCCATGGGTCTCTTAAGGTGTCACTCCCCACCGCTTTTGAAAAGATTTGCCGTGCAGGCACGTCCACTAGGGGCTTTATATCCTCTATTTACCAACTTCTTAACTCACAAACTACAGGCTCTCCTGTTAATCATCGCTATATGCTTAAATGGGAGGAGGCGGTGGGTAAACCCATCTCCCAGGAACAGTGGCGGATTGTATGGTCTCGGGCCCAGAAATCATCTCAGTGCATTACGTTTAGGGAAACGCAGTATAAGCTGTTGATGCATTGGTATCATACCCCGGCTCTCCTTCATACTTTAAACCCATTAGTTCCCCCATGGTGCTGGCGCTGTGGAGCTGCGGTGGGTACCCTGCACCATATCTTTTGGACGTGCCGTCTCATCCTCGGTTTTTGGAGGGAGGTCAGGACTCTGACGACTGCTCTCTTTTTGCAAGAGGTTCCTCTTGACCCTCTTCTTTATCTCCTGAACCTTCCCCCCAGACACCTGAGCAATAAGTCATCCAGGCTTTTCTTGCATCTTTGTACTGCAGCTAAAACTCTCATAGCTAGAAACTGGAAGAAGGTGAGTCCCCCATCTAGTCTTGAGCTTGTGGCTAGAATGAAGGATGTGAGGAGTCTTGAATACCTGACTGCTGGCCTACATAATTCACGGGAAGCCTTTGGGGCTATTTGGGCACCCTGGGACATGTATTGTACATTACAGGGTCTCTGATCTCTAGTCCTCTCCTTCCCTCCCCCCCCCTTCCCTTTGGTCCTACCCTTGTCTTCTTAACCCCTCCATTCCCCCCTCCCTTGTTCACTGCTTAATTTAAATGCATATTGCTTAAGGGGGAGGAGGCAGATAGCCTCTATTTACCTCAATGCTTCCTGTTTGTTTGATTATTATTGTTTTTTTGTTTTTTCTTTATTCCTTGTTAATGAAAAATTTTTCAATAAAATTACAGTTATATAAAAAAAAGCATATACAGTTGTGCTAAAAAATGTACATACCCCGGCAGATTTTTTTGCCTTTTTTCAGAGAATATGAATGATAACACAAAAACTTTTTCTCCACTTATGGTTAGTGGTTGGTTGAAGCCATTTATTGTCAAACTTCTGTGTTTTCTCTTTTTAAATCATAATGACAACCAAAAACATCAAAACGACCCTGTTCAAAAGTTCACATACACTGGTGATTTTGGCCTGATAACATGCCCAGAAGTTGACACAAAGGGGTTTGAATGCCTACTAAAGGTAACATCCTCACCTGTGACCTGTTTGCTTGTAATAAGTGTGTGTGCATAAAAGCTGAGTGAGTTTCTGGGATCTAGACAGACTGTTGCATCTTTCTTCCAGCCACTGACGTTTCTGGATTGTGAGTCATGGGGAAAGCAAAAGAATTGTCCACGGATCTACGGGAAAAGGTAGTTGAACTGTATAAAACAGGAAAGGGATACAAAAAGATATCCAAGGAATTGATAATGCCAGTCAGCAGTGTTCAAACTGTGACTAACAAATGGAAACTTAGCAGCTCTGTGAAAACCAAGCCACGGTCAGGTAGACTAACCAAAATTTCGGCCACAACTGCCCGGAAAATTGTTCCGCATGCAAAGAAAAACCCACACATAACATCAGCTGAAATACAGGACTCTCTGAAAACTATCGGTGTGGCTGTTTGAAGAGGCACAATAAGGAGGCACTTGAAGAAAAATGGGCTACATGGTCGAGTTGCCAGAAGAAAGCCATTACTGTGCAAATACCACAAAGAATCTCGCCTTCAATACGCCAAACATCACAGAGACAAGCCTCAAAACTTCTGGAACAAGGTAATTTGGAGTGATGAGACAAAAATCACACTTTTTGGCCACAACCATAAACGTTACATTTGGAGAGGTGACAACAAGGCCTATGATGAAAGGAACACCATTCCTACTATAAAGCACGGAGGTGGATCACTGATGATGTGGGGATGTGTGAGCTTCAAAGGCTCAGGAAACTTGGTCAAAGTTGAAGGAAAGATGAATGCAGCACGTTATCAGCAAGTACTGGAGGCAAATTTACATTCATCAGCCAGGAATTTTGATGTTTTTGGTTGTCATCATGATTTAAAAAGAGAAAACACAGAAGTTTGACAATAAATGGCTTCAACCAACCACTAACCATGAGTGGAGAAAAAGTTTTTGTGTTATCATTCATATTCCATGAAAAAAGGCCAAAAAAACAAAAAATCTGTCGGGGTATGTAAACTTTTTAGCACAACTGTAATAAAGGGACAGGTGGGGGTACTATGACTCCTTAAGGAGACTGCCTTTACAGGCCAACTTTTGGTGTGTAGAGTCTTACACTCTACAAATAAGGTTTCCTTGATGAAAAAAGGAAAACTTACTCTAGCATCACCTTTGGAAGTTAGCTCCCTATCGATCAATGCCTGGTTTTTAAGAAACTTAGATTACATGATGTGGGATTAAAGCCAAACCAGAATATCTCATTTGATGGGGGGAAAAAAGACCCATTTTCAGGGCTTTTTTCTCTTTTCAGAGTGAAGCAAAGTGAAGAGTACTGGCTGGCTAGGTGAGAGGTCATAGATATAATAAAAGTACATTATAAATTCTGCTTCAGTTTAACAACACCATATGTAGAGTCAATTGTGAATATACAGTACAGTGAGAAGTGAGGAATTCACTGCTACAACGTCTGTACTCTACGAGAAAGGTGCGTATTTGCAACACCATATTTACACCATATAGCTTATGTTAGGTTCACAATGGACTAGAACAACAGACAAGCAGACCGCTGAAATAGCAGTGACAAATGTATCCCGGCGGACCCCATTGACTATAATGAGGTCCATTGGTGTCTGTTGTTTTTAACCTGAGAGTGGCAGATAAAAAACTCATGTGTGCAATACTTACAGTACTCTTACTATATATTACTGTTTTCTATTATGGAGACAGGAAAGGATCTAGAGGAAATGCTGAGGGTGCAGTTGCATCAGAGCCCAGGAGCCTTAGGGAACCCATAAGGTGCTTCTTCCCAATATGAGGAGACCAGCACTATAAACAATACATTATACTTGTGGGCCCTAGTACAGATTTTGTATTGGAGCCTAGGAGCTTCATGTTACGCCTCTATGGAGAATTAAGCTTTCACCAACTATTTGCAATTTTCACCTCACAGGCCATTGAATTATCTATTGTACACAAAGGATGGCTAATTTATATGTAGAACAATCTGGAGAGGGACGCGTCTCCCCCTAGACAACAATCTTATGAATACAGATTAAAGTGTATCATGTTCTGTGTAGGATTCAAGGTCAAAGCTTTAGCAGATGTGGAGCAGAGAGGAGCGAAGCATGTGCTGTTACAGGGAAGCAAACGCTCCCCGCTGGTCATGTGTCAGAAGTAGACAGGAGCTTTAAGCCCAGGGCGCACCAGGATAACTATCCTTTATTGTCTATGACAGGTGTATAGCTCCTGCGGCAGCAGATTGAGTCCGAGCAATGTAAACAATTATTAATGGGTAAGTCAGCACTAAAGTGCCTGATCTGGAGTTTATGAGCCTCATTTATGATTAACACTTTCCAATCCAGTATGTGTGATTTGTGATGTCAGCTTCTAAGGCTACAATCACATGACCGAGGTGCAAAACGACCATGAAAAATGTCCATTTTTCATGGCCATCTAGCACCCAAGGGGTGTGTATGGGGGATTCCCCATACATTACAGTGTATAGAGGGATCCATGATAATGGACAAAAATAGATCATGACCTATATTTTGGTGCTCCAATACAACATACCATCAAAATAATGGTCATGTGAATAGCTTCCAGTCACAAACACTGAATTTATTGCTGACGTTTTATGTCCGTTTATTTAACATTAGTCTCTGTCATGTGAATATAGCTTTAGGCCGGGGCCCCACATGGCATTTTAAAGTCCCATCCACACATTGCAGTAAAATATACACAGCGGACATGCTGCGATTTCCAAAACTGTCGCTATGTGGGGCCTTAGCCTTAGAGTACTGTACTGTTGCCATTGTTTGAAATCAGAGAGTACAGGTGCGTCCCATCAATTGGTGTATGACGATATGGTCAAAAAGCCTTCTAAATGCAAATGATCAGGATTACATGCAGATTCTCCATGTAGATTTCAATGTGGAAAATCTATATGCCATTAGCATTAAAGTCGGTGAGAAATTCTGTTTCTCATGCATATGATGCAGACTGACCTATGGTGCAGATTTTAAAATCCACAGCATGTCAATTCATTTCTTTTTTCTGGAGCAGATTTTTAACAGTCCACATTTCAAAATTCACATTGGAATCCACATTGGTGCTAGGTGGTGAAGACTTTCTGAGTGAATTGTTCTGCAGATTTTTGCGTGTAAATTCTGGTTGTGTGCATGTACTCCAAGGGGTTTTCCAGGTTTATTTATTGATGACCTATTAATGGATGACAACAACTATGAGTAAAATTAAAAACTACAGCGTCAGATTTGCCCGCCACAGTGCCAGAGCATCCTCCAGTGTGCCCAGGCTGGCACACAATATCAGGCTCCAAAGGTCCTAACGAAGAAGAAGAGAGAATGTGGTGTATAAAGGGCAGATTTTACTCCTCTTTTTTCAATCCACTCTTGTTTTGGCTTGAAAAACTGAATAAAAACATGAACGTGGTAACCCATCCTGAGAGTGAGCATAAGTAGGGAATCAATGAAGAACATATCGGGCTGTGTTCACATCTGCTTTTGGAGGGTCGTTTAGGAGCCTTTGTTGCAGATTCTTTTAACAATTCTGGAAAAATTAAAAGAGTTTGGCTGTTCTTCTCTCGGTCTACTCAAACAGTTGTGTAGGTGGGCAAGGGAGGGGTCCAGCGGCTGTTCACACTGCACTTGCAGTTTGGTTGAGGCATGGCCTCCTGGCAGTGTGACACAGCCTGGCCAGTTCTAATCCAATATTTATTACCGCTTCTTATTATCACATATCACAAGGTAAGACTTGCACTGTGTGCTGCATTGATGAGTACATGTCACTTTGGTTGATGAAAGTCATCACAGGGTTGTTGCTTTGAAGGTTTCTAGAAGATCGTGTAATGGCTCTAGATAGGTAGAATTGTGCTTCACCTATGAGCTGCATCGCATGAAGAAGTTGAGTATTGCTCTCCCATAGTGGAACCCACAGATGGGGGGAATGGCACACTATTTAAGGGCCTGTTCCTGCCCTTGGCGAAGAGGGAGTCCAGAGAAGCTGTGTGAGATGAGCAGCAGCATCCTGCTCGGAGGTCAGCACACGAGGCCTTATGGCTTGGGAAAGAAGGCGCCTTGCACTGAGACATCCACTGGTTCTTGGATCCGGGACACCATTAGTATCTCATTCAGTAGTGGAGCACTGAGACATCCACTGGTTCGTGGATCCAGGACACTACTTTTATCTCATTCAGTAGTTGCACAGGTTTCCAGGAGGCAGGCTTTGCAATCCTTGTGCTAGCGGAATCTCAGTGTCTGTCACCAGGACCCAGGGACGTACCTACTGGTTCTACTTGCACAACGTTCTCCTGGACAGCTACTTGTATCATCCTGTCTGCTGTGTGCAAACATCTCAATGCAGTATAGAACCCTGCACCAAAGTAACTGGTGTCTGAAGTCTGTTCCTTCCTCCATCATTGGGAATCTTCTGCTCCTTGAGGGCCAACCAGATAGGTGGCAAGTCAGCCGCATAATACCTCAGCATGATCAGGTAAGCACCATATTGCATCTCATCCCGATACTGGCAGCAGACTGCTGAGTGCATTGGTAACATGCCTTATCTTAGAAAACTCTTAACATTGGCAAGTTCTTATTTGGAAGGGGCTATAAAAGTACAGTACATGTGTCCTGCATAATGCACTGAAATTAATTCTGTTCATATAGGCAGCAAGTTGGATTGTTCAATATTCTAGGACAGCAGAGAACAGTAGAGACAATTAATCAATGCAATCAATCTGCTAGGTAGAAATCCCCGGCTGCCAGCGCACTAAGAAGTCTAACAAAGACTGAGAGGACTGGCTGTTTGTGTAGAATCATCTGGGATTCAAGAAATGCGCAGATTGTTTTTAGTTACCTGGAGACCAGAGCTGCTGGCCCGATGTCAGCTATAAAACTTTTATGTTGAGCCGGCTTTAAAATGAAAGAGAATTTACCTTTTCCAGGTTTAAAGGAACAGAGCACTTCATATTGCTTTGGCGCTTAGTGTTTTTTGCTCTACAGTTTGGAGTTCTATCAAAAGCAAAGTTAACTTAAAGTAGCACTCCCACAAAAATGTTATTCTCTGGCCCATCAGAAAGTTACATGATTATCAACTCCCTTCTGGTCCTCAGCTGTGTCACGTGACCGACATTGTGACTCTTCAATTGACACCTCTAGTGTGTGAACAGAAAGTCAATTTCCCTATTCATTCCTATGAAAACCTCCATGTGAGCCTTGTAGCAATGACCTGAGCAACCGACTGTAAGTACAAATGCAGCTCCATGATAATTATCTTCTCATTTGCAGATGGTGTTCGGTCCGCGGTTGAAAAACAGATCAATATTTTTTTTACATTTTCTATACTTTACAAAGTTTTTGGGTCTATGAAAAACTAACAGCATATGTATGGCATCTCACAGCGATTTTCACAGACCCATAAACTAAAAAAACAACGGCTTTGTAAATAAAAACCCAACACAAACTGTTACCAAACGCATACCATAATCCGTTGGTTATCTATTTGTTTCCGCCTTTCATAAACCTCAATGTTAAAAAAAAATGGATAGGTTGCTGTCCATCATAAATCCTTATTTTTTTGAACAGAGCAAAAGTGCTGCACGTCTGACTTTTGTCTCTGACCAAAAGAGCGGACACATGGCAGCAATGCTCCAAACGCACACTGGTAGATGGTTTAAAAAAAACCCCATTAAAATCAATGGTTTTCTAACTGACCCATTCTAATCAGTTTTTATGAACTTTCAACGGATCACAGAAACTGATTAGGTGCGGAGAAACCACACTGGTGTGAACCCAGCCTTACCTGCGTAATGTAGACTTCTGTAGAAGACAATGGCTTGTATCACAGTCAAGACAGACCATTCTGGTCTCCTGTACTCTGCCCCTCATCCTTTCTTCAGTTTAATAAAAACATTGAAATACAAAATAGTCATATAACAGCAAGTTGCAGACAAACCATACAAATGTTTTTAGCCGCAACTTGTCTGAGACTTGCTGTCATGCAACACGTTGCCAAATAGCCTTAGATTTAAGACCCTATGACATGGTCATATTTAGCGGGGGATGAACGCCAATTGATGATATAACACACCGACTGGCAGTCATTTTTGACTCCAACTGTAGAGTCATAGGTAAAATCAAAAAATACTACAACAGGTCTAGGTGTAGCCTTGACCTACGACATACAAATCTGCACATACAAAGTTAAGTATGGACACCCATACATCACATAGGACGTCTGTGTGCTGTAAGAAAAAACTACATGCACCCATTTTAATTTTGTACAACCGTATACATGATTTCAATATTTTCATGGCACCTGCATATTAATATAAAAGCCACACTAACAGCCCCTGGAGTATTAACTATGCAGTTAAACAGGGAATTATTTCATTACTTTTATATAGGAAATTAGATGCACAAAGTGGCGAACACTTCCAATCATATAGTGTATAAACAAATTACAGCTCACAGACACGACACTGCCCTTGAAAGAGAGAGTTGCTGAGCTGAATGTAAATGCAAACAGCAAAGAAACTCTATAGAAACCTAGATTGCATGAAATATGTGAAATATTGAAGAGGTCGTGCAGTACTTTTATCAGCTTTTATTTTTTTTAATCTTTTTGTTTTATATTTTTCATCATAAAAATAGAACAATACAAGGATCATAAAGAGAAAAAAAGAGCATGATGTATCCAATCTGACAAATTCCTCGACCATTAAGATAACAGGCAGATAACAAGGTAGAAGGACATAGAAAAGCAAAAAATAAGCATAAATGGAAAGGGGAAAGACCAATTAGAAAAAATACATAATTTGCCAAGGACTGAAGTCCGGAGAATGTACTATATACTAGGGCGCCAAATGGGCCAGAATAAAACACAATAGGGAAAAAGGGAGATGCACTTTTCCAGCATTGCACAACCAGCGTGCTGCATATGAGACATCATGACTGCCAACTTAAAAAGGCTTTGATATTTTTTTATTGAACTTCCCACAATGGAGGGTGGATTCATATTGTGTCATAGGCTCCCATTATACCAACAAGCGATAAAACGGTGTTGGTTGGTATACATTGTGGTACTATAAGTTTTTACAACATGGAATAGTGCAATAGACTGCTGTATCCCGTAAAGAGGTGTGCCTGTTAAATCCCCCCCCACTCCTCTGCTACTTCCTATCTGTCTGTCTGCTATCAATGTAATGCCTCTTACCTTGGAACATTCCTGTACATGTTGTATTTGTATCTGCTTATCTTATCTTTGCTGCTGTAACACACTGAATTTCCCCATTGTGGGACTATTAAAGGACTATTATTATTATTATTATTAATAAAATGGTGCAGAGAACATTTCACCAGCAACATAGATGGGGATCCTTTACTGTAACAGCAGGGAGGCTATGGAACGCACTGCCCCAGGAACTGGTGATGGTGGATTCATTGTGCATTGTGATGTGAGGATGTCAGTGTCAGAAATGGAAGCAGATACTGCTCTCCCTAACACCCAGAGGGCAGTCCAACTAGTTGTCAGGTGTACTTTAGGGTAGGAAGGCCATGGCAGTTAGTGGTTATAGGGGATTCTATAATCAGGAATACAGATAAAAAAATTTTTTCGCCAAGACTGAATCATTTACTGTCTGTCTGGTACCAGGGTTCAGTATGTGGTGGAACATATAGATAAATTACTGGGAGAAGCTGGGGAGACCCAGCTGTCATGGTCCATGTGGGTACCGATGTACTCATGGGACAGGGATGAATCATTTATAAATCATTGGTGCGGCCCCACTAGGATAACACTAGGAGAACTATTGATTTAATTGACGTTGTATCCAGATCTGGTTCTGAACTTTTGGTGCACAGCTTGGATGCGGAGAATGCTTTGGATCGTCTGAGTTGGTCTTTTCTATTTCTCTATTTCCATCTTGATAGTAATTAGAGGCCTTTATGTGACTCCCTCAGCTACGATTAAGCTCCCTCACGCCTCCTCTTCATTGTTCCCCCTCAGCGTTCCCCTTCTGTTTGTCCTCTGTATTGAGCCCCTAGTGCCAGCTATCCGTCTGCACTCGGACATTAGTGGGTTTAAGGTTCGAGATCCATAGTTTAAACGCTTGCTTTTTGCGGATGATGTCCTTTTGACCCTCACTAATCTTCATATTTCCCTTCTCAACCTCCATGCTCTCTTAACTCAGTTTGGCCACCTATCAGGGTATAAGATTAACACTTCTAAAACGGAAGACTTTCCTATTCAAATTCCACCTCCCCATTTAGCCAGACTTCAAGCCTTGTTCCTGTACAGGTGGCAGGAAACCTCACTAAAATATCTAGGCATTCAGCTTACCAAGTCATTCTCTCACCTCTACCAGGCTAACTTCCTCCAATCTTCCAGCACATAAGAGTCCTCCACATTAAATAGATGGCTCTCATTCTGTTTCTCTTCGGCTGGATTTCCGCATTGACAATGACAATATTATCCAAATTGCTCTATTTATTTTAGACCTTCCTTCTTTACAGGGCTCTATTCTGTGGTTTCCCAGAGCCGGGGGAAGGAGACATAGGCTCTATAGGTTAATCATGATGACCCCTAAGTCTAAGGGGGTCTCTCCCTTCCTAATTTGGTCCTATATTATTGGGAAGTGCCACTTTTAGCATACTCCAAGTGGATGGAGATCAAAAAGATGTGGTTGGTCTCCTATCACCCTAATTCCCTTCTCAGGTCAGATCCTCATAGGCCTCTGGCTACTGCCTTACTGGGCCCCATGGCCCTCACGAGGGATGTCTGGTGCACTTGTGCACCCTGCTTCCCTCTCTCTATCAAGAACTCTTCAATAACAGCTTTTTTATTCCACTCCTTCCTACTGGGGCTTTCAATGATGATAGCAGACCCCTGGCTGGGGGCAAATTTGTTTCGTTTGGCTGATATTATGAACTATAGGACACGTTCCCTCCTCCCATTTGTCGACCTGCAGTCTAGGTTCAATCTCCCCCGCTCTAGTGAATTTTTCTACATCCATTCAAAGTCCAGACCTAAATCCCGTTGAGCATCTGTGGCAAGACATGAATATTGCTGTTCACAGACGCTCCATCCAACCTGGCTGAGCTTGAACTATTTTGCAAAGAAGAATGGGCAAAAATCTCAGTCTCTGGATGCGCAAAGCTGGTAGAGACAGACCCCAAAAGACTTGCAGCTGTAATTGCAGTGAAAGGTGGCTGTACAAATTATTGATATAGGGGGGCTGAAGACTTTTGCATGTCACACTTTTCAGATTTTTATTTGAGTAAAATTTTGAAAACCATGTATCATTGTCCTTCCACTTCACAATTATCTGCTACTTTGTGTTGGTTATCACTGAAAATCTCAAGAAAATACATTTAAGTTTGTGGTTGTAAGGTGGCAAAATGGGAAAAAGTTGGAAAAGGGCATTACTAAAGGAAGGAGTGAAGAAATTAAGTATGCTATACATTCACATAAGCATTAACACAGTGGCATAGTTAGGGGGCATGTCTTTATTCAGCTATACTATGTAACAAGGCAAACTTCATCCCAGAGCACTTTGCATTAGATTCTCTGTACTGTGCTCCATTCAGCTTTCCATCAACCCTCACCAGTTTCCCTGTCACAGCTGATATCCCCCACTCACAGCATGATACTGCCACCACTATACATCACTGTAGAGATGGTATTGGGCAGGTGATGAGCAGTGCCTGGTTTAATCTAGACATGATGCTTAGAAATGAGGCCAAAAAATTCTATCTGGGTTTCATCAAACCAGAGAATCTTGTTTCTCACAGCCTGAGTCCTTTGGGTGGGTGCTTTTTTTGCAAATCCTTTTTTTACTAAGGATTGGCTTTTTCTGACCACTCTGCCATAAAGCCCAGCTTGGTGGATTGCTACAGTGATGGTTGACCTTCTGGAGGTTTCTTGCATCTGCCCACATCTTTGGAGTTCAGCCAGAGTGACCACCTCTCTTACCAAGACCCTTCTCCCCCAATTACTTAGTGGTGGCCAGAAAGAGTCCTGGTTGTTTAAACTACTTCCATTTAATACTTTGTCGTTGGTATTCCTCTTGCTGCCATCAGTCTGCAGTTCGGGTCTTCTGACGTCTTTTGTTGCTTTCTAGGTGCAAATTGGAATTCATCCTCCAACAGCGTGTCAACCATTGCTAATGGCGACTACCCTTGGAGTCGCCACCTGGGAGTTCATTGTGGTAACATCCATGAAGTACACAAAATCCTCTATACTCCACTCCCTGGTTTACCCCCACACCAAATCCATCAGGTCCACCATACCTGTGGGCGTCTAGTCACTAACCTAGAAGTAGCAAGGAAAGATATTTCATAAGCAAATATTAGTTCTATTACTTCGGTCACAATGTGCTTTGGCATAAGATAATTTATACATAATAAACAATTTATACAACAATATTAATTCAGCTGAAAAATATGTATATTTTATTTACTCGCACAGTTGGAAGCCTCTGTAAAAAATAGAGCTGCACAGAATGAAAATACTGTATGATAATAAGTGCCAAGCTTCAAGCCCATCAAATAGTTCTGAGACATATTTCATAAAAAGAAAGCCAATAAGCATTTTTTTTTTTTATTGAAATACCTTCAGGGGTAGAAAAGATTGAAAAAAAATTCTTTATTAACCTTTTTTTTTTATTAAAATATCAGCTTCTATGGAATCTAATCTACATATGAACTCTAATCTGATCATGTCAGATGTAAAGAAGTTTCTACATGTCTCCACTTTGCTTAGATGATTTGCTGTACCTTGGGAATGGTATTGGAGTGTTTAGCTAAAGTTTTACTTAAAGGAGAAGGATCTACATCAATATTCACATCCATCATATGTGTATATGGTTTAGATCCACAGAATGTATCACTACGACTGGGCTAGTCAGACCACAGAACAAAGAAGTGTAGTTGTAACAAACTAGATGTAGAGTAGTTGCAGGTTTTACACTGGGCCGCACATTTACTAAAAGTTAGACAGGTTAAACTTAGGCTAGGTTCACACCTGCATTGGGGTTTCCATTCGTCGGGTATGCTTGGGGACTCGAAAAACAGAAACCCAATCTGCTTAAAAAGTGGTTACCCGTGGACCCCATAGACTATAATGGGGTCTGCCGGGTTTCCGCCCAAAAAATGTGGAGAGAATTTTTCAAGCGGAATGAGGGACAAAATCCCAGAACGGTGATTGAACACAGGTGTGAACCTAGCCTTAGACGGTAGCCCATATTTATCACAGTGGTTGATGTTAGATGGTGCATTTCAGATGGTCTAGTCTAAGTTCAAACCCTCTATAAATTGGTTTACTTTGGACCACCATTTTATTTGAAATTTTGGTGTAATCTGTTGCAATTAAAGAGGATCTTTCACCACCTCCACCAACTCGATCTCTTTTGACCCTTTAATAGGCTCCTCACCACTGATTCTGGCAAAGTTGAAGTTTTTTTTCTAGCCCCCACCGTTCCCGAGCAGTCAGTACTATTAGTTTTGGTGCCTGATATGCTAACTAGACTCACTAATGTCAAGTGGGTGGTGTCAGGCACGAAAATTTGTGTTCTGAATCATGCTCTTTTGCCTGTTCCTGCCTGACACCACCCACTTGACATTAGGGAATCTAGTTAGCATATCAGGCATCAAAACAAACAGCACTGCTTGCACAGGAACGGTGGGGGCTAGAGAAAAAAAAAATCCAACTGTGCTGTAATCACTGTAGGGGCATCTATTAAAGGATACCAAGAACTGCAGTTGATGGAGGTGGTGAAAGGTCCTCTTTAGGCCACACCCTATTTTAAGGACACCACACCCCTTTTCTGTGAAGCCATTTTCTATTTCAAATTACGCCAAAAAAAGTTGGTCTTAAACTAGATGCATCAAAATGCACCAATTTGTACCAGATTTTGGCACATTCTACACCAAGTTTGAGTTGCAACCACAATAGTAAATCTGCTCCAGAATTTTCAATCACTGATCTGAAATTCAGATTTTTACATGTTTCCTCTATACCAAGGAACCCCCTTTTATGATATATTTCAGTTGGTCCTCCTTTAAAGGGGTTGTGAGCTGAGAACAATCACATTTTGTGACAAAGGAACCACAAACATAAGTTGATCATAGTCATCACTTTTAACATAAGAAGAAACTTGTCAGTAGGTGTTCAATTCTCCTGCAGCACCACCACAGGGTAAATGAGGCATTACACTTTAATCAATATAATGCATGGATGTGCCAGGTCCTCCAGCACACTCTCTGCCCTGGCCTGGACAGGGGACCACCATCTATGAACTTGCAAGTCCCTAATAGGGTTTTATAAATGATAATCTGCGAACGTCTACCAATAGTAGGTATATTCAGCAATAAATCACAGAGGAGAAACAAATGCAGTTTGGTATCATACAGTGATATATAGCGCTATCACTTCATTGCCCCATCAGCTTTGTCCCTTGCAGAGCGATTTGTGATTTATTGATCTTCCCATCGTACATCATACATCATCAACAGTGTTAGCCCTGGATGCGTAAATCGTTGAACCATAAGTTTATTAGCTCTGCCGTCCGATCTGTAATATTATAGTCAGTCTGGGGACATCTGTCATTTTTATTACTGCATTTTCATTTTAATTTTGGAATATATTCCAATTTACTGTCACTCTTCCCCGTATGACATCGGCAGTGCTGACTGATGAACTCTTTTCAGGCACATGGAGTCTCTGCAGGTAAAAGGGAATAAATTATTTTTATCTGTGTCCACCAATGAAAATGTTTCATGTGCTCATTTACTTGGCTCTCCCACACTGCGCTGCACTGGCACTGCATGATTCAGATAGTGGAGTACAGCTTGAGGGAGATGGATTAGTGTTGGTTTCTCCTTGTCACCCAATCCAATTGGTTTGATGAAACTCAGTCTTTCTCATTGCATCCAGCCAGTTGCACGTTCATCTGAGGTGCATTGTCATGGATGACCCATAGATGGTGCTGTTGTTTAACAAGATATGACTAGGGAGCCTGCCATTGATTGCCCGCTATCTTCTTCATTGTGTTGGTGATGAAGTAATTCGCAGACGGATAATTCATGGTATAATGTGTCCAAGACATCAAAGATATGTTCCTTCCCTAAAAAAGGGGAATGTATGGGTTATATATAGCCATTGCATTAGTGACAAGTACGCCTCTTTTTATGTACAATTATATTTATCATTGCTCGATAATAATTAATCCATCAAAAGAGAAAATATAGAAAATTGTAACAGGATGGACATGGCTGTTAAGAACATAGCATGCCCCATTTTTACTATTAGGCACCTTTGAGAGATGTCACTGTGCCTGGGTACCCAGGATGCAGTATCGTTTCTGGTTATGTTCAGTTTTAGATGAGTTGCAAAGGCAATGAAACACTGGGTGAAACACTTGCAACAGCCCTCTGTGTGTGCCTGCTTTATGAGGACAGGAGCTGCCATGGCAATTAATTCCCCTACCATAATGAGTTACGATACCACAAGTTTAAAGGGAGTCTGTCACCTGAACCCAGTATATCATCCCCGGCCCTCAGATCGATCCCATGTGCCTCCATTGCCAAGACATTACTGTTTTTGTCAATATACAAATGAGCTCTTTGGAGCAATGAGGCATTGCCGCTTACCTCTTTGGAGCAATGACAACACTCCCAGTGCTCCAGAGAGCTAATCTGCATATTGACAAAAACAAAAATACCTTGCCAAAGGAGACAGCGATTCACAAGGGGAAAACACTGTTTGATTCAGGTGACACTAACCTCTCTATCTGCAGGACTAGGTTGATATGTTGGGTTCCGGTGATAGAACTGTCACCTCTCCGGACAGATCTGTTTTAGTAAATACCTGTAACCCCCCTGTAATAGCGACTCTGGAACATCCTTTCTTAGAACTGTTGGTTGTGCCATTCCTCTGTTATTCCTCCTAGAAATTTATGAATACAATGGTTTTACCATTCTCCTTGTCAGTGTGCCCCTATATAGTATGTAGCACTGTATGAGCACTAGTAAGGGAGTGTATGGACACAATCCCAACTAGTAATAGTCAGTTATTTAATTCATAGTTCCATTAAAAAAGTAGCAAATTAAACAGTATGTATATATATAAAATAAAAAATGAAGCAATTTAGTCTTCATCAAAAATATATTCCATTTTGAGTATACAGGTACTATGCAGGCCTCTGTGTCCCCATGGTTGCAGACTAAAAACAAATACTGCATAGTTGTGTCCTGCAGCCATCCTTTATTGTCCACTGGTTCTTGCTAACATACACTTAGTACAAGGGACAAACAAAAGATAGAATCAGACTACAAAGGATTTGTTTGTAGTCTGTAACCATGGAGACACATGGAACTGTAGATATAAAAAGGTAGGATATTTTTAATGAATACTATTTGCAAAGTTGAATACTTTTCATTTTATGCCTTGGAGAGGTTGTAGACATTGCCTTTAAAAATAAAACAGGATGGTCTGATCACATTTTACTAGAACTACAGTGGTTGTACAATAAATGACATCATTTACAGATAAAGAATTAAGTGACATTTCTATCAACTATGCTTTTCAATATTGTGAAATAACATATATCCATATGCATACCACCAAAATGTGTCTGACAAGGACTCTCTTTTGGCCCACATCGGGTATTATACGCTATGAACACATCAAGAGCAGTTTACATTTCCTGTAAATCTTACAGCAATAATATAGCATGAGCATAACCTTACTTTATCATTATATTAGGGAATTGCTATTTTCATAATGGCACAATGTCACAGCAAAAATACAGAAGTACTAGAATATCCGTCCGAGCTGCTGTCACTACTAAAATCTGTATGACCAGCCTCCTTCAGACATCACTGCCCTGTTAACTAAATGGGATTATTATTTAGAAAAATAACCTAGCATTTCTGTAACTGTATCAGTCCAGCTGAATACGATGAGTTTCAGTACAGACGGCCTGGGAAAAATCACCCATACAAAATTATCTATATTCATACCATGCTGCGGCTCTCTGCATCTCTCCAGGGTGTTCAATAAAACTCTTCCCAATTCCTGATGAGGTATTTCCTAAGATAAACACAGAAAAGTAAAATGAATGACCCGTGACAATCAATCACTAAGAAGTACAGAATACAAGGCGCATACAGAATGCAAATAGCAGCATGCTGATTTATGGGAGTACTCCACAATGGCATATGCACAATATAATGAGCACCGCATACATTATTCTATACTGCTGTTACTAGTCCATCTGAGGCGCAGTAATATCTGGAACTAAATGAGCTGCCCTTCCAAGCGTATTATAATATTGCAGAATCCTTTTCTGATTTGTTAATTTTTTGATTAATGGGGCCATAGACACCCCATACATATTCAACACAATACGGAGCAACTAGAAAGCAGGCAATGTACGGCTCTGTTCACATTTCTTTTAAGGTAAACCACTTAAGGTTTCCATTGCTCAGCCTAGGTGCATTCTGACCTTTCTGGGCTTTCAAACCAACTAAGGCCCGGTTCACATCTATAATGGGGTCCGTGTGGTTTCCAGTCGGTTTCCTCACGAAATATGCGGAGAGAAAAGTGCTGCTGGCAGGACTTTTCTCTCCTCATATTTCTGCGGAAACCGAGCGGAAAGCACATGGACCCCATTATAGTCTATGTGGTCCACCGGTTTCCTAAGGTAACCGCTTTTTTATGCGGTTAGGTTTCCGTTCGGGGGGATCCCCAAGCGGATTCTCCGAACAGAAACCCATGCGCAGATGTGAACCGGGCCTTAGTTGGGTTGAAAGCCCAGAAAGGCCAGAATGCACCTAGGCTGAGCAATGGAAACCATTGTCATATGCATGGAGTTGATATATTGTCGCCATGTGTGGGTGGGTTTCCTCAACACTCCAAGAAATATACTGATAGCTAACATGAAATTGGGACCTGTTTGTTTGCACTAGGACATGAGATTATAAACCTCATTTGGTACAGGAATTGATCAGAGTAATGACAATCAACACTGGGGCAAATGGGGTACTATATCTCCTTAAAGGGGATATCCAGGGAAAAAATAACTTTTACCAGTTCATTCCCTGCACAGATCCCCCAGTACCCATTCTATTACCTTTCCAGTGTACAGCTATGGAGGCCAGAAGTCTTGTTTCTCTGCCCCCTTGCTGCCACTTCAACTCTTGGTCATGTGACCAACTCAACTCTTCTCTGTAGACAAGCAGCTGGAGTAGAGCACAGTCAGTGATGTCACATGCTGCCAATGTGGCAGCAGGAAAGGCAGTATACACAGGCTTCCGGCTTTCTTCTGTGCTCTGCAAAGATAATAGTTGGGGCTCTGGGGGACCAGGTTATATTACAAATAAATCTGATAGGGTGGAATGCTAAGGATTCTGGGAAAAGGAAATGCAAATTATTCCTCCTTGGTAGAAAAAGGAAAAATAGCTGGAACTCCACTTTTTGAAAGGTAGCTAACTATAGATGAATGTCTGGCTTTCCTGAAACCTAGTGGCATGATCAGGGATTAAAGTCAAGCCAAAAGAAAGAGAGAGCTATCCCCAGGCATCTATTTGTGGGTTATTGCCCCTTGTGAGTGTGAAGCAGAGTACTAGCTGGCTAGGTTAGAGGTCACAGAAGTGACTAAAGAGGCACTATGCCTTCTTGAGGAGTATGTAGGACTTTCGCATCTGCATATTTTTTTTTCCTAGAATCAACACTGGGAAATCTGAATTGGAAGCTATAAATAGCCCATCACTTTCTATAAAAATGGAAGTCATGATGTCAGTGTGAACAGAGTCTTGTACACAACTTGCTGTACTGTGCAATGTACAGTTATTCATCTATACTGGAAGTGGAGTACAATAAAAGAGATCCCACCACAACAAGAGGAAGTCAATTCGGCATTAGTATTGTTGTAAAAGACAGATGTCCACCATGTTCAAAATGCATATCCATTGACTGTCATTGAGAACTATCTTCAACGTAGAGAAGAAGAAGGAGTCCTGGAAATGATAATATGACTCCCACTGACAGAGGTGTATCTTGAAGCTACAATGCAAAATCTATAATTGGGCCCCTAGTTG
The DNA here is from genome assembly GCA_947044405.1 of Leptodactylus fallax. NCBI lineage: Eukaryota > Metazoa > Chordata > Amphibia > Anura > Leptodactylidae > Leptodactylus > Leptodactylus fallax. Next base: position 300,792 of record CAMRHE010000017.1, read on the forward strand.
CCATATATTTTGTGTTAAGGGGCCCCTCAGGGTTTGGGGCCCAGTAGCAACTGCTATTGCTGCACCCTCTGTAGCTTCCTTTTTATAGAGCCCTGATCTCAACATCATCCAGTCTGTATGGGGTTACATGAAGAGACAGAAGGATTGGAGCTAGCCTACATCCATAGAAGATCTGTGCTTACTTACCCAAGATGGTGGGAACAACCTCCATGCCAAAACTTTCTGCAAGTGTACCAAAGGAATTGATGGAAGGCAAAGGGTGGTCACACTAAATATTTTACTATAAGCTGTATGTACTAGTACTGCTATGTGCTTTTTATGTATAATTTTTGTTAACATACTGTATCGTAGGCTCTGCCTAGGGTGCTGAGGATGTCATTGAGAACCTGAGCTGTCAGAAACAACTGAATGTCTACAGTATTGTGCTGTAACTGTTCTACCTTTTCAGCACTAATATCTTATATGCAGTAAACAGGTAGCAAAATCAATAAAAACCCGCCATTATCTACTGCATAGTATAGTGATAATAGGTTTCTTACAACTGAAGGCTGGACAGATTATATTCGCAACAAGCCACCAGACTTTGCAAACTAGCTCTTTGGTTTTATGTACACAGCTCCAGTATTATAATGCTCTACATGTATTATTTTAATGTGTTTTGTAGTGAAGTGAACTTATTAAAGCATGCTTATGAACATTAACAAGAATGCTGCATATAAAGAGAGGTATTAAAGTAGTGTCATTTCTGTTGCCCATTAAGTAGAGTCTCATTTCCATGAACCGTCCTGAATATAGGATTTGACAGAGATAACATTGTATTTACGGCGTGTCCCAGCGGTAAATGGTCTGTCTTTGTCTTAGGATCCTCCAGCTTCTCTCCATGTCATTACTTATATTTAAAAGAAAAATATTTATTTCCGACTCAACGCTTCCAGAGAATCGCACACATACATATTCATAAAGAATGGCTGAAAAAGTCACAGCAGAGGGAGGTGGGCGACTGCCAGAATATCTGAATTATTTGTGATGAGTGCCTATGAAAATCTATAAAATGCTAATGAATGACAAACTGGGGTCAATAGAGTCTGGGAGTGTGAAATGGAAGAAATCCAAATCCTGATAGAGAAGTTGTTCATATTCTGATATTTCTTGCTCTTCAGTATTTCCATAGCGTTCACTCTTCAATCTGTGTAAATATGCTAAATCTACAAGTTGGACAATGCTTCTGACTGTCTTGGAGAACTGTAGTTCTCTTGTGACTGCTGCTTCAAATGTCAACTGGAATGTGGGATATAGGAAAGGATCTAGAAATAGGATCTTCTAATTCTGGTGCCCTAGCAATGGTTTTGTGAGTGTTCATGAAAAGTCTTGCTACACTTACTAAAATCCAGTAAATCACAGAGGAACTAGGATAGAATAACACTGATGAAAATCTAAGGTAACATGGTAGCTCCAAATAGTATATCAGGCAGCAGAGAGAGACCTCCTGTTTACACAGCAACCCATGCTGAAAAAAAAAGGTCAAACTTTGATCATGTGCCTAAAAGCAGGCTAAGGAAAGACATTGTGAGTAGACAACTATTACCAAGGGGAGTGTCTTTTAAGGCAATATAATGATCAAAGGCCAGGGCACCATGTAGCGTAAACACCACAGTTTGCCCGTGGCGGAAACACCGCTTAAAAAAACCACAACGTTTTACAGTTACTGTGTAGTGGATGGAATTCTAGCGAATCCCATCCCCACATTGCGGTATAATGCGCGCAGCGGACACGCTGCGATTTCCAAAACCATAACAGCATGTCAATCATACCTACGGAAACGCCAGCGGTTTCTCTATAGGTATAATTGAAGAAGAAAGTCTGCAGAGGAAAACTCTGTGGACGTTCTGTTAAAAGCGCTGCGGGAAAAACCACGATGCAGTTCTGCCGCGTTTTTTCCCCGCAGTGCGTTTTCGCTGTGGCCCGCTACATGGGGCCTTAGCCTAAAAGATCCCAAGATCATAAAGTTTGCACTTCAATCCTGCACTCCTATGGATGTCATACAGGCAGTCCTCTGTTTGGCCTCTCCTGATCAGGAAACTCCTGTTCTGGCAAACTCAACCTATCGATGATTATATTGTTGTTCATTCATTCAAGTTTATGGCCAGACGTAGCTTCCTATAGAAGTAACTTGCTTGGATTTCTGGACCAGAAGAACTGGGACGGCTTAAATCTAAAAACAACTTGTGATGAGACAAAATTTTACTACTTTGGCCAATCTCTTACCAGATTCCGTAGCTGTTGAAGAAGTTGTAACACATCAAGAAGTTTTTCTTCAACTAGGGACAGGCGAACCCTCTCTGTCTCCAACATCTGAAGGTCTATCCTAAGCAGCTCAATCTCCTCAACTTTTCTTTCCAGTTCATCAATGAACGGCTCCTTCAGCTGCCAAAATGGAAGCAATGATATAGACATCTTAGTGTAAGGTTAAAGAACCCAGCAAAAAGAGAAATCAAACACACTGCGTGAAGATCAGTGGAGTGTTAATACAAACATATGCATGGCTGGAGTGGCAAAGCATACATGCTCACAAGCATATAGTATGGAAGACAGATACCTCAGGTAGTGTTTATCTTCCAAAAGAACAAAGGATCAGACATAATGAAAACCAATATGCTCAATTCTTTTTTCACGTAACATCTGCAATTGTGGGACAGATGGGCTTCCCTAACATACTGACGTGGCAAAGTTAACCACGTCTACAATTAAATTGCTGCAGAATGATATATTATCACATAAGACATTGGTCATTGCTTTTTGTTGTCTTCTGCAATAAGACAGAGCTAAGCATGCATGTGTATGGTAGGGTAGGTCAGGAAAAATAGTTGTCAATTGACAGCTATGTAAAAAGCGTATAACCATTCCAAGTATTCTAATAGAAGATAAGACCCCCGTTATCAGCAGATAGGGTCAGATGAACCACAATGCATATAAAAGTGTTTTCTATCTCAATAAAGAGATATTAACCTACTGATGGCCAAGATTGCTACCCGGGAGCATCATAAACTACCCAGCTTTCTAAGGATACTAAGACAACATACAAAATGTCAGCTGCCTTCATACTAAATCAATATTATTATCCGGCAAATTGCTGCAGTAATTTAATCTACTTATTGGAAAACTTTACTGGATCTCATAAAAAATTATGATTGACCATTAACCCTTCACAGAACAATTTTATCATTTAATGGCAGCCATCCACTAATATCTCATTTAAAAAAGTTATACCATCTTAACTCTTATACCCTATCCACAGGATAGAGGATGACTATCCGATCACTGGGGGTCTGACCACTGAGGCCTCCAGTGATCAGAAGAGTGGGGCTCCACAAGTGCCCATTTGAATGGAGCAGTGGTCAATGAGTGGCCACCACTCTGTTCCCTTCTATAGGACTTACAAAACGGCAATCTCCGGCAGTCCCATTGAAATTATTGGAGTGGTGGCCACACATGCTCACCACCGCTCCATTCACATGTGGCACTCAGCAGCATTTGCAGACCCCTGTACTTATGATTGATAGTGGTCTCAGGGCTCAGACCTTTAGCGTTTAGACATGATCAGATATCTTTCCCCTATGTTGTGACTGGGGGATAAATGGCAATAATGGGAAAATCTAAGGTGGAAATGCCATGGGAAAAAAACCGGAGCATTTTACAGTCACTGTATAGTGGATGGGATTCTAGTGAATTCCATCCCCAGAGTGAGGGAAAATACGCGCTGTGGACATGCTGCGATTTCCAAAACTGTTGCGGTTATGGAAATTGCAGCATGTGAATTATATCTACGCAAATGCCGGCGGTTTCCCTATAGGTATAATGGAAGCAGAAAGTCCACAGAGGAAACCTCTGCAGACTTTCTGTGAAAAGCGCTGCAGGAAAAAACACTATACGCTGCCGCCACGGTTTTTCCCACAGTGCTTTTTTGCTGCGACGCACTACGTAGGGCCTTAGCCTAAGACATCTGTAGACAAAAACTATTGCAACATGGTGTCATGACAGGTCTTATGTGAATAATACAGTATAGCTTGATAAGGCCTTGTTCACATGACAGTGACAATGGGTCATGTGACAGCCGCTTTAAAAACAATGGGAGTGAACTGGTCTGGTTTATGACAAACAGTTTTATACAGCCAAGAAACAAAATGAACATGCTCTATCATTGTCCGTTCTGACAAATACAAAAGTAAGCATGTGAATACACCCATAGACTTTCCTAGGTTTTACACATGTCATGTAAATAAGATAAAAAATGGACCGTCATGCTGTTATGTCCATGAAAAATGGAACTGTCGTGTGCAAAAGGCCCTAATGTTTCTCCACCGAAGAGAATGACTGTCTTTCTTCATAGACCTACTGTCTATTGGTTCTTCCTCATGACCTCCATCTATCTCAGTAACACAGTGTAAGCCCAGTCCCAGCTGGCTCTAGTTAGATATAGATATTAGTGACACCTTCTGTCATCACCTATGGATGGATCACCAGTTACCTCGCCTTTAATTACCTCTTCTATCAGCGCTTCCAGATCCCTCATTTCCTGCTCCTTAACTGTCAGCTCTTCAGTCAATTTGGAGATCCTTTCCACCAATAATGCAGGTACGTCCCTGGGATCAATAACATCAGTTCCAACAATATCAGTCAGGAGCCTCCATATCCTCCTGTCCTCGCACCTGAGATGATAAAATCCTATATGAATATAAGGCGCCTCACATTATTTTTTATTACTGAATTTTAAGTGATATCGGATAGAACTATACAACCCCTGCATAATCCAACCATCCTAATAAGAGATTAAGAGAAGCTCGGGGGGATATATACTACATCTTCAGGATACATGGCAAGAGATGTCAATTATGTACAGCAGCAGATTCTGGTAATGAATGGAAATGTGAACTTTTCAAAATACAGATAAAAGTGATATCAAATTATTATATTGTATTTTTATGTAAAATATAAAGTCCTTATACATTTTAATGTTTTTTTGTGAAAATAGTTAAATAAAGAATATTTCTGTGGAAGCTCAAGGGGAAATGGTTTGGTTTGGGCATTTCCTTTCCTAATTTTATCAATAATACTAATAATAAAATTATTTCTGTATATAAAAGAAAATCCTACGGAAAGTATTAATATCCTATTCTCAAAATTATAATAAAATAAACTATTATAATTACTATAATTTTACTATGTCACTGTCTTTTCTATATTTACAGATCACCATACCCTATGTATATATACTATATTATTATCTAGCGTTGTAGTTGACATACCCACTTGTGCAGCATGAGATGCTGGTTAAAATCCCTTGCATTGCATCTAATGGGTTCCCTGCCCACTTGTCCTCCTCTTCATCAGATGCTGCTTGTCCTTCTACGGAACGAAATATCTGATCTTCTGCTACAATAACATATATTAAAATATTCAAGTTACCATGCAAGACTCAGTACTGACCAAAATATCACATTGTCACTATATTTCAGTATGCAAGATCTTCCCCATTACCATTGCATGGTCAATGGAGACTCCTTCCACCGATCAGGTCACCGGGTTTCAGGAGTATGCTAGTACATTATAAGTACACAAAAAAGTTCTAAAATTGTTATGAATAAAGAAAAAAATATAATGAACTATTTAATACTAAAAAATTTGAAAACCGTCAACAAAATCTAAACTAAAAGAGCGATCATTCTGAATAAAATACTGTCTATCTTGCAATTTAAAAACATTACATAAAAGCACCCAAAAAAATCTCAATAAATTAGAATATTTTTGAAAAGTTAATTTATTTCAGCAATTCAATTCAAAAAGTGAAACTCATATTTTGTAGATTCATTCAACACAAAATAATTTATTTCAAGCATTTATTTCTGTGAATGTTGATGATTATGGCTTACAGCTAATAGTAACTTTTGAGTTTTTATCTAAGAAAATTAGAATATTGTGAAAAAGTTGAATATTGTAGATTGATGTTGTCATACTATAATCAGCTTATCAACAGAAAAGATGTCTCAAGGTTTCCTAAGCCTTTAAATGGTCCTTCAGTTTGGTTGAGTAGGCTACACAATCATGGAGAAGACTGCCGACTTGACAGTTGTCCAGAAGACAGTCAATGACACCCTCCACAAGAAGGGTAAGCCAAAAAAGGTCACTGCTAAAGAAGCTGGCTGTTCAGAGTGCTGTATCCAAGCATATTAATGGAAAGTTGAAGAAAAATGTGTAGAAGCAACAGGGCTAAATACAGCCTTGAAGGGATTGTCAAGAAAAAGCCATTCAAGAATTTGGGGGACATTCACAAATGTATTTAGTGCTTCAAGAGCCATCACACACAGACGTATCCAGTACATGGACTACAACTATTGCATTACTTGTGTCAAGCCACTCATGACCCAGAGACAATGTCAGAAACGTCTTATCTGGGCTAAGTAGAAAAAGTACTAGACTGTTGCTCCGTGGTCCAAAGTTCTGTTTTCAGATTAAAGTAAATTTTGCATTCTGTTTGGAAATCAAGGTCCCAGACTCTGGAAGAAGAGTGGAGAGGACGCAATCCAAGTTGCTTGAAGTTCAGTGTGAAGTTTCCAGCGTCAATGATGGTTTGGGAAGCCATGTCATCTACTGTTGTTGGTCCACTGTGTTATATCAAGTCCAAAGTCAGTGCAGCCGTCTACCAGGAAATTTTTGAGCACTTCTGGAGGTGCTGATTTCTTTTTCGAGCAGGACTTGGCACCTTCTTCCACTGCCAAAAGTACCAATACCTGGTTAAATAACCACAGTATCACTGTCCTTGATGGGCCAGCACACTTGCCTGACCTAAACACCTTAGAGAATCTATGGGTTATTGTCAAGAGGAAGATGAAAGACCCAACATTGCAGACAAGCTGAAGGGTGCTTCCGCAACACCTGAGCAGTGCAAAAAGAACCCCGATCAAGTATTGAGTGCATATACTTTGTATACTTTTCAGTAGGCCAACATTTCTGTATTGAAAAACATTTTTTAATATTATAATGTTCCTCTTTTTTAGTGGACGGGCTCTCCATCATTCGGGTCCACATGTGGACCAGAACGACGGAGAGACCAGCGCTAGTGTGAACCTAGCATAGGCCATAATCATCAACATTCACAGAACTAATCGCTTGAAATAGATCACTCTGTGTGTATTAAATCTACAAAATATAGTTGGTTCATTTTCTAAATTAAATTACTGAAATAAATTAACTTTTCAAAGATATTCCGATTTATTGAAATGCACCTGTAACAGGTATCTTCACACCGGTAATTTAGTGTAAAAACAGTATAAAAATAATCCAAAAAACTAGTGAAAAAGTGCAATTCCATCCACATAAAACAAGACTGGGGGGGGGGTACCTATCTGCCTGTGAAAGTCCAGGATCAGACAGTAGAGAACCTAATTAGGATTTTGGGTGCTGAATCTAATAGTACCGATTGCTCAGGAATGGTGGGGGCTAGAGAAAAAATTCCAACTGCGCCAAAATCAGAGAAGCAGGGCCTATTGAAGAATAGGAAGCGTTGGAGTTGATGGTGGTGGTGAAAAGTACTTTTAAGTCAAATGCCACTGCAAGTTACCAATTCATAAATTTGCTATCTTAGTGTGAAAACTTCAATTGTGGAAGTGCAACATACCATTGTGATCAACAGGTATATCTTCAGTAGGCGATCTGTGTTTGACAAGTGAATGATTAGGCTTCAGGGTCAGGACTTTTTGCTCTGGATTTGTCTGGTTAATCATGGTTTCTTCTGATCTGGAATAGGAATGGGATACTCATGTAAGAGACCAATGACAATATAATATGACATGTGCGCCAGTTACCTGTGTTATTGTTTGTGCTGTAGATCCTGTAGATTGACTATTCTACAAGCATTTCTAGATAAAGATGATAGATGTGAAAAATGGGGAAGGAGAGTGATTATAAAGTAGTCCATAAACATTGTCAGGTGAATCCACTGCTTTTGGATGGTTTGCCCAACCATCTAATGTTTATGGGCTTCTCCTGACTCTCCTCCGATAGTAGATTTGAGCACAGTTCGATTTCAAGTGACCACTGATTTTGTTCATGGGAGGTAAGCATGGATGGCTATGGACTCTAATCGCTGTCCATGTGGTGCCAGATAAAAGCTGAGTGAAGCCATTAGGAGACAAAGTGTGGCATGTGCATGGCACCTTCCTAATGCTGCCGCTTCCCTATGATCCCTGAGGGACACAATGGTGACACAATGGCCTCCTAAGTATATTTACAGCACCTACAAATAGGGAAGCAACTCATTATTCTACAAAGGCCATCATTTACAAGGCCAGCAGACAGGACTCCAACAAAAAGTTTACGGCTTGGCCACATTTCAATGACATGACAACACAATACTGACTATGCATTACTACGAAGGTCTACAGGCTCGAGCGCACATCATGGGGGAGTCTTTGCGAGAAAATGTCTAATCTAACAGCTGCTGCCAGTTTGTAAAAGATCAGCCAAAATCTGACATAAATCCCTGTATCTGGAGAGGCCTTCTGGGACCAACGACAGAAATGTATATTTGCTTTGGTAGTGAGAATATGAAGTTGTGCCGGAAACAAATGATTCATTTCATTTATCATATTCATTAACTTGACACCTGTTCAACAATTTCACTGGATGTAACAAGGTGTGAGAGCTGCCAAATGTCATCATCGCAAGACAACACAAGTTCTCTGGAAGGTGAAGGAAACATCTGGAACTACAAGAGACCTATCACCTATACACGGCGGGGGCTGTTATGTACCCTAAAGCAAGATTCTGGGGAGGGAAGACCATGAGTGGCACGAATTGCTAGGAAGCCGTGTGCTGGACAATGTAGTGATGTATTTACTGTATGTTCTATGGGGATGTAGATGGCTTAGAAGGTAGAGTTGTGTTTGCTTTAGGCAAAGATCATGGCAGACAGTAAAGGAGCTGCCGAGGAACTAAAGAATGGATTCTGCCTTGTAGGGACGGGGGATTGTAGGATGAGGATAGGTTTCTATGGCGATCTTTAAACAGAACTCATTCATCCTGCTTCCTTTGTGTTCAGGAAAATGGTGGCTGACTCTGTAGGAATCTGTTGTTGAAATCAATGTGTGCGAAAATTCAGAGTGATAATAGAGCTGTAATTGGATTTAGGGCAGAAATAATAGCCATGGTTATGCCATTTCAGTGAACGGACCCAATGTTTATATCCCTTATTATGTGTTTTTCAGGAAGGAGATAAAATTTTACAGTTCATTTTATAAAATTTTAGTATTAAACTTGCCTGTAGAAACAATGTCATTGAGCAATCTCAGAATTTGCCCAATGAGAGGCTCTTCTTTCACTAGAACAAAAAATTTTGCCACATGTTGGGTATTTATACTGTACTTTGCAAAGTTTTAGGCAGATGTGGGAAAATGGTGCAAAGTAAGAATGTTTTCAAAAATAGAAATTTTCGCCCACTACAGGTTGGATTGCCTACTACCTTTTCCTTGGTTCCCCTGCCTGGACCTCCTTCTGGACTATTTATTTGATTTCTTTTATTATACTTTTGTTATAGACTCCACAGAACGATTTTGGTTGTTTACAATTTTTTTGTCTGGTTCCCGTATTTATCGTACAGAATATCGATTGTATTTGCTCTGTCATTTCTTTGTACTACTTATTTGCATTGCATAACCTGTTGTACAATTTTCAATAAAAAAAAAATAAAAAAATACACGTGTTAATAGTTTATTTTTCAATTAACAAAATGAAGTGAATTAAGTGAAGCTAAGTCCCCATGTAACGAAACACAGCTATAAAACATGCAGTGAAAATGTGAAACAGTGAAAATGTGCATTGTGTTTCTTTCCCCAGAGTTTTTGCTGCATGTTTTTTTCCTTTTATTAAATAAAAAGGAAAAAAGTTTGTGATTCCGCAGTTAAAATTAACATGGTGCGATTTTTGAAAATACACGTTTTTGAAAATGCACATTTTTTCCACAATGTGTGGATGAGATTAATGAATTCTATTCCCTTTGCGCGTACTGTAAGATACAGAATTTTTGTTTTGTTTGTACTGTATATGGTATGGTGTTTCACTGTCAAGCCACCTCTGGCATATGCCAAATAAGTGTACATTTAAAAGGACACGGGAAAACCTTATTCTGCAAGATGGATGATAGCAGAAAATGTATAAAGAGCACAGAGATTGCAGGTGCACATGGCCCCTGGTGTTTGAGGGCAGGAATTACTATTGCGGCTGACATACACTATATGGTGTTTTAACCAATTTATTTAGTTTTGTCTCTAATGCACTATGAGTATTCACCCGCAGACCTTCTTGTATCTCCATGTATGCCTGCAGCGTGTGTGGGCTCTTTTCAACACAACCATGCAGAAAGTGTATAGAACACATCATGACTTTGACATGTTTGACCTCACAACCCTATTTGTATTAGCCTTCAAAAGAATTTTAAGCAACATTTCAATAGGTGAATTTCCCATTCTCAGTATTCTCCACCCCACTAGATTTCTTTGACAGGACAATTGGAGTTACTGAAGCCGGCACAGATGTTGAAACCTTTTCAGATTTCATATCTGAAAACAAATGTGCATATTACAAAGATCCTGACATGTACAGAGGTACCATTGGAAACATATATTTGATGTAACCAGCTTATGAGTACCTGCTACATATAACTAGTCATCTGCATGTTCCACATTTAGACGATGACCCTTGACACCATGATTAGAATGACACTGACTAAACTCAAAATTGGAGTCAAAGGGTAATCCACAAGGGACTAAAACTGTGGATTTTTTTCAGTAGAAAATCTGCATTCTCAATGGGAAAACAAATAGGCATGCCCGTACAACACATGTAACTTCTGGTCTTCAAACTAAGCTTCTGCAGGAAGGATATCCCTGGTTAAAACCCCTCAAAGGGTGTCAGATATAAGATGGCAGAGGAGTCTGAGTACATTGATGGGACTGAAGAAGGTTGGACGAAAGACAGGAGATGTAGTCAGGAATGAAACTGCTAAAATATAAGAAATAAGACTCGAAATTAGAATTATGGCAGGACAGGCTAGAGAATGGTTCTCAACAAAATCCACATAGGAGCAGGTAAAGCTCCAATGCAGCCACCAGAGGAGAGAAGAATGCTGGCACTGTCGTAATGTGACATGGGCTAAACTGTATCCGTATTCACATAGGGGATAAGTTTTTGATTGGTGGGAGGTCTAGTTGTTGGGATACCCACCATTATTAGAATACAGCATTCCATGTACCCCATATCAATGGAGCTTTGGTTTGCACATGCACACTGCCAATTCATTCAATTCCATGTAACTGCTAGAGATAGATGACTTTCCCTTGGCAGTCCCATAGACATGAACAGAACAACAGTTTGCATGTGTGATCTGCTGCTCCACTCATAATGGGCACACAGGAACCCCATTCTCATGATCAGTGGGGGTCCCAGCAGTTGGACCTCCACCGATCAGACAGTTATCCCCTATCCTGTGGACAGGGAATAATTTATAATTACTGGAACACCCCTTTAAGTTCCAAAGCTTCGTGCCAAAGTCTGTGAAAATAATGTTATCCAGATAACCAGATTTTCAATATCAAATCAAACCTCTAAATGTTTAGAATAATTATGTGTAACCTGAAGCCATTGTTACACCGCGTGCATGACAACTCATTTCACTGACCAATTTAGCAAATCCATTACTGCCAGCAATAGGTTGCTGTGACAAATCCAGACGAAATTATATTTGCCTTTGATGGTATATTAGATCAGAAACTAATAAGAGATCTGCTGCAGAGAACAAGAAAAGATCTCATTGCAGATATACCGCTGTTGTGTGTACACAGTCCTGCTGATGTCATTGAAGTAAAGTGTTCTTGTGTATGCGCTGTATTACCGCTCACAGTGGGCTCCTGAACCATAATTTATCCCTACACAAAAGGAAACAAATCAACCTAAAAAACACGTTTTAATGCAAAGCAAAAATCATTACAAATGCAGTCCTGTAGTTTTACTTTGTGGCAATGTTTTAAAACAAAGGAATAAAGAATTGTCCGAGATTAAAAAAAAAAATTCAGTTTTTTTTTCTCTCCGGGAAGAAATGACAAAATAAATTAGGTTTTTGTCACCATATTCTGAGATCCATAATTTATTTTTCCATTGACGGAGATTTTAGGGGACAACCTGTAATTTTTATCAGTACATTTTGGGGTACACACCGCTTTTTAGGGGGTGACCAATAAAAGCAATTCAGGCATTGTTTTGTTTTTTCACAATGTGGGATAAATTACACAATATTTTAATAATTCAGATATCTCGGGATTTGGCAGTCCCAGTCTAAGAGCTCTGTTTCGGACATGTTCAGTCTGAATGAAATTGCCGTATGAACCTTGCGAGATTTGTCTTGTGAGGTTCGTCCAACAAATACTGTCAATACAGCCCATGTAGGGGACCTTAGGTATGGAGCCGCGACAGCTAGGCTGCACTGTGCAGCAACAGTCAGGGTAAGGGGCCTCAGGAAGGATAGCTTGCTTTACTATATTAAGTATCCCATTGGTTGGACCACAAGGAATTTTCCTGGTGGTACACAATGCCAATCCGCCCCTGATTGTGGGTGCACGAGTGGTTGCTTTATTGGCATTTTGCACCTATGCTGTTTTATCATATACTACATGGGCCTGCAGACAGCCATGTTTCATCTGGTATCAGGTAAGTGTGTATTTTTTTCAATTATGTTTTTATATGATGTCCTTTTTCATGTGTAGAAAACTTGTAACAGAAAAACAGTAGTGATCTATGAGAAAAACATGAAAGGATTGTCTTGGAATGTTATATTTGCAGAAAGTCATGGACAACACTTTTTTCTTTAGGCGGGGATGTAGCACAGTTGGCGCATAAGGCTTTCAAGTTTTTCCTAGAAGAAATGTGGAAATCATATCCCACTTAAATCTCATTTATGCTACCATATGTCCATATGTGTAACAGGTTCGCCTCCCTGCAAAATCATTGGGTGATGTGGCTTTTATCCTAACATTAAATGGTCACCAACCTTTCAGACAACTTAGTGATTCTGGACCAAAATGTAATGTACGTTAATTAAAAATGTTGCTGCCTTTTGCCTGAAAAACCTCTCTGCCACTAGTTGTCTCCCTTCTAGCTAAATTGCAGTTCACTCCCTGTTGTGAGGCAAAATTCATCTAAGGAGATGGAAGATGGGATCACAGTGAGTGGGGTGAGTGGGAGGTTCCTTTCTCTAACCACACTGTGAATGGAGAGAGGAGGGGTTGATTCTCCTCACAGCATGTCTGCAAACTTTTGGCTCTATGCAAAAGACTGAATATTCTGCAAATCTCACATCTTACAATGTAAGAAAAGTCTTCTATGTACTTGTATCTACTCCTGGCTGCTTGTGTGATTACAGATAGGATATTATTCACAGACAGCATGCAGATTTCTTGACTGTGCTCATAGATTGCTCTTTTCCTGTGTCGTGCCCTGCATTTGTAGTTCAGTACTGGATCTCCTATATTATGCTCACTTGTGCTTTTCTAAGCTATTTGTTATTGTACAGTTTCTCCTGGTAGAATTACATGTAAATAAACCTGCAGTAGTTATAATGGATAGGAAAAAAGCTTAGTAAATTATCTTGAAGGGGTTGCCTGAGATCATACATTTTAATAAAAGCAGTAGTGTTTTCCAACCTTTTTCCGATTCAGGACATCCCTGAAAAAAAAAAAAAAAATCTCTTCGGGCACCCCTACCATATAATTTTTACCTAAAGGCAAAAACAACGTCCTATGGAAACCGATAACAATGCATGAAGGCAGAAGCAGTGTTACCCACCATGCAACCCAAGCAATTGTATGGGACTCCCTGTTGATCATATATCAACTGGCAGGATTTTTTAAACAGGCCATTACCTATTGGATTATTGATTCACACCTTTCCACTAAGGGTGCATTATAGTGTGTGTGAACACACTAAGTGGACAATATTGTGAGGGCCCCAAAAATGCCGAATCTGCCACTCTTCCCAACCAGAGTGTTGTGGCCCCCTGGTAGGTTTCCAAGTCACCCCTGGGTGCCACAGTAACCATGTTGGGAATAGTTGGTATACAGAGTGGCTACAGTGGTGATGTAACGTTGATGGGACCGCTGCAGTCAAACACTGTTCTCAGCTGTATACTAAATAGAGGTAAGTAAGTGTGTTGTTATTTTCTACATCTTCCCTGCTGCCTACATTAAAATGTTACTGTAGAATATGTCTCCAGGGTTCCGGATCTTTCTACCTATGGCTAGAGATCATGAGACTCAAGGGGATGCCAGAGAAAGTGGGTAAGTAAAGTAGTTGGGTATAATAATTAAAACATAAATTAATTTGCATCAGGATACAGCTCTCAATAGAAGTGTTTGGAGAGGTGAAGAGGGAGCTGAGTGAGAGACGGTAGACACATGCACAGACAGAGGCTGCTTAACATAACACTAAGCTTAGCATTTCAATTGAAGTGCTTTATTCACATAAATACACAGCAACATTAAAGGGAACCTTTTACAATGATAATGTCCATGATAATGTTACAGAACAGGAGGAAAGCTGAGCAGATTGATATATAGTATTGTTACATATGTACCAGTATAACTTGTCATTTATTCATATAAAGCACTTTCTGGAGTTAGTAGTCCAGTGGAAGGTCCTACTTAGTGATTGACAGCCTTCCCTGTATAAGTATGCATACAGAGATACTGTACAGTCATGGCCAAAAGTTTTGAGAATGACACAAATATTCTATTTTCACATGATCTGCTGCCCTCTGGTTTTTATGTGTGTTTGTCAGATGTTTTTATCACATACAGAAATATAATTGCATTCATATTATAAGTAACAGAAGCTTATATTGACAGTTAGAATGAGTTAATGCAGCAAGTCAATATTTGCAGTGTTGACCCTTCTTCTTCAGGACCTCTGCAATTCTCCCTGGCATGCTCTCAATCAACTTCTGGACCAAATCCTGACTGATAGCAGTCCATTCTTGCAGAATCAATGCTTTAATTTTCTCTGAATTTGTTGGTTTTTGTTTGTCCACCCGTCTCTTGATGATTGACCACAAGTTCTCAATGGGATTAAGATCTGGGGAGTTTCCAGGCCATGGACCCAAAATCTCTATGTTTTGTTCCCTGAGCCATTTAGTTATCACCTTTGCTTTATGGCAAGGTGCTCCATCATGCTGGAAAAGGCATTGTTGAGCGCCAAACTGCTCTTGGACGGTTGGGAGAAGTTGCTCTTGGAGGACATTCTGGTACCATTCTTTATTCATGGCTGTGTTTTTAGGCAAGACTGTGAGAGAGCCGATTCCCTTGGCTGAGAAGCAACCCCACACATGAATGGTTTCAGGATGCTTTACAGTTGGCATGAGGCAAGACTGGTGGTAGCGCTCACCTCTTCTTCTCCGAATAAGCTGTTTTCCAGATGTTCCAAACAATCGAAAAGGGGATTCATCAGAGAAAATGACTTTACCCCAGTCCTCAGCAGTCCACTCCCTGTACCTTTTGCAGAATATCAGTCTGTCCCTGATGTTTTTTCTGGAGAGAAGTGGCTTATTTGCTGCCCTCCTTGAGACCAGGCCTTGCTCCAAGAGTCTCCGCCTCACAGTGCGTGCAGATGCACTCACACCTGCCTGCTGCCATTCCTCAGCAAGCTCTGCACTGCTGGTAGCCCGATCCCGCAGCTGAAACACTTTTAAGAGACGGTCCTGCCGCTTGCTGGTCTTTCTTGGCGCCCTGGAGCCTTTTTGGCACCAATGGAACCTCTCTCCTTGAAGTTCTTGATGATGCGATAGATTGTTGACTGAGGTGCAATCTTTCTAGCTGCAATACTCTTCCCAGTTAGGCCATTTTTGTGCAGTGCAATGATGACTGCACGTGTTTCTTTAGAGATAACCATGGTTAACAGAAGAGAAACAATGATGGCAAGCACCAGCCTCCTTTTAAAGTGTCCAGTGGTGTCATTCTTACTTAATCATGACGGATTGATCTCCAGCCCTGTCCTCATCAACACCCACACCTGTGTTAATGGAGCAATCACTGAAATGATGTTAGGTGGTCCTTTTAAGGCAGGGCTGCAATGATGTTGAAATGTGTTTTGGGGGATAAAGTTCATTTTCTAGGCAAATATTGACTTTGCAAGTAATTGCTGTTAAGCTGATCACCCTTTATAACATTCTGGAGTATATGCAAATTGCCATTAGAAAAACTGAAGCAGTAGACTTTGTAAAAATTTATATTTGTATCATTCTCAAAACTTTTGGCCATGACTGTAGTTGTCAGCCACTAAATAGGACCGCCCACTGGACTCCAAAGCCAACAATATAAAGGAACTTTTCCCACCAACCAATACATCAATCTGCTCTGCTCCTCTTACTCTATAACATGCTGTGTGCAGACGGGACTGAACAATTTCCCCTTTATGTATGAGCAAACTACATCATGAATAAACTGAACTGTAATATCCTGCATTTTCAGCTGCAACATATCACAGCGTTTGATAAAGCAACGGCATTCATTGGGACAACATGTATTTGGACATAGAAGACTCATCCTGTGGTAGACACTGATC
The DNA here is from genome assembly GCA_947044405.1 of Leptodactylus fallax. Classification (NCBI taxonomy): domain Eukaryota; kingdom Metazoa; phylum Chordata; class Amphibia; order Anura; family Leptodactylidae; genus Leptodactylus; species Leptodactylus fallax. The sequence continues at coordinate 317,448 of CAMRHE010000017.1, forward strand.
TGACATATTGGTGTGTTTAATCAATGATATGTGCACTTAGTGTATGTTTATTCACAGATACCGGCTGGTGACGGGTTCATACAGCTTCAGTTACATTACCTTTTCTATTAAGAGATGGCTGGACCATGGTAGCAAACAAGCCCTCTGACCTCTTATGTCCCCCTATCTCCTCATAGAATCTAAGCTCTTGCGAGCAGGGCCCTCACTCCTAATGTTTGATATGTTTATTTCTTTGTCACATTGTAATGTCTCATATTGTCTCTTCATGTGTCATCTGATTTGTAAAGTGCTACGGAATATGTTGGCGCTATATAAATAAAGTTATTATTATTATGTGCATAACAGAGTATGTAATGGACAGGCTGGTGCAGAATTCTCTTATACTCTTACATGCACTTGACTACTGGGTTCATTGCTCCTAATTTACTGGTGACGTTATATTAATCATTAGTCAGGAAAATGACTTGTTACGGAATACATTCTTTTCCACTTAGGCTCATAAAATTTTGCATTTCATATACAATTTATCAGATGAACTATTATATGTGTAAATTTTCGTTTCTTTAAATATACTTCCATTATACCAAGCTTTATGACGAAATATAGGCACTTGTGCTTTTCTTCCTCTTATATTGTCTCCTCGGGAATATATAACAATCCCCTATAGTCAAGCATAATATCGATATGATATTTCTGGCTTCCGGTAGCGCTCAAGGATAGGCTTAACATTAAAATCACTGACACTGGCACCTCTCAAGGCGTGGGAAATATTAGCCAGCAGGTGAATGTCAATTCTTCAAGTTGATGTATTGGAAGCAGGAAAAATGGGCAAGCATAAGGATCTGAGTAACTTTCTACCCACGCTCCAGTCCAGTGCTGTGGACATTGGAAATGAGCCAGACAAACGTTCATAATATTATTCACAACACTTTTTAAAAGAAGATTCCGCACAATTGAACCCTAGAAATTATTCAGTGTACTGAAGCATTAACCTTTGAAATATGACTAACACTACTATCTAAGAATCCAGGCGTGAAACTCCAGCTGTGATTCCACATCAGGAAAACTCATTTTACATGTAAACACAATCAAGGGAATTTTGCATAACATTGGAAATTCATATAAAAATATACCAAAACAAGTATAAATATATTAGAAATTAAGATTTTGCAAGGCCGTAAAATAATGCAGAAGTGTTGTTACAATGGTTATAGAGAGTCATGGACATAAAATACGCTTATGTGAATAAACTGTATAAGACTTTAAAGGGGTTGTCCATGATGCAGAATGACAGATGAAGCTACCTGGGTTCTTAGACTGCAGTGTTAGCCCCCTTGCAGACGACCGTATGACTGGTCAGTGTGCTATCCAGGTTTTTACCGGATAGCACACAGACCCATTCATTTCTATGGTCCCGTATACATGACCATGAATGACACTGTCACGTGTGTGGGCTGACAATCCGGGCCGCAAATATGGAAAAGGTCCTATTCCTGTCCGTTTTTGCGGTCCTGCTTTTGCGGCTCCTATTCATTGAATGAAAGGGGCCACGGAAGCACAGTCGATGCACAGGCAGCACACGGTGACATCCGCGTGTCCCACTTGCACCACCTGGTCATTCATTCACGATAGTCGGTTAGCACACATGGGACCCCGGGCTTAAAGGGTTAATTCGACCACAGCCAAACATGACCAAAATGGGATTACAGGGCTTGCTCTTCCATCCACCAGGTCCATACTTCAGGTTTACATTAACAGCCAGAATTTTACATCCTATTTTGTTTACCCCCTGGGTGTTTTTTTGTCCTCAGTTTGCAAAATAGCAAACTTTATTATCTGGATAAATGTGACATTTCACCTTTTACTTATACTTAGGCATTTAGTAATTATGTTCTCAATGCCGGTTTCAGATCCTGCTGGTAATATGACCCCATGATAAATTAATTTGCCTGGAGTTTTTAATGTCAACCAATTAACCAATTAAGGATACGGAGAGCAGTGATTAATGGAAAACATTAATCACTGTAGCTGAGAGGCATTCATTATACTAAGGCCGGAACATGCAGATCGTGGATTCCTGTAAAGTTACTCTATAAAGTTTACCTCTCGTATATGTAAACTTTTGAAGTCAAGCAGATTCTTAGTAAGCTAGCTATAAAATCGATTCTGTGCCAGCTCCAATAAGCAATACATATAAGAAGGTTCCAGTTTCCCAGACATGGGCCTCTACCAATTTATGGGGTCTCTGCTCTTCAGATTCACTGAAAGGGTCAATGAAAGGTGGTCCCTTCGTTCAGCAAAAACACCTTTTATCCATTTATTAGTCACTCCCCCCACCCACATCCTGCATTGATCACTTACTCCCAATCCCCAAATCTGTGTTCAGTGAAAACAAGTTAGTAGTTCACTAAAAGTGCAGTTTACATACATAGTCCATAGAAGTCTATGGAGAGTTGTGGAGGCTGGAGAGAGACTGAGGCACAGACACCCAAATAGGTTTTAATAAGAAGTCTTCATAACAAGTGCACCAGAGTAAGCTGTGCCCCAGTGTTTTAAGAAATTTGATGCATCTTCTAGCCGTCTGTACACATAAGCCACCTATGAGCTACTACAGATGTCAGCTACAATCTATGCTGGTTATCTGGCGCATTTTACGATAAATCTATCAGGCTGCTCTCAAAGTTCAACTTTACTCCCCCTTTCCCCACTACGCCCCACCCACTTTTTGCTAAATTCTGTGCAATAAATTGCAACTGGTGCATAGGCCTTAATAAATTCCCCCACTATTGCTGGCTAGTAAGTTTTTTACTGTCTCACCTCACTGTACATTTCACACTTCAGCTGCTCAGTACTGCTATATAAGATTCTCCATGCTGTTGCTTGTTATCAAAGTATGTAACAGATAGGGGAGTAGAATCTCATATTTGTGTGAAGGGTATGAGATTTAGCAGCTAGCCTCTACCCAGTAATTCATGGAGAACTGACAAATAGAAATTGAGCCTACAGAAGGAGAAACCTTGAAAACTGCTATAGACAAGTTATACAATGTTTAGAAATTATGCTTATGTACATATTGTACAACTTATTCTGAAAATAGAAGTTTAAGGGTTGGTTCACACTAGTGTTCGGGGTCTCTGTCCGCCATTCCACTTAAAACAGTCAGAGAGAAAAGTCCTACGAGCAATCCTCTGCCAATTTCAGGTGGAAACTGGGCAGACCCCATCATAGTCTATGGGGTCTGCGAGTAACTGCTTTTTAAGAAGATAGGGTTTCTGTTTTTCCCCAAGTGGACCCGAAGAACGGAAACCAGAATGCTAGTGTGAACCTAGCATAAGTCAGTAAGGTAGCTGAGCTCTTCACAATGCCCCTTTGGTACCAGGTAGTTTCCCTTTGGTTCTATAAGAACATACAAAGATAGTCCTTTACATTAATGGACCAACCTTGTGTCCCCTGGGTGAAGCCGATCACAGCCAAAAGATCCCAGAGACATGCCACTTGCCGCTCTGTACTGTATCTGTACTGACCTTTGATATAAGAGTATGCAGGTCACCCCTAAGTTTTCTAGATACTGCACACCACCTATTCTATTTACAACCAGGTCGCCTACCTCCAAATCTGCTCCAGTTCCACTATGTCTATCTTGGAAATTTGTGCCAAAGCTTTGTAAAACAATTGTTCATATACATCTATATCTACTTTGATGCATGATATTATTTGCCTTGGCAGCCGCTGCCTGGCACTGGTTGCTACAGTTCAGTCTTTCTCAGTGTCACTTCTAACTAGTATTTTCTTTTCTCTATGTTATGGTGACATTTGTTTTCCCATCGCAAGCGCATAACCTTACATTTATCTATGTTAACGCTCACTTGCTACTCCTCCGCCCCAACCCTCCAACTTCTCTGAATCAATCTGTAGCATAATACAATGATATGTAATATTATGTTATGCCAAGCACGCAGATACATTGCTGGGCGCACAGCCATTAAACGCAGTAAGTATTTTCATCACCTTACAAACTATATTATTTCCAATCAAATAGGAATAAGGGATGAGTCAATAATATCACTTACAGCTAAGTTAAGTCCGATTTACATTCTTAGACTTTTTAAGCTTTAATGCGGAAAATGCCCATTTTCATAATAGGATTAGCAGGCCTTATTGTGGAAGTCAGAGCCTCTCGGGGAAATATGTTTTCTCACTTAGAGCTGTAATGACGGTTTATTCTTTGGCTGTAATATTCGTGTTTTTTTGTGTTTATGCTGAAGACTCTCAAGCATGAAATTAGCTATGTGCTTGCCTGCTCTCCTTTACTCTGGCTGCAAATCTGCTTTTTCCTAATTATAATATTTAAGATCTATTTAGTCTTTCTTTTGCTTTTGTGCAGGGTAATGAATGAGCCAAGTCGCTGAGATACTACTTGGCAATTGCAGCATTTTGTTAATTAAATGTACATCCTGTTGGACGACAGAAATAGCGGTTATCACTGGAGAGAAGAAAATGAAACAAGAAAGACGTGTAATATATTCTCTTAAGAACAGAAATTACACAATGTTTCTGCACCCAAGGCAAAGACATAGCAGATCGTGTTCCTGCCGTGTAGTAATGCTTCATAGTTTTGGATTATCATACTGGGTGTTTAGAGGGTCACAAAATATTTCACTATTCTCCAGCTGTTCTTCAAATCATTTACATTCACAGAAATTCTGCACCAAGGCAGATGCAATGTCTTTCTAATATTTTCCAGATCCTGTATCAAAGCTATAATTTATATCTTATGGAATATTAGGCATTATTCCAGTCTTCCAGAAGAGCATGGACGCCGACAGGGAATTTAGCATGAACTACTAAAATAAACTCAAACTCAAATAGAGAGGGTGGAGTAGCAGTATGCAACAGGTTTTATGTAGGCATTACAGTATGGGCGCTGCTGTTATATAAAACAACCGATGCTATATCGTATGGGCATGCTGTTGCATAAAACTACTGTTGCTATATTGTATGGGTACTGCTGTTATATAAAACAACCGATGCTATATCGTATGGGCACTGCTGTTATATAGGTTTCCTCTGCGGACTTTCTTCTTCCATTATACCTATAGGGAAACTGCCGGCGTTTCTGTAGGTATAATTGGCATGCTGCAATTTCCAAAATCACAACGGTTTTGGAATTCACAGTGTATCCGCTGCGGGTATTTTTCCGCAAGGTGTGGATGGGATTTGCTGCATTTACGCCACGTGGGGCCCCAACCTAAATCTCACACTGCAAAATTTGAATGTTCTTACAATAACACGAAATACACAAATATATCCTGATATTTTCTTTTCTTTGTTGCACTGACCCACATGACAGATTTCTGTTGACTTTTTGGTAGACATCTTCACTACTAAATTTAGTGACTGTTTTGCATTTTTTGGCAGATTTGTCATGTCGAGGTTCTGCTAATTGGTCTGATTGTTATTTAGTACCTGTGAGATCAGACACTTTACCTGCATGTCTGTGCCAACTTGATCCATTCATTATAAAACCAATATATGGATCTGTGCTACCTGCATCTCTTCAGGGCTTTTATTAGTTAAACTATTTTCCAAAGACTTCCATAACCTTGAGGAAGTGTGTCCTGGCCTTCTGGTTGACAGACCTGCCTTCAAGATCAAGCTGAAAGCTCATCAGAGAGTCTGTCCACGCACCAGCCCTCCCAGCTGGATGGAAAACAGAAGCCAAAAGGTCAGTGCTTGTCAGCCAGTGACTCTATGTGTCAGTCAGTCACTGTGTGTGTGTTTTATTATTATGCACCTCTTGCGGGTGTTTAGAATGTGCAGGCATCTCTGTGCTCGCTATGCGTATAGGTTTTTGCTGCACATCTTGAAGGCGTTAATTTCTTGTGGGCCGCATTGTAGATAATTACAGGTAATTACTACTAGACCTAATTACAATGTGGCTGTTAATTCTGCTCTGGTGCATTTCTGCCTGTCTAATTTTTAATTAGTGCTCCTTGTTTTTAATCCATGGGTTGTCACACGTGCAAAAAAAATCATTATTTTCATATTTAATCACTCCAATAATGATCTATAACTTCATAACTTTATACAACCCTGACATGCATATTTTACAGATTAGGTAAGACACATCCAGATCACATTATTAAAATGTCTTACCGTGAAACAGATTTTCCAGCCAAAAGAGGTTGGAATTTTTCAAAAAGTCTATGAACAGGAAGGCATATAATATAACAAATTCACTTATACTCTCTGTTTAAATATCCTGTGCCGTAACACCACAAATCCCTGGACAGAATGATGTCCAAGATTAAAGGAAACCTGTCACCAGGAAAATGCAATGCAATCTGCAGGCAGCATGTTATAGAGCAGGAGGAGCTGAGCAGATTAATATATAGATTTCTGGGGAAATATAACTTATATTTTATTCATTAAAACTTCTGTCCTTTCTTTGCTATAAAGTCAAGGAGGCTGCCATGTCCTTGATAACGTAGAAAGAGCAGAGATTTCAATGACTCAATGACAGGTCATACTAAATCTTTCCCACAAAGCGATATATAAATCTGCTTAACACCTTTTGCTATACTTGTAACAGACTGCCTGCAACTGCACGACTATTGCTGCAGGTCCAGCCATGGTTTTTAACCTGTGAAATGCAAAGGCTGGGTCAGCTGCCTCGGAATTGCAGGTAAACGTTGCGGCAAAATTATTTGTTTCAGGCTAAGGCCCCATGTAGTGGGCCACAGCCAAAAAGTGCTGCAAAAAAAAAAAAAAATGGTGCAAAAGCATCAAGTTTTTCCATGGTGCTTTTCACATAAATTCTGCAGAGTTTTCCTCTGCAGACTTTCTGGCTCTATTATACCTACAGTGGGGAAAAAAAAGTATTTAGTCAGCCACCAATTGTGCAAGTTCTCCCACTTAAAAAGATGAGTCCGGCCTGTAATTGTCATCATAGGTAGACCTCAGCTATGAGAGACAAAATGAGAAAACATATCTAGAAAATCACATTGTCTGATTTTTTAACAATTTATTTGCAAATTATGGTGGAAAATAAGTATTTGGTCACCTACAAACAAGCAAGATTTCTGGCTCTCACAGACCTGTAACTTCTTCTTTAAGAGGCTCCTCTGTCCTCCCCTCATTACCTGTAGTAATGGCTCCTGTTTGACATTGTTATCAGTATAAAAGACACCTGTCCACAACCTCAAACAGTCACACTCCAAACCCCACTATGGTGAAGACCAAAGAGCTGTGGAAGGACACCAGAAACAAAATGGTAGCCCTGCACCAGGCTGGGAAGACTGAATCTGCAATAGGCAAGCAGCTTGGTGTGAAGAAATCAACTGTGGGAGCAATAATTAGAAAATGGAAGACATACAAGACCACTGATAATCTCCCTTGATCAGGGGCTCCACGCAAGATCTCACCCCGTGGGGTCAAAATGATCACAAGAACAGTGAGCAAAAATCCCAGAACCACACGGGGGGACCTAGTGAATGACCTGCAGAAAGCTGGGACTAACGTAACAAAGGCTACCGTCAGTAACACACTACGCCGCCAGGGACTCAGTTCCTGCAGTGCCAGACGTGTCCCCCTGCTTAAGCCAGTACATATCCGGGCCCGTCTGAAGTTTGCTAGAGATCATTTGGATGTTTGGATCATTTGGAGTATTGGGAGAATGTCATATGGTCAGATGAAACCAAAGTAGAACTGTTTGGTAGAAACACAACTCGTCGTGTTTGGAGGAGAGTGAATGCTGAGTTGCATCCAAAGAACACCATACCTACTGTGAAGCATAGGGGTGGCAACATCATGCTTTGGGGCTGTTTCTCTGCAAAGAGACCAGGACAACTGATCCGTGTACATGAAAGAATGAATGGGGTCCTGTATCGTGAGATTTTGAGTGCAAACCTCCTTCCATCAGCAAGGGCATTGAAAATGAAACGTGGCTGGGTCTTTCAGCATGACAATGATCCCAAGCACACCGCCAGGGCAACGAAGGAGCGGCTTCGTAAGAAGCATTTCAAGGTCCTGGAGTGGCCTAGTCAGTCTCCAGATCTCAACCCCATAGAAAACCTTTGGAGGGAGTTGAAAGTCCGTGTTGCCCAGCGACAGCCCCAAAACATCACTGCTCTAGAGGATATCTGCATGGAGGAATGGGCCAACATACCAGCAACAGTGTGTGCCAACCTTGTGAAGACTTACAGAAAACGTTTGACCTCTGTCACTGCCAACAAAGGATATATAATAAAGTATTGAGATGAACTTTTGTTATTGACCAAATACTTATTTTCCACCATAATTTGCAAATAAATTCTTAAAAAATCAGACAATGTGATTTTCTGGATTTATTTTCTCATTTTGTCTCTCATAGTTGAGGTCTACCTATGATGACAATTACAGGCCGGCCTCATCTTTTTAAGTGGGAGAACTTGCACAATTGGTGGCTGACTAAATACTTTTTTTCCCCACTGTATAAGGAAACCGCCAGCGTTTCCATAGGTATAACTGACATGCTGCGATTTACAAAAATGGTTGCAAAAAGACGGTTCTTGAAATTGCAGCATTTCCGCTGTGGATATTTTTCTGCTATGTGTAGATGGGATTAGTCAGAATCCCATCCACTTTGCAGGTACTGTAAGATGTTGTGACGTTTCAGCCGCAGCCAAATCGCGTTGTGTACGCTACATGGGGACCCGGCCTCAGACTGGCTCTTGCAATGGGCAGTTCTACTTTGTGAAGTTCCCTGTGGACATCCTGCAGCTGAACCAACTCATGTGGATTTAGCCAAACTGATGACCTATCAATATCTGATCTGTGAGGGTCCAACACCTGTGAACCTCTCAGATCAGGTGCCTGGGTGATCTCTGCTCCCACTTCACATATCAATGATGTCACTTTTGTTCATCATGCGGTCAGCTCTTCCCATTCAAGTGAATGAGGTTGAACTGCGATGCCAAGCATAGCCCTTACACAGTGTATGGTGCTGTTCTTCATATTCTGTGAAGAGACTGCAGCACTGGTTCAAACGCTGTTATCTCTTCAAACAGATTGGTGGGGGTCCCATGTGCTGGACCCCCAATGATCAGATATTGATGACCTATCCTAAGAATAGGTCATCAATATGTACAGTCATGGCCAAAAGTTTTGAGAATGACACAAATATTATATATTCACATGATCTGCTGCCCTCTGGTTTTTATGTGTGTTTGTCAGATGTTTTTATCACATACAGAAATATAATTGCATTCATATTATGAGTAACAGAAGCTTATATTGACAGTTAGAATGAGTTAATGCAGCAAGTCAATATTTGCAGTGTTGACCCTTCTTCTTCAGGACCTCTGCAATTCTCCCTGGCATGCTCTCAATCAACTTCTGGACCAAATCCTGACTGATAGCTGTCCATTCTTGCAGAATCAATGCTTTAATTTTGTCTGAATTTGTTGGTTTTTGTTTGTCCACCCGTCTCTTGATGATTGACCACAAGTTCTCAATGGGATTAAGATCTGGGGAGTTTCCAGGCCATGGACCCAAAATCTCTATGTTTTGTTCCCTGAGCCATTTAGTTATCACCTTTGCTTTATGGCAAGGTGCTCCATCATGCTGGAAAAGGCATTGTTGAGCGCCAAACTGCTCTTGGACGGTTGGGAGAAGTTGCTCTTGGAGGACATTCTGGTACCATTCTTTATTCATGGCTGTGTTTTTAGGCAAGACTGTGAGAGAGCCGATTCCCTTGGCTGAGAAGCAACCCCACACATGAATGGTTTCAGGATGCTTTACAGTTGGCATGAGACAAGACTGGTGGTAGCGCTCACCTCTTCTTCTCCGAATAAGCTGTTTTCCAGATGTTCCAAACAATCGAAAAGGGGATTCATCAGAGAAAATGACTTTACCCCAGTCCTCAGCAGTCCACTCCCTGTACCTTTTGCAGAATATCAGTCTGTCCCTGATGTTTTTTCTGGAGAGAAGTGGCTTCTTCGCTGCCCTCCTTGAGACCAGGCCTTGCTCCAAGAGTCTCCGCCTCACAGTGCGTGCAGATGCACTCACACCTGCCTGCTGCCATTCCTCAGCAAGCTCTGCACTGCTGGTAGCCCGATCCCGCAGCTGAAACACTTTTAAGAGACGGTCCTGCCTCTTGCTGGTCTTTCTTGGGCGCCCTGGAGCCTTTTTGGCACCAATGGAACCTCTCTCCTTGAAGTTCTTGATGATGCGATAGATTGTTGACTGAGGTGCAATCTTTCTAGCTGCAATACTCTTCCCAGTTAGGCCATTTTTGTGCAGTGCAATGATGACTGCACGTGTTTCTTTAGAGATAACCATGGTTAACAGAAGAGAAACAATGATGGCAAGCACCAGCCTCCTTTTAAAGTGTCCAGTGGTGTCATTCTTACTTAATCATGACAGATTGATCTCCAGCCCTGTCCTCATCAACACCCACACCTGTGTTAATGGAGCAATCACTGAAACGATGTTAGGTGGTCCTTTTAAGGCAGGGCTGCAATGATGTTGAAATGTGTTTTGGGGGATAAAGTTCATTTTCTAGGCAAATATTGACTTTGCAAGTAATTGCTGTTAAGCTGATCACTCTTTATAACATTCTGGAGTATATGCAAATTGCCATTAGAAAAACTGAAGCAGTAGACTTTGTAAAAATTAATATTTGTATCATTCTCAAAACTTTTGGCCATGACTGTAATATGAAAATCCCATTAGTAGAGACTGACTATAAAATGAATGCCTAGGCCACCATGTTTTAATTGGGTATAGCTTGATATGATTCTGTACTGTCACACCATGCAATAGTTTATGTCAAAATCGATATAAAATATTGACATTGAAATTAAAATATTATTACTTGCAAATAAATCTATCAAAGCTGTTCAGCAAATAATGCAAGTAGAGGACTGCTATTGAGTAGTGTGCGGCAGACTGATGTACAGCTTAATACTGATGTCAGCAAAGTTTTATTGGCCCTGTGAATGGCACAGATGCTGGAAGTGCTGTGTGCACACAAATAATGCACCACTTATTTCTCCCTGCATCAGTTTCGGTGACACAGTTAAACAGTCCGGTCTGTCACTGAGCAATAATTAAATGCCTCTGCAATCCCTAATTGAGGCCCATAACTCGTCTACCTCTGCTCTTACTGCATCACATTACGATGCATTGCCATGCAAGCTACATTACCGGGTATTGTGTAGGACAAATAGTTATAGTATTTATTCTTTACAAGGATATGAAGACTTTTATCAGTTTCAGTAGAAAAACTTCTTAGGGTCATCCTTAGGATGGATGGTGTCCCGCACAATAACTTTCTGTTAATGTCCTGCTTATGGAGCATCATGTGCTGGATACATAGTACATTCGTACTGCATATAAATAAGCTTTGCTGCAATATACCCTAATCACAATGCCAAATTTGCTTCAACACTGTTTCCAGGGTAAAACAGTGATGTCTTATCTTAAGAATAGGTTATCGGCGTGGCCTGGACGCGCATGGAGTAGGTCGCGTGCGGGACCTTCTCTGCTCCACCGCTTGCAGCTGAGACCCGTGGACCCTTCAATTCAGCGATTATGGGCAAGCGCTTACCGAGGAGGGTGGCCCCAGGCACTCCAGCGCCTGTGGAGAGGTCTGGGAGAGCCACCCTGGACGGCTTCCTCACTCAGCAGCCTTCTCTGCCGGGCCAGGCTGCTGCGGGGCGGCCATCTTGGATTCCCTCCGCTCTTCAGGCACAGGGGTCGCAGCGCAGCCTTTCTCCTCCCGCGCTCCCCCTGTCAGCCAGCGGAGCACCGCTCCAGCAGAGATCCCTGTCGGCGCCTGGGCAGCCCAGAGCTTCCCCAGCACGAGTGCTCCCACAGTCTCCTCACCCTGGGATGTCCCAGCAACTACACTTTGCTTCACCAGCACTTCTGGCAGAGCGGCATGAGAGGACCCCGGATGTCTCCAGCTCTCCAAGGGGCTCTGAGGTCAGTGGCTCTGCTCCCTCCCACACCGCTGATGAGTTACAGCCTGTGGCCACAGAGCTGGTCTCTGTGGCCCCCCACCTACTATCTTCCCCCATCGCCCCTCCCCTCCATAGCTCAGGGGGGATGGCGCGGTGGAAGGCGCTGGCGTAGGGGCTCCTCCGCCCCACACTCCCAAGGATTATGGCTCCCCCCTCCAGTCCTGTACCCCCAGAGCTGCCTCCCAGGTCCATCTTCAGCACCGCCACCTTTGGTGGACCTCCTTCCTCAGCTACCTACTAAACAAGACCTTAAAAGTATGGTTGCGGAAATCACAGCATCCTTCCGATCTGAAATTGCTACCCTCCGCACTGATTTACACTCTATTGCTAATCGAATGGATACGCTGGAGAATGACCATGACACTACCAGGGACTATGTTGCCTCGCTGCATGATACTACTGCTAACCAGGGATCAGCTATACGGGACATGCAACGTCACTTAGAGGATCTTGACAACAGGGGTCGGCGCAACAATATACGCGTCAAGGGACTCCCAGAGGCTGACCAATCTGAGGATCTGCCTGCTCTGCTGGAGGCTGTCTTCAACACTATACTGCAGGAGCCCCCGTCCCACAAAATTAAGTTTGACAGGGCACATCGAGCCCTTCGACCCAGAGGATCCTCCGCTGCACCCCGTGATGTCATCTGCTGCCTCCACGACTTCACCCTTAAAGAGGCTATAATGAGCAAGGTGCGCAAACTCAAAGACTTTGAATTTGAGGGAGCTCAACTACAACTTTATCAGGACCTTTCGCTAATCACCCTCCAGAAATGCCGCCATCTCCGATCCCTCCTCCAGATCCTTCAGGAACACCAAATTCCTTACCGGTGGGGTTATCCGTTTGCTCTCATTGCACGTAGGGATGGTCGCTCCGCTACGCTTCGCTCCTTCTCGGATTTACCTCTCTTCTTCGACCTGCTGGATGTCCCCTTGCCGGATTTAACAGACTGGGAGCTAATCCCTCCACCCCCTCCCCCACCACCGGTTTGGCATCGACTGGAGCCCAGACGACGTCATGCACCCTCCGTGGCGGCGACCGCTCGGAGGCCCTGACTGGAGACTGGTTCCTGAGGAGGATGCTCCTCCTTGAGACGTGTTTTTTTTTTTTTTTTTTTTTCCGGTAGTGCTTTGAAAACTGCAAGCCTTAGCGTTATGTTTGCTTCTCTTTTTCCTTTTCTAGGTCTACGGGTCTCATCTATTATGCTTATTATTGGATTGTTTTAGCGGAGTGGGGCGGGAAGGGGTTCCGGTGACTCCCCTTCCATCCTTCTTTTTACTGGTGGTTGGGGATCTGCCGCCTCCCCTCCGACCTCTTGTCCACGCTCTCCCCCCTAAGGGGATACTTGGACTGTGCGGCCATTGATCCTGGTTGGACCTCTGGCTGTCCTCACTGGTCCCCAGGCGAGTGATTTAGCCTCGCCCACAAAGTATTGTTTAATTGTTATACTTCTTACTTTGTCATTTATGTTGTCTTTTGCCTCCCCCTCTTTTCCACCCTCCCTCCCTGATCTAGGGACCTTGCCTCGACTTTGGGTTCCTGTTTGTGGATCGCCCTTCTGCCTCTTCGAGGGAAACCTGCCAGCGTCATGTGAGATGGGTGAGCTTATTACAATCCGCCACTGTCCTCCAATCCTGAGTCCCAATGGTTAGGTGCGTGACAATTAATGTCAAGGGCCTGGGTTCCAACACTAAAAGGCGCCATGTCCTTAGAGAACTCCGCTCCTTACGAGCGGATGTGGCGTTTCTTCAGGAGACTCATTTTGACCGCTCCGGTACCTTTGCCTTCGCTAAGCACTACTTTCCCATAGCCTTTTCGGCCTTCCACGATCGACGCAGAGCTGGGGTGGCTATCCTTCTTTCCCGTTGCTGCCCAATTACAGTGACAACCTCCCACATAGACCCAGGGGGCCGATTTGTTATTTTGGAAGGGCTCCTTCATGGTGCCCCGATTGTTTTATGCAATGTCTATGCCCCTAACTCAGCGCAGATCCCATTCTTGCGTCGGGTATTCTCCCCGCCTGCGCGCTCTCCCGGCATCAGCTTGGCTTGTGGGGGGAGACTTTAACATGGTCTTCTCTGAACGGGCGGACCGATTGGCGTTACCCCAGGGTCCAACCCCCCATAGGATGGCTCAGCTTGCACGGGAGTTCCGTAAGCTGATCCGTGCCCATTCTTTGTACGACCTTTGGCGAGTGGACAACCCTACTGCACGCTCTTACACCTTCTTCTCTCACCCTCATAACACTCACACCCGCATTGATTATTTCTTTGGTAATGCTCCCGCCCTTCGTTTGCTCAGGGACACGAACATTGGCTCTCTCACCTGGTCTGACCATGCCCCAGTTGTGGTTACTCTATCTACGACCCCAGTGCCTACTCGCCAATGTCATTGGCGTCTTAACGAAACATTGCTCAAATCACCGACCTCCCTCGAGATCCTGCGCACACACTTGATGGATTATTTTAGGGACAACTTAGGTTCGGTAAACTCTCTTGCCATTCTCTGGGAAGCCCATAAGGCGGTCATGAGAGGACATTGTATCGCATTGGCTTCTAGGCTTAAAAGGGACAGACAGGCCCAGGAACAGCTTCTCCAAGCTCGTATTCGGTCCCTTATGACAACTTTGGCAGCACATCCATCCCTGGGGGTTCTTCGCCATTTGGTTTTGGCACGGGCTGACCTCCGTGATTTGGAGACCCGCCATGTGGAACGACTTCTCCTTTATACTCGCTAGAGGTTCTTTGAACGAGGTAATAAGTCTCACACCCTCCTGGCAAGAACCCTCAGGGATCATCAGGCCTCCTCCACACCACGCTCTGTCCGTGACTCCACGGGTACCCTTCAACACCACCCTGACGCTCTGGCGCTGGCGTTCCACTCTTACTATTCTAAGCTGTATAACTTACCCCCCCGCGAGCACTACCCCCTGGGGATGACTCAACACTGCTAGAAGACTATTTAAAGGATTGTTGTCTCCCACGCCTGCCTCCTGAGGCCTTGACTTCCCTAAACACTCCCATCACCAGGGAGGAACTAGAGGGGGTCCTGAGGGACCTCCCAAATGGGAAAGCCCCGGGCCCAGATGGGTTCACTTACAATTATTATAAGGTTTTCCAGGGTGAACTTTCTGCTCATCTATTGTCCCTCTTCAATTCCTTCCTCTTAGGCTCCCCATACCCCCGACTATGCTCTCTTCACTGCTCACATTGGTCCGTAAACCGGGTAAGGACTTGCAGGACTGTGCTAATTATCGACCGATTGCTTTGCTGAACGCGGACCTGAAACTCTTTACCAAACTCCTAGCCAATAGGTTAAATGCTTGGCTCCCTCTGCTTGTCCATAAGGACCAGGTGGGATTCATCCCCTGTCGTCAGGGTGGTGACAACACCAGGAGGACTGTGGATTTGGTGGAGGTGGCCAATCATTATTCTACCCCGGCCCTTCTCTTGAGTCTGGACACTGAAAAGGCTTTCGACCGCATAGATTGGTCGTTTATGCATGCTACGCTTAAGGCGTTTGGGCTCACGGGACCTTTCCTCACAGCTATCCAGGCCCTCTACTCCCTACCCACAGCAGCAATCAAGCTTTCCCATGCATCCTCGCCCTTCTTCCCTATTCGAAATGGCACTAGGCAGGGTTGCCCCCTGTCTCCCATCATATTTGCCCTCTGCATTGAACCGCTGGCAGCCAAGATTAGGCGAAACCCTAATATCAAGGGGATCATGGTCCAGGATAAGGAATTTAAGGTCTCTCTTTTCGCAGATGATGTACTCCTCACTCTCACCTACCCTCATACTACCCTTCCAAACTTGTTGCGCTTGCTGGAGACCTATAGCGATCTCTCAGGATACAAGGTTAACCCTGCAAAGACTGAGGCACTCCCACTCAACATTCCACAGGACCTTCTCCTTCTCCTCCGCAGTAATTACGATTTCCAGTGGCGGGAGTCCTCTATCCGCTACCTGGGAGTCCATATATCCACCTCCTATGCGACCCTCTATTCGGCAAACTACCCGCGGTTGTTTCGTGAGTTAAGAGCCCTATTGGACAAATGGCAACCCTTACCCATCTCCCTTTTAGGGAGAATTGCCGCGGTCAAGATGACTCTCCTTCCGAAGCTACTGTATTTTTTCGAGACACTCCCGGTTGCGATTCCTCGGGGAGAATTACGGAACCTGCAGAAAGCTATTTTTCAGTTTATCTGGCAGGCAAAACGACACCGAATACCCAGATCTGTTATGCTGGCGGATAGGGGGTCTGGGGGTATGGCCGTCCCACATCTGCTACATTACTATTGGGCGTCCCACTTGCGCCATATCCCACTTTGGGCGGCTATGCCAGCATATACTAGATGGGTGCAGATAGAGAAGCTCTGGCTGGCTCCCATGCACCCTAACGCGCTTCTGTGGGTTGGCTCTCCCCCCGCTCCCCCTGCCTCGTACCTGCTGGGCCCTATTCGGTTTACTAGATCTATTTGGTCTGCCTGTCGTACTAGATTCTCCCTGATGTCCCAGCACTCATCTATGGTCTCCATATTATACAACCCCCTTCTCCCGGAAAGCCTGACCTCTGCCATGACTAAGGTGTGGTCTAAAGCTGGTCTTTACCGGATTGCGGACATGGTTGATCCTGGAACCTTGGAACTCAGGTCCTTTGCCTACCTTATAGCTAACCAAAACCTGCCAGGTACTGAATGGTTCCATTATTTACAGGTGGTTCACTTTGTCCGCTCCCTCCATGGGTCCCTTAAAGTGTCACTGCCCACCGCTTTTGAAAAGATTTGCCGTGCAGGTACGTCCACTAGGGGCCTTATATCCTCTATTTACCAACTTCTTACCTCACAAACTACAGGCTCCCCAGTTACCCATCGCTATATGCTTAAATGGGAGGAGGCGGTGGGTAGACCCATCTCCCAGGAACAGTGGCGGATTGTATGGTCTCGGGCCCAGAAATCATCTCAGTGCATTACATTTCGGGAAGCGCAGTATAAGTTGTTGATGCATTGGTATCATACCCCGGCTCTCCTCCATGCTTTAAATCCATTGGTTCCCCCATGGTGCTGGCGCTGTGGAGTTGCGGTGGGTACCCTGCACCACATCTTTTGGACGTGCCCTCTCATCCTGGGTTTCTGGAGGGAGGTCAGGACTTTGGCGACTGCTCTCTTTTTGCAGGAGGTCCCTCTTGACCCTCTGGTCTATCTCCTGAACCTTCCCCCCAGGCACCTGAGCAATAAGTCATCCAGGCTTTTCTTGCACCTTTGTACTGCAGCTAAAATTCTCATAGCTAGAAACTGGAAGAAAGTGAGTCCCCCATCTGGTCTTGAACTTGTGGCTAGAGTGAAGGATGTGAGGAGTCTTGAATGCCTGACCGCGGGCCTAAACAACTCACAGGAGGCCTTTGGGGCTATCTGGGCGCCTTGGGATATGTATTGTACATCACAGGGTCTCTGATCTCTAGTCCTCTTCTCCCCTCCCCTCCTTTCCTCTGCTTCTACCCTTGTCTTCTTAATCCCTTCATCCCTCCCCTCCCTTGTTTACTGTCTAATTTGAATGCATATTGCTTAAGGGAGAAGAGGCAAATAGCCTCTACCTACCTCATTGTTTTCTGCTTGTTTGATCTTTTTTTCTCTTTATACCTTGTTAATGAAAAATTTTTTTCAATAAAAATTACAGTAAAAAAAAAAAAAAGAATAGGTTATCAATATAAGATACTTGGAGTTCTGACATCTGACACCCCCATTGATCAGTACGTCTCAGCAGCTGATACAACAGAGAATGGATCAGGAAGCAGACAGTTCTGTTCTGGGGTTACAGATCAGTTCCTATTCATTTGAATGGACCTAAGTTGCAGTGACTCAAGTCTGACTATGGATCTTCAAGGAGCCTGGAGTGGAGTCCAAGATGGGAAGAGTGTGCAATGATGTACCAGAAACCAGTGAGCAGATAGTGGTTTCCGGCTATTGGAAGTATCCTTGAAAGTGTTGCCCCATATCTTGCCCGAACAAGGCAGTGGTGGGGAAAAGTAAGTATGTTTTTTTTTTTTTGTTTCTTGTTTTTTAATCTTGCACCTTCCCCGGCCTCCTGGCCCAGAACAGTAATTCTGGGACAACCCAGTTAATGTGTCATCAGAAAATGTCCTATTTTTAAATCATGTTTTATTATGTTATTTTTGATGTAGTATGTAGTTTTGATGCTGTTTTGGTGCTGTTTTCTAATTTTACAAGTGAAATAAATTTATTTAACATGTTTCAGTAAATTCAAAAACTGCTAAAAACCACATCAAAACTGCAGTCTTTCGTGTTCTGGTAAAAATTATTTTGTAGGTGTTCCTTGGGGGGTGCCCTGAACCTGAAAAGGTTGGGAAACACAGTTTTAAAATATTTCAGTCTGCAGTTCACTTGTCAGCTTCGCTGTGTAGACTGGAACAAGATCATCAGAGGGTGAGAAATGTAATGGCAGCTCTATTGTACCGCTGGAAATAAGGCAGAACAGCAATAATACAGACGTGGACAAAATTGTTGGTACCCCTCGTTTAATGAAAGAAAAACCCACAATGGTCACAGAAATAACTTGAATCTGACAAAACTGGAATTTGCCAAACTACATATTGACAAGCCACAAAGCTTCTGTGAGAATGTCCTATGGACAGATGAGACAAAAATCTAAATTTTTGGCAAGGCACATCAGCTCTATGTTCACAGATGGAAAAATAAAGCATATCTTGAAAAGAACACTGTCCCTACTGTGAAACATGGAGGAGGCTCTGTTATGTTCTGGGGCTGCTTTGCTGTATCTGGCACAGGGTGTCTTGAATCTGTGCAGGGTACAATGAAATCTCAAGATTATCAAGGGATTCTAGAGAGAAATGTGCTATCCAGTATCAGAAAGCTTGGTCTCAGTTGCAGGTCATGGGTCTTGCAACAGGATAATGACCCAAAACACACAGCTAAAAACACCCAAGAATGGCTAAGAGGAAAACATTGGACTATTCTGAAGTGGCCTTCTATGAGCCTTGACCTAAATCCTATTGAGCATCTTTGGAAGGAGCTGAAACATGCCATCTAGAAAAGGCACCCTTCAAACCCGAGACAACTGGAGCAGTTTGCTCATGAGGAGTGGCCAAAATACCTGTTGAGAGGTGCAGAAGTCTCATTGACAGTTACAGGAATCGTTTGATTGCAGTGATTGCCTCAAAAGGTTGTGCAACAAAATATTAAGTTAAGGGAACCATCATTTCTGTTCAGGCCTGTTTCATGAGTTTTCTTTTTTTAAAAATTCTGTTGAAGCATGGTTGAAAAGCAATATCTGACTTTCATTTGTTCATTTTCATATAATTTTTATATATTATTACTTTTGTCAGATTCAAGTTATTTCTTTCATTAAACGAGGGGTACCAACAATTTTGTCCACGTCTGTATATATACAGTACAGACCAAAAATTTGGACACACCTTCTCATTCCAAGAGTTTTCTGTATTTTCATGACTATAAAAATTGTAGATTCACACTGAAGGCATCAAAACTATAAATTAACACATGTGGAATTATATACTTAACAAAAAAGTGTGAAACAACTGAAAATATGACTTATATTCTAGGTTCTTCAAAGTAGCCACCTTTTGCTTTGATTACTGCTTTGCACACTCTTGGCATTCTCTTGATGAGCTTCAAGAGGTATTCACCTGAAATGGTTTTCACTTCACAGGTGTGCCCTGTCAGGTTCAATAAGTGGGATTTCTTGCCTTATAAATATGGTTGGGACCATCAGTTGTGTTGTTCAGAAGTCAGGTGGATACACAGCTGATAGTCCTACTGAATGGAGTGTTAGAATTTGTATTATGACAAGAAAAAGTAGCTAAGTAAAGAAAAATGAGTAGCCATCATTACTTTAAGAAATGAAGGTCAGTCAGTCCGAAAAATTGGGAAAACTTTGAAAGTGTCCCCAAGAGCAATGGCCAAAACCATCAAGCGCTACAAAGAAACTGGCTCACATGAGGACCGCCCCAGGAAAGGAAGACCAAGAGTCACCTCTGCTGCGGAGGAGAAGTTCATCCGAGTCACCAGCCTCAGAAATCGCAGGTTAACAGCAACTCAGATTAGAGACCAGGTCAATGCCACACAAGAGTTCTAGCAGCAGACACATCTCTACAACAACTGTTAAGAGGAGACTGTGTGCAGCAGGCATTCATGGTAAAATAGCTGCTAGGAAACCACTGCTAAGGACAGGCAACAAGCAGAAGAGACTTGTTTGGGCTAAAGAACACAAGGAATGGACATTAGACCTGTGGAAATCTGTGCTTTGGTCTGAGGAGTCCAAATTTGAGATCTTTGGTTCCAACCACCGTGTCTTTGTGCGATGCAGAAAAGGTGAACGAATGGACTCTACATGCCTGGTTCCCACCGTGAAGCATGGAGGAGGAGGTGTGATGGTGTGGGGGTGCTTTGCTGGTGACACTGTTGGGGATTTATTCAAAATTGAAGGCGTACTGAACCAGCATGGTTACCACAGCATCTTGCAGCGGCATGCTATTCCATCCGGTTTGCGTTTAGTTGGACCATCATTTATTTTTCAATAGGACAATGACCCCAAACACACCTCCAGACTGTGTAAGGGCTATTTGACCAAGAAGGAGAGTGATGGGTTGCTATGACAGATGATCTGGCCTCCACAGTCACCAGACTGAACCCAATCGAAATGGTTTGGGGTGAGCTGGACCACAGAGTGAAGGAAAAAGGGCCAACAAGTGCTAAGCATCTCTGGAAACTCCTTCAAGACTGTTGGAAGACCATTTCAGGTGACTACCTCTTGAAGCTCATCAAGAGAATGCCAAGAGTGTGCAAAGCAGTAATCAAAGCAACAAAGCAAAAGGTGGCTACTTTGAAGAACCTAGAATATAAGACATATTTTCAGTTGTTTCACACTTTTTTGTTAAGTATATAATTCCACATGTGTTAATTCATAGTTTTGATGCCTTCAGTGTAAATCTACAATTTTTATAGTCATGAAAATACAGAAAACTCTTGGAATGAGAAGGTGTGTCCAAACTTTTGGTCTGTACTGTTTTATATATATATATATATATATATATATATATATATATAAAGCACTGTTAAGGCTTTGCTTGTATCTTATATGTCACTCTCTTGCCTTTGAGGGAGGGGACTGTAACCCAATCTTCAAAATGGCCAACCCAAGTAAAAAGTAAATATTAATAGCTAAAACCTTAAAAAAAACAAAAAACAAAAAAACTGATAGGTCATGGTTAAGTGTAGGTTTAATGCTTTGATTTTTGGTTTTGAGACAACCTGGTCTATGTAAGACCTCAGATTACGGGTGTGCTGGGACAGCGTCCAGATGTTAGCAGTTACTGGCTACACAGACAGGCCGTTTCCTGTGTTTATTATACATCAGACTTTTACCATTATATAAGTGGAGCTGCAAAGTTTAATTGCCCACAACATAAATCGAGATACAAAAAAGATTTTTACTCTCCTGCAGTCAGCCTGGCCTCTCAGCACAGCTCGTATATTACTTCTGGGAGCTGCCTATGCTGAAATGGAGGCAATTTAGGGCAATATTTAACATAACAACTCTAGAGGGATATATTATTTTTTTATATCTAAGATTAAGAGAACCGCCTGGGTTTGTTAAGTGCAACTTGATAGAACACTATATACATTTTTCAATATAAATGTAACTTACATTAATTAACCTATTATTAAAAAACAATTGCAATAAACTAAATTAAAGAGAAGTCGGATATTTTCCAAGTCAAGTTATCTCCTAGTACAAACTACTTTAATGAAGATTAATGGTAAAAATTAACTTAAGCCAGTTAAAAGGGAGTCGCCTTATATAACACATGTTTTTACATATATTTTTAATTAAGGAGCGCTAAACCCAGAAATGAATGATGAAAGAAAAGAGGAGATAAACTTGTCCCCAACAATTGTCAAACTGCAAGATTTTCTGCTAAATATAGGAAATATGGGTCCTAGGGTTAGGCAATTAATCAAAAAATAATCAAAAGTGCAAATAAAAAATGTAAAAATTATTTTGCATCCATATCATCCTGTCTCACAGTGCCATTGGTTAAAGGATATGTCACTAACTGTACACAATCTGATCAGGCTTACTGATATGTGAATAACCGAAACCAAAATTTGTGTGGTGTGCCGCATGCCGCGAGGAGGCCCAAAAGAGGTGAGCGAAGGTGAGTATAAATTTTTTTTTTTACATTTTTTTTTCACTTCCCCTGGGCTGCCCCCTATTATACTCTGGGGTCTGAAGAGAATTTGAGATATTTGGGTCACGCCTGACACATGATGAATCCATTCATCCATCTTTACTAACCAATAAACTTATCAACTACCACATGAAAGGTGTACAGTACTTGGCTATCTCCAGCAGTCTCATATATGAGACTACAATGGTAGTGGGCAAGTTCCTCTCTGCTCCATTCATACAGGGGAAAAAAAGGAACCAAATTCTCATCTTTGGTGGGGGTCCCTGTGACTGCAGTAAGTTGACATTCTGACAATAACATGTCTTTCTGTCAGGTGCAGTTTTGTCAGAAGACCGTTTCTGGCTAAGGCCCCACGTTGCGGAAACGCAACGTTTTTTGTTGCAGGTTTTGCTGCGGTTTTTTAAACCAAAACCAGGAGTGGATTGAGCAAAAGGGAGAAGTATAAGAACTTCCTAGATACTTCCCATTCCTTGTGCAGCCATTCTTGGCTTTGGATGAAAAAACTGCAGCAAAATCTGCAACAAAAAAAGCTGCGTTTCCGCAACGTGGGGCTTCAGCCTCTAAATGTTTTCCTTGTAGGTCTCAATTAAAATCCAACACTATATCTGACATATGCAATGACCTGTGCAATTGCACACATTGCAGAAAAATCCGTGCAGTGGAATTGCTGCGATTTCCAAAACCGTTGCGTGTTTGGAAATCGCAACATGTCAATTATACTTGTTGAAACACTGGCAGTTTCCCTATAGGTATAAGGGAAGTAGAAAGGTTTCCTCTGCAGACTTTCTGTGAAAAGATCTGCAGGAAAAAACGTGGTGCGTTTCTGTCGCTTTTTCGCTACCGCCTGCTGTTTGGGGCCTTAACCTTAGACTGATTATACCACAGACTGCAGTGTTACAGTCTACGGG
This sequence comes from Leptodactylus fallax, assembly GCA_947044405.1. Lineage (NCBI taxonomy): Eukaryota > Metazoa > Chordata > Amphibia > Anura > Leptodactylidae > Leptodactylus > Leptodactylus fallax. Next base: position 340,609 of record CAMRHE010000017.1, read on the forward strand.
AAAATCTCTATATTATTATTATTGCAATAGTGACATAGCAGTGTAAGATTTCAGAAGACTCCCTGCTGTCATAGCAACTCAACAGCTTCAGCAATCTTGCTGTAGGGAACGTTCAGCTTCTTAAAAGTAAAAGTAACCTCTCAAATGCTGTGCTCACATCTTACGATGCTATCTGAGAAGTGCCAGTGACCAGAATTGGCTTTGATCACAGATACTGCTGCCAGGTCCCTACTGAGAGGGTGTCATCCAGGGGCGTAACTTGAGGAGGTGCAGAGGGTGCAGTCGCACCGGGGCCCAGGAGCCTTAGGGGGCCCATAAGCACTGGCATCAGTATTGAGATTGCAGCTTCCATATGGCCCATAAGCCAAGGAGATTACCCTAACCACACTAAGGTTGATTAAACTCCTTAGCACCTGAAACCATCACTATCAAGAATTCATGTAGGGATAAGATAGGGGGCCCTGGACAAAAGGTTGCACCAGGGCCCACAAGACTTTAGTTACGCCACTGGTGTCATCTCTAAAGCACATATATGGAAGGGACACAGGCAAAAGTGGAAAAACTGGGATACAATATTGTGCGCTGCTGAAGTGGTAGAAAAATGCACAGGGAAAGGATCAATTATATGAAAATAATCCTTTAATGGTTCATATACACTAGTAATGCGTTTCGACGCTCAACCGGCGTCCTCATCAGGCCAAAGGATGAAGGAATGTTGAATGTATGCAATGTATGGAAGATGTCAGCAAGGGGTTAACATTTCTCTCTTGAGATGTTGCTCTTCTCTACCACCCCTTACTGGAGTGAGACTGTTACAGGTCTAAATCAGCCTAACAGGATAACCATTCCCTCTTTTGCACAAACTTTTTCGGTAAAAAAAATGTTGCAAACTTTTTGAGCAAATAATCCCAAAAAAGTCGCAAAAACCTGTTCTGCAACTTTTTGAAATAAATGTTTATTTTTCATGGTCTATTGACAGTTCCCAAATACATTCCATATCTGAAAATGGAATGAATATATTGAAACAGGTAATGCTAGGCTCACACTAGCGTTGCATCTTCGTTGTTCGGGTACGTCAGGGGACCACTATAACAGAGGTTACATACGGAACCCAGTGGACCCCATTGACTATAATGAGGTCCGTAGGGTGTCCATAGTTTTTAAATCAAAACTGTCAGAGAAAAAAAATTTCCATGCAGGACTTTTTCCACTGCCGATTTTCTGCGGACTTTGTGATGGAGTCTCCAATAGAGACTCTGGCGCAGATGTGAACGTAGCCTTATCGTCACCAATACCCTTGGTTTTAACAAAGATACATAGAATATGGTAAAAACAAATGCAACAACATTCCATATACAGATATGTGTTTTACCACGACATAACAAATGACATGTACATAACCATGTTTAACTAACAGTCCGCAACTTTTTACCCCATTTTGTGGAGAGGAGGTTTTGCTGTTTGATAATATTTTGGATGCCAGAATTCTGGAGTGCGGGCCTGATAAAATCCCCTTCTGTAAATTTCTCACACACAATATTATATTATGTTGTAACTGTATACAAGCTTCATTTTTCTAGAGAATGACATAAAAAATAAAGAACTATTAGCGTTCTCCACTACTTTACTATATTTACAAAGAGGAAACCAATTAAATGTAACTTGTGGAGCTGTCAGTGCTTATTATTCCACCCTATTGTCTGGCAGTGTCAAGGGGTGAGACAAACAGCTCCCCGTTCTCTGGCCCTTGTCTCACTCTGGAGAATTAGGCCAAAGCTTGAGGGTCTCTGCCATTTTCCAGACTCTTAAGTTATTGTTACACAGAGAAAAGCCTCTTCTCCTTGGCAGAACCTTTGTGAAACATTTGCGCTGTGTGATAATAAAAAGCAGGAACAGACAGCTGAGCATTTTCATCTGTCTCCAGCTGGTGATTGCCCTCTAACAACGCTCCGCGCCCCTTTTATTTCACACATTCTCTGTTTTTTCTACCTTTTTTTTTTATTTAAGTCCTTCCTCTCACAGGTCAGGTAAAGGCCATGATTCAACTCACTGAATGATGTTTATCTAAAGCGGCAACTTTTTTTCCATTCACAGGTGAAATTCTTATATTTGTTATGCAAGTTTTATCACTTGATTTATTTTATAGGAATTTGTCAGCTAAGTAAACTGTTCTTTAATAGGGTGCAGAATGACATCAAATAATAACAGAAGTCATATCCACCTTACTGTACCTCTACCATCACCCTTGCCAGTCTTGGCTGTTCCTATACAGAGCTATGGTGCGGAAGGACAACTACTGAGAGGTTAGAATGTGAGAGATAGGCTTATGGATTTTGTAAGTGAAGTGGGATTTATTAAGCCTGGTGTTCTGTATGCCAGTCTTATGCCTTTCTCCTATTGGAGCTAACTGCGCCTGAATTATTAAGAGGCTCCAGCTTTTTAATAATTCAGGTGCACTCCTGTGTGCCAGAACTGAGATCTACACCAGTCAGGAACAGGCTTAGAGTTCAAGTATAATTCACACCAACTTTCTCGAGTGAGCTATAGTAAACTGGTTGGGCTGAGGTGTCCCCATCCTGGCCAGCCTTGCTTTACACCCCACTCTGCCCATTTTCATAAAAAGTGGTGAGCAGGGAAAAGAAGGAATGATTTGGGGCATCCTTGGTGCAAGAAAGAGCCTTGGGCCAAAAAAAAGCGCCATATTGACACCCATCTGCGCCAGAAAATTGGCATACATGGGTTAGTAAATTTAAGGGATTGGTCACCTTAACAATACTTTTGCTAGAAATGGAACACTAAGCCACTAATATATCTTTATTATAGTTTCAGCCACAATGTTCTCCACTGTGAAGTGCTACCCCCTTGTTTATGTGCTCACTCTTGTTTCCTCTGCTAAGCTCTGGTCCCAAAATGGCCACTGATGACGGGGCAGGCTACCAGACCCTTTCATCAGAGGAATAACTGAATAACACTGAGTATCACATTGTGCATGTGTTTGTTGAGATATTCAATGGAGGTTGCTGATAGATGAGTCTGGTCACGAGCCCTTCCATCGGCAGCTATTTTGGGACTGCAGTGCAAACAAGGGAGAGCACTGTAATAAACAATAAGGCAACAGTAGAGAACATTGAGGATGAAGCTGTAACAAAGTTATAAATAAAGTGTATTTTTCAGCTGCATCCAGCACATGTGCATATGTAATATTAAAGTGGCCAAGCCCTTTAAGTTCTAAAATGTTCAGCGAGCAACTATCAAGCCCATCTGCACCCCCCTAGGCGGCTTATTCCAACATTGTGCAAAGCCTCCTAAAATCACTTGATGTATCTCACTGTATCTCGCTTCTGGGATTTCCATCATCAATGAAATGACACCTTGATGACATGAGTGACCTCCTAATGTATGTGGAGGAAAGATACATCAAGGAGATCACAGTCATGAAAAAAAAGGCATGTGATGGTGAAGATGTCATACCGTCCTCCGCTGCTTCAGAAGGCCATCATATTGTACATCCCATGGCATACTGTTGACAGCTCTAACACTCATAGCAAATAAGAAGAATAAGACTCTATTCTTCACGATGGAGCATTTAAATGGAAACCTATTAAAAAAGCAAAGGAGACGCCAACCTGTGCCCCTTTCCACCAGCTGCAGTGCCCTCAGTGCACCAGTGGAGTAAAACAACAGACATCACAATGCCCAGAACATCTGTGGTACAAGGAAGCTGACTATATAACACAACTATTGCATCTGGAGAGTCAATTCTCCCTGACATAAATGGCAAAATATATTCTACAATAGCCTGCCTGTATTTGACCCAGTTTCTCGTGTTTGAACTCTGCCTCTCGCCTCACCCTTCACTTTTATTTTCTTCTTTTAGCTTCTCAGGTTGGACCTCTGACTTGGATTTCTGGCCTTGGCAGTTTTAACAACTTTTTTCACCATCTTAATACAAACTATATCAGGAGGCAGGATAGATGTCATTGTTATTTTAGATATACTTGTCCTCAGGACCTCTTTAGAAGATAATAACATTATGTGTATTGTGTATTTATATTACATTTTATGGTAATTGTATCTCATGGAAAAGTATAAAAGTATTACATATTAAATGCTCTGGTGAGTATGAAATGTGAACAGTTCACTTTTTATTCTGGCTTGAACAAAACATAGCAAAGTTCACATCTGCAGACACTTGGTGTTCTCCCAATGTTACATCATCTTGCTTCATGGAAAGAATTCTGAAATGTATTTACTGACCACCCTTTGTGATACAAGGCCTTTGGCCTTAAAACAGACCTGTCAGCTCTCCTGATATCAAAAAAGAAAAAGGAAAGGAAAAATTTGTGGGATCTATTCAAGATCAACATCCACAATAAATAACTGCAAATAAGTTCACCCTGGTTGGTGTATATGGTCACATTATGACTAAGGCCCCACGTTGCTGAAAAGCTGCTTTTTTGCAGATTTTGCTGCGTTTTTTTTTAAGCCAAACCAAGTAGTGGCTACAGAAGGGATGGGAAATATCTAGGAAGCTCTTATACTTCTCCCTTCTGCTCAATCCACTCCTGGCTTTGGCCCAACAAAACGCAGCAAAATCTGCAACAGAAAAAAGCTGCTTTCCCGCAACGTGGGGCTTTAAGCTCCATTCACACAACAGTGATTAAAGGCCATGTGATCTCTGCTTTTTTAACGGACATCGCATGGCAGCATTAAATTCAATGTCAGTGAATGGGGGCTATTCCCATGACAGTTATTTTGACAGTCTGTTCTCATGAAATTTAGGTCATTTCCTGTTTTTTCACGGATCCCTCCATACACTGTAAAGTATATGGAATCTCACAAAACAGGAGTCCATCAGGTGACGTTTTTCACGGCCGTTTTGCACCTTGGTAGTCTGAATGTAGCCTTAGCCTAAGGCTTTATTGCAGATTATGCTGGGGGTTTTTTTTTAGCTAAAGTCAGGGGTGAATTTAACAGAAGGGAACAGAAGAGCTTCCTTTATATTTTTCATTCCTCTTCAAGCCACTCCTGCCTTTGGCTCAAAAAACTGCAGCAAAATCTGTGATAAAATACACTGCGTTTCCACAACATGGGGGCTCAGCCTACAAGGGTTTTCCAGTCTTATAAGATTAATGATCTTTCCTTTGGATAGGTCATCATTCGAAGGTCGTTCGGAGACTGACACCAGGGATCCATGCAGATCAGCAGTTTGAAACTTCAGCAGTGCTCTATCAGGGCCACTTCTGCTTCACAGGCTATGTGACATTACATTCACTGGTCACATGGCCTGTTTGCAGCTCAGTCCCATTCAAGTGGATGAGGCTGAGCTGCAATACAAAGTACAGCTTCTATATAATTTATGGAGTTGTGCTTAGTTTTCAGCGAAAACTATGAACTGCTCATCCAAATGCTGTGGTCTCTTCAAACAGCAGATCCGTGGGTTACTTGTTTTTTGGCCCCTGGTGAGCTTCGACTGATGACCATTTATACCATCACAACCACTGTGCATTTGTTCTATGTCCATTTGTACATTTTAGATGGCCAAGTGTCATTAGTCTTGCAACAATTTTTAACAAACTGGTAAAAAAGCAGATTAGATCGGTCCTTTTTTTCGCCGAAACCATTGATCCATTTTAAGGGCAGGAGCCCCTGATGACGCGTAAAAAAATGTGGTGTTTTACATTCTAGCGAATCCCATCCACACATAGCCGGAAAATACGTACAGCGGACAAGCTGCAATTTCCAAAACTGTTGCAGTTTTTGAAATCACAGCATGTCACTTATACCTATGGAAAAGCCAGAGGTTTCCCTATAGGTATAATGGAAGCAGAAAGTCCGAAGAAGAAACCTCTGTGGACTTTGTGTGAAAAGTGCTGTGGGAAAAACCGCAATGCGTTGCCGCCGCTGTTTTTCCCGCATCGATTCTTTGTTGCGGTCCGATATTTGGGGCCTTAGCCTAAATGGCTGTCACCTTGATGCAAATCCATTTTGATGGCCATTAGAAACGGACCAATTGACTTCAATAGTTTTAAACCATTTCCATTTACACTTTGACAAGAACTAATCTTTAAAAATGCTCCCTCAAGTCTTTTCCACATTTTCTCCTGAATTCGGCAATACCTCATATGTGGTCGTAAATTGCTGTTTCGGCACACAAAGAAAACCATTTGGCTTTTACAGGATATATTTCACATTTTTTTAACATTAAAAAAATTGCATTAAGGCTGAAGCCCCACGTTGTGAAAATGCAGCATTTTTAACACCACGGCAAAAAACGCTGGGTTTTAAAGTACCTGCAAAGTGGATGGGATTTCTGGCTAATCCCATCCATACATTGCAGAAAAAAATCTGCAGCGTAAATACTCCTTTTACGAAAACCTGCATTTTTTTAAAATCACAGCATGTCAATTATACCTGCAGAAATGCTGGCGTTTTCCATATAGGTACAATAGGGACGGAAAGTCCACAGAGGAAAACTCTGTAAAATCGCAAATCGTTTCCACCACGTTTTTTTCTGCAGCTTTTTTTCCTGTTCTTCGCTACGTGGGGCCTTACCTTAATGTTTTTGTTTTTCCATTTTCTAAAGAAACCATAACTTTCTTTTTTTTATTTAAAAAAATGCTGTGTAAGGGTTTGCTTTTTGTCGGGCAAGTCATAGTTTTCATTAATTTCCTTCTGGTCTATATGACATTTTGATCACATTTTATCCCATTTTTTGAAGATGAGATGGAAAAAAAAAAGCAATTCTATTTAGAAAACAAACAAATACATTTTTCATCACAGAGTTTTCTGTTCTTATTTTTCTAGTGGTGTATGATGGCTAGTTTTTTGTGAGACAAGTTGTAGTTTTTATTGGTATTATTTGGAATAGATTTTTTGGGAGGCAGGATGAACAAAAGCCAACAATTTTGTCATTGTTTTCCTCTGCGGACTTTCTGTCCCTATTACATCTATACAGAAAATATCAGCGTTTCCGTAGGTATAATTGACATGCTGCGATGTACAAAAACGCAACGGTTTTTGAAATCGCTGCATTTCCGCTGCGGATATTTTTCTGCAATGTGTGGATGGGATTAGCCAGAATCCCATCCACTTTGCGGGTACTGTAAAACGCCGAGGGTAAATTGCGGCTTTTTCGAAACGTGGGGCCTTAGCCTTAAAGTTCAGGTAGTTACAGACGCAGAGATACTTGTATTACATGCAGTCAATACATTCTCCTTAATACCCACAGGCAGGACGTGCATGCTACTTTTTATGCAGCAGGGCTTTGTCTAACAATACATGAGTAATAAGCCATTAAGTGATTTTTGTTGCTATTTTTACACGCCAAACGATATGTTACATTAGGCGAGTGCACAAGTAACACCATATAACACATATTAGTGACATTCGTTCTTTGAAATACTGTCCCAGAAACATTTTCATTTTCTTCTTGGCAACAAGAGCGGGATGTTATTACACCGATGATGGATGTGGCTGTGATCTATAGAACAAAGCCGTCACCATTCATTCTCACTGAGCTAGGACAAATTGTGAGAAATGTGATGTTAATTACAGAAATGAGCAGATGTGACCTGGAAGTCAGGCACTAAGTGAAAGCATGGAGTCAAACTTGTATTAATCTTCAGATATGCAACATATGGTCTGTGTACGGCGCATGGTTCTGATCTGGCAATCACATTTATTACAAGGTAATATGGCAATGAATAGAAATGGAGGCTACATTTTATGTGTCTAGGGCGCGAAGCTTTACCAAAGGATAGCCAAAAGTAGTGTCATATGGTGTCTCTTGCTGGGCTTCATGCACATGATAACAAGTCAATACAAGCTCTGAGTTGCTTTGAGTTGTCTGTCGGATTTGACAATCAATTCATCAATCACATAATAGCATGTCAACCAAACCCAATGATTTCAGCGGGTCCAGTCAACCATTTCATGTCTATGGGGGCCTCCTGACTCTCCCCTGACATCTGCCATCAGAGTCAGGAGGCCTGCAGATGTCGGGGAACAGAAGAATTGTGAAGTTGGATTTCATTCATTTTATTCTCAGTAGAGAGACAGTGTCTACTCACAGGCTTACTGCGCTCTTACTTTTGAGAACACATGCACACTTGGCTGAACTGCATGTGCATGTGATGGGAGGGTTGAGAGGTTGTGATGGCTAATTTATAATGGCAGCCTTAGCAGACCCCCAATAACTAGTTTTATCTACAACTAGGACTCTCACAGAGAGGATCCCCCTAGCCTAAACTGTAATGAAAAGCAAAGATGACTACGCCTAGGAGTGTATGCTTTTTTATTTTATTACTGGCAGTCTATTATAGGCAGTCAATAGCTTACATATGCAGTTTTCTAAGTCTACAGTGGCTTACTTTTTACCTGATAGCATTGTGCCCATTCCTGGTAAATTAAGTTTGTCCAGGGCTGAAAAAAAGGGGGCAAGGCTTATGGAACACCCAAAAGTGAGCGTAACCAGCAAACTTGCCATTTGTGAGGCCCGGTTTTTAGAAATCTTGATAGCTATCTATGTATTCAGTGGGACCATTTCAAACACTACAGGTAAATGTAATGCCAAATGCAGAGTGAATTCAGCCTAATAATGCATACACAGAAATCACACCTTTATGACTACAGGCAAGTGCTATATGATGCTTACAGTTCTAAATATGAACTTTTACCTAAATTATGCAATTGATATATATTTTTTAATATAAAGAGCTTTTCTGCAAGCCAGTTAATGTTATATGACTTAAAGTTTGCTCTATATATACACGTACTGTACTATGCAAAAACTTTGGAGAAAATGCTGCATGCTTTCAAAAACAGAAGTGTCAATAGTTTATTTTTGTCAATTACCAAAATGAAGTTAATGATCAAAAGAGAAATCTAAATTCCATCAATATTTGGTGTGACCTTTGCCCTTCCACCAATTCTCGGTACTTACAGACAGTTTTTGAAGGAATTCGCCAGGAAGGTTGTTCCCGCCATCTTGGAGAACTAAGCACAGATCTTCTGTGGATGTAGGCTTGCTCCAATCCTTCTGTCTCTTCATGTCATCCCAGACAGACTGGATGATGATGAGATCCGGGATCTGTGGGGGCCGTATTATCACTTCCAGGACTCCTCCTCCAAAGGGCAAAGGTCACACCAAATATTAATGGGATTTAAATTTCTCTTTTGTTCATTCACTTCATTTTAATTGAGAAATATAAACTAATAAAACTTCAATTACAGAAAGCATTCTTACTTTGCAGCATTCTTCCACACCTGCCTAAAACTTTTGTACAGTACTGTATACGGTATACGGTATATGTATGTAAGATAATAGGTTTCTTAGTAGCAGGCTTTAATAGGAACATCACAGATACAGAAACATTTTGCATTAAGTGTGCCTTGGAGTGAATTGCAGGACAATGTTAGGTGTAATGCCTCTTCTTGTCTGCAGCTATAATTTACAGATTCATTTTACAGTCGTGGCGCCCATGGCAGGAATCTGCTGCAGATAAAACAGTTATTGATTTCATTCTTTAGCTTGAGAACATGTTAACTCCCAGAGGCATAAAGAGCCAGAAATCATTAATAATGGTTCTTAATTGAGGTGTTGTAAAGCCTCCTGGTTTTTGCCAGTGGCAGTTTTGTATTTTCTTTGATGCCTATAAAATAACCAGCTTGACTTAGTGTTCAGTAATATCAGGAAACACACAATTTATGATACTGCTGTGATGTGGGAGGCTTGTGTCTCATGCTGGCGGGATTTTTACTTAAAGACCTTTTCCTTCTACAATCAAGCAATTGCTGGTAAATGTAATACATTTGTTAGTTGACTTCAACATGTCTTCCTAGTTTTTAGCATAATGCCATGGCATCATAGGGAACAGTACTGAATCTACATCTCAGAAGCCTGTAGACACAGATTGATGCTGTAGGCGCCCATCAAGTAGGTCATGTCTTTAGGGCGTACCCAGGATTTTTCATAGGAGGGGTCCACATGTGCACGTATCTTCTACACCACCACTAAGGCTACTTCAGACGGTAACTGACGCCCTAACCCCACCTCTCCTGATGTCCTATGCAGGAGAATGGACGTGCTTGTAGGAGATCAGTGCCACAACTCTCCTGCAGCGGTTCCTCAGGAGAGCAGTGGTGGAGATCAGGAGAAGGAGAGACAACAGCAGAGGAGGGTGGGAATTAGAAATGGAGCCATCCATTCATCCATTCTCTTATCGGCTCTGCTGCTCTCCTGATTATGATCATCATCATTCAGGAAAGTGGTGGCCAGTTGGAGTCAGCAAGGAGGCAATACTAACCATGAAACCAACCCCTAGTGTAGATTGATGTGTCCTTTGTTTCTGGAAAAAGGTATAAACCCCATGGTGGAAACTGTAATTCTTGGTTCTAGACACAAATATACTGCAACTAAGAAAGTGTTAACCACTCAACAGAAGGATTTATGTTTACTAGGTTTTTTATAACTGCTGGTAACTTTAGGAGGGATTTTCCTACCTTAAGTTATGACATATTGATAAGGTATACCATAGAATCTGACCAATGGGTCCTTTACCAATACCTAGAATGAACTAGTCATAGTACTAATATAACACAGTGACCCCTCTGGCACCGTTCTAAAGATCTATTCGTGTCCAAGTGGTTCCACTTCCACTGATCAATAATTTATTCCATATCATAACAATATTCTATAGCTTACTATGGTATGAAAACCCCATTAAACATCCCATTTTTATACAAATTTTCTCACTTACCTATAATGCTGTAATTCAGTTTCCAGCTCATTTATATGCCTCTGGAGTAAAGGAACTTTACGCGATTTTTCTTCCAAGTCCTTCACTTTACTATAACATGCCAGGACTGCTTGACGGGCATCTTCTACCCTCCTTCTCATTTCTGCCTGTTCCTTCAACAGCTGCTGGTTAGATTCCTCCAAGTAAATTAAAACTTTTTGAGTATCGCTTAATGTTTCTTCCAAGTCTTTTTTTGCTTTGGTCACTTCCTCAATTTCTCCATCTTTGGAGCTCTGTATCACATTGATCTCTCTCTGGACACATCTGGTTGTCACAGTGTAACTCTGAGATAAAACCCTTCTGTTAGTGGTGGCAGCAGTCATCTCCATTGGCGGTGATGCACGACTTCTATACAAGCCAACCTACAAAAACATAAAGCAAGACAGCCTTGAGATATAAAAATTACTTGTTCAGATTGGATCGTGACTGTACTGTGTGGCATAGACTATTATGCTGGATTCACATCCACACTACCACAAAACTGAAAATGATGGCACTGCTGAATTTTTCACATGGTGGACACCATTGATGTCCATCAGATTTCAGTCATGATATTCATCATTTTAAAAGGTCTGCATGCTGCTCAATTTTTTTTGATGGAATCTGCAACACAAGCATCTAATGCAGAAGTGAATGGAGGCTAACATGTTTTCAATTTAACCCTTAAATAGTCAAAGTCATTTTAACAAACTTACACTCATATGATAGCCAATGTCATGACTGTCAAAAGTGCTAGTTATTTATTTTCCTAAAATGATGTATTTAGGCTGAGAAATCACACTAAATTGCTGGCCCCTAGACACCTCTCTTCTAAGTTGCTGTCCACTGCCTGTTGTCAATTGAGATCCGTCTTGAGCCGCAGAGGCACTAAGACGGATTACAGAAATGGGTGGTTCTCTGGCTGTCTATGTTACTGTGTACTAGGGTCATGAGGGGTACTGTGTCCTCTTTTAGAGGCGCCCATGTAGGTGTACAGAGACTTAGCGGGAACCTGTCAGGGATTACTAATACAGAACACCAGTGATTGCCTCTCGGCTGTCTCAAATATCATGTCTTCGCTTTATCTGAAACTGAATCTCTCTAAGACTGAACTACTGCTGTTTCCACCATCTAATAGATCTGTCCCTGATATCTCCATTGCAGTCTCTGGCCTTACCATAACTCCTAGGCAGTATGCCTGTTGCCTCAGGGTTTTGTTTGACTTAGACCTTTCCTTCACCCCCCATATCCAATCACTCGCACGCTCATGTCATCTCCACCTCAAAAACATCTCCAAAATCCGCCCTTTCCTTACCACAAATACACTAAAGACACTTACTGTTGCCCTGATTCACTGTCGCCTTGACTACTATAACTCCTTACTAATCGGTCTTCCCCTTACTAAACTCTCCCTTCTACAATCTATTCTGAATGCGGCGGCCAGGCTCATCTATCAGTCTAGACGCTACAGCGATGCCTCCGGTCTGTGCCGGTCACTACATTGGCTGCCTATTCAATACAGAATACAATATAAACTTATCACTCTCATTCACAAGGCTCTCCATAATGCTGCACCTCCCTACATTTCCTCCCTCATCTCTGTCTATCGCCCAAACTCTCCGTTCACTCAATGACCTAAGACTAACATCCTCTATTATCAGAACCTCCCACGCTCGTATACAAGACTTCTCCCGAGTTGCACCACTTCTCTGGAATTCTCTATCCTGGACTATTAGATTAACTCCCAATTTCCAGAGCTTCAAGTGTAAACTAAAGACATATCTTTTCAGACAGGCCTATCACAACTCCTAATGTAAACCCTTCCGTAGTTAGAATCCCTAAAACATACCCTCCTCTGTTCACGCTCCCGCATTACCTCACAGGATATGATGCCGTATCAGACTAACTTTATATGTCCAGGCACCATCTGCACGTTAAAGGACACGACTGGTGACGGCTCATACAGCTTTATATATGTGTAATGACAGTAACCTGTATTACACAATTGTCTGACCATTGTACAAGCAAGGCTACCTCTGATGCCGCCCCTGCTACCTCCTGTGTCACCCCCTCTACCTCATAGATTGTAAGCTCTTGCGAGCAGGGCCCTCAGTCCCAGTGTGTGAATTGAATATTTCTTTGTAATGTATCTTTTTTGTCAGTACTTGAACCCTACAAATTGTACAGTGCTGCGGAATATGTTGGCGCTATATAAATAAAATGTATTATTATTATTATTATTATTGGGGCACTAAATTATGCACAAGTCCTTATGGAGTGGTGGTTTAGTGTCCCAAATAGCCCTATGCTAATGCTGTCTGCTGAGATAAGAAAAAAAAAACTTTATATTTAGAGATGGAATGACTCTTACATTACAGATTATTGCGTTGCTTTATTACCTTTATTATACAATGCAATAATTTCACAGAATATTGACTCCAATAAAACATTTATTTAGTAGTTTTTAATTGAATTGTAGTTCTACCTTTGATCATCTTTATAGTCAGAGTAACTACATGAAATATTTAGCGGTTTGTTTTACTTATGTTGAACTCATCTTGAGTAACACCACATTGTCTTCTAAGACCTGAACTCATATCCCTGGCATCATCCTGTTTTTTAGTATGTATTCAGAGTATGACTGGCTGTTGTGCACTCTCATAGATGGAGAAATTACGTTAGGGATTATACAGTACTCTATGATGAAATCTATCAGAATACAATGCAGCATACAGTATTGCATTACAGGAGCTAAACTATGTACTGACAGCAGAATTGTGAATTCAGCTGTGAATGACGATGGCCTATAATAATGTATAAGCTCCATCAAATATACCCACAAGAGGTACAGTACTTTTATCACTTTCTCAAATTTTGGTCATCATTTCTGATGTTCAGATATCAAGGATCACACAGAGCATGAGTATGTAAGAAGGCGATTCTAAAACTTATTATCGCAGCAGAATCCCTGGAATATGCCCACTTCTGGGGAACCCCTAATGCCATTTCTGCCTCAGAAGCTTATTATAAGAGAGGGATATATATTTTATGATTCCTGTCTAGTGCTATAACGTGGCTCAGATATGTTTTCATACTATAGTTACCAAGACTTGGGCCGTCTCCACCCGAGAATGCCCATTTGTGCCCACTGTGGTCCTGGCAAGCCAGGTTTGTGTGGATTGTCTCTGAAAATCCAAGACAATCTCAGCAAGTTAAGAACTGTTGGCAAGTGTGTATTTCTTGATTAGCACAGTATCATTGAGTAGGCCATCTCTTTTCTGTAATTTTTTTAAATTCTTTATTTAACTTTTAACAATGAATACAAAATGATAAAAAAAATTAGGTACAGGTCACAATAAAACGTAGTACATTTCCCAATCGCAGTGGGATATAATATGTATCTTTTGCTGTACACTGATGAACCCCTCACCAAGGCACAAGGAATCTCAGGATTTTTAAGAAAACTGATATATATGTAAAAAGTTATGAAATTCAACATTATTTGTGTACTGTGAGCTATGAAGTCCTTGAATTTACTCTCAGGGACCAAATTTACACCCTGTTAAGGTCATGTTTCTTTGTAAATACACACTAATGCCAACTGTACATGGCGGTAGATATGTTGAGTTGGCTGCACATTACATTGTGTTCTGTATTCCACATGTGTGGTTTGATATTGCATATGTTTAGTTTTGTCTTTGAATTTTCTGGTTTTCCCTCCATATGGCAAACACATAAACTATTACAATGTCAGAACTGTGACTGTGAGTAATAGCCTGTAAGGAGCCAGTATTCCGGTATATAATCTATCCCATGTGGAATACAATTTCCCTACATTTTATGCAGCTGACCCTAAATCTGGCAAATACAGCTTTACAAAGCAAGAATCAATCAGAGCCATGCGTCTATTCAATCCAGATGTCCGAAGATGGAGGTCTGTCTATAAGAAGCACTAGAAGGGTACAAGGTCAGGATGGAATGATATCTGCCAGCACGATCTGGAGTCAGATAACCTTATGGTAGAATATCATTAGGCTATTCTGCCTCAATGCAAAATCTAGCAGTTCTCCCAGGTCAGGCCATCATTTATAGCAATAGTGTCCTCTTACAGGACAAAAAATCTTTTGGGCTCCCTTAGGCAACAGCACCCAAGTGCAAATGCAGCCTTAGTACCTCCTATAGGTATGTCTCTGATGCCAGGCAAAGGATTAACCATATGGTACAATTGTCATAAATATATCAATACCTTCATTAAAAATGTGAGCACACATTTATTATTTACGGCATAAGAAGGCTCTAAGGATATAAAGAGATGTTCCTGGAACACAGTTTTTGTTCATTTCAAAAATTTTAATAGAATCTGTAACCTACAAATCACTTCTAAATCACTTATATGGTGTTGTAGGAACGGTTAGTGACATAATGAACATAACTACATTGTGACGAAGTACAGTCTTGCTACCAAGAAAATCCACATGCGAATGAGCGGTTTGGTGCTTCTGGCCTGTGGCCATATCTATCAGGACACCCGTTTTTTGCCTGCTAGAGCAATACTGTGGCTCTAGCAGACGTGGCCATTCTGCTTGTGCACACAACAGCTGACTTGTATACCGATTAAATGTTGACTTTTGTTGAAAATTCATATTCAAAGGAGTTGGATCATGAAGACAACCCATGTCCATATTAGGGAAAATGGATGTCATAGAGGGTGCTCCCTTGCTCAATGTCCCCCTCCCTTTAGGTCCTCTACAAGAGCAACTTCCCGTCTGTCTGACTTCAAACCACCATTATTACATGGATGACCGTACATCTGAATACCTCTGTTCCAAGTGTAACCGAGAGAGTTTTCAAGAACTGTTTTCATCTGTGGTCTATTGTCTTCAGACCCTCACCAAGTGGTTGAATGAATGAGGTGAAGATGGTGCATTTGAATACATTACTATCTATAGCCCACCTTATCATTATTTCTCTTACATAGCGCCAACATATTCTACAACATTTTACAAGCATCATCACTTACTGCCCTAGTAGTGTTTACAATCTGAATGCTCTATGAGTATGTCTTTGGAGGCCTTGACCATGTTGAACATTCACATAGGACATTAAGAGGAACAGCTATTGAATGTATATGGCCATCTTAAGTGTTACACGGGGTTTATGAAGAAGTTAAGTTTAGAAGTTTAGAATAATGTACATGCTGTTATATAACTTTTTCTATACTGCCATGTCTGTTATTATCATTTTCTGTGCACGTGGTAGTATTATTACCATGTGCAGGAGCCGTATATTTACAGCCAAGGGCAGAATTGGATCTAGTCCAGTGAAATCAGGAAAGCCTTTCCTAATGCTAGATTTGGCACAGACTTTCACTTTCTTACAGGACAGGATCCAATCCTGTTCTTACCTTACACAAATACTATCATGTGCACAGAGCCTAACAATTATACTCCAGCTAAATACATTGGGCAAAATATAATCTAATATGAGATTAGAATATAAATACTACAATAATATACTGCAATAATACTCACACCACAAATCTCCAAAGGTGTAACACAAAGCTCCTGGCCCTCTAGCTTTAATATGTTGTCTATAGTATTGGTCTCCTTATATAGGGACAAGACATCTCATGGACTCCCTAAGGCTCCTGAGCCCAGGTATGACTGCACCCTCTGCACCCCTCAAGTTACACCCCTGCAAATTTTATACAGGGTTGGACAGGCCCATCCAAAGATGCTCTGTAAAGGCTATGGCTCTTCTAAAACATGACTCAGATGTGAGCCCATCTAAAGCTTGTTTTGTAGGGGCAAATTTACCAATATAGTTTATAATGCCACTTGCTCTGTATTTCTGGAAGGTGGGCACTCTTCTTAGGACCCAAGATAGCCTAGTCTGACACTGGTGCTGCATGCTCTTTACTATAGACTGTATGCACTAGATAGAATGCTGTAGTCCAGTGTTTCCCAACATTTCAGACTCCACAGATAATGGTGCACACAGGCATGTGGTCATTCTCCCAACCAAAGTGTTGCTGTCCCCTAGTCGGTTTGCAGGCCACCCCTAGATACCACGGCACCCCTGTTTGGAATCTTTGCTATAGACCAGGGGCCCCCAACCACAGGTCCGCGGACCAGGACCAGGCCGTTGGGGGTCTTTTGCCGGTCCGCGAGGCGGGGGGGCTGGCCTCAGTAAACGCAGCTCACGGCACATTATGTGGGGTAGGTCGACGATCTGGCCACAGTGTCGTGGCTCCTGACATAGCTAATGGCGGGCACCTGGTCTCCAGAGCTGTACAACGAGGTCCCGCCAGCACGTCCTGGTCTACAGTGCTGTTTGGTGTAGAACCCCGCCCACATATGACCAAATCCCCACCCCTAAACAGCCTGCCCCTCTGCTGGGCCATGGTGAAGAAAAGGTTGGGGACTGCTGCTATAGACTATAGGCACCAGGCAGTGAGAAATCTTTAGTCACCTAGCAATAATTGCACAGAAATAATAAAAAAAAAAGACAGCAACAGGTTGTAAGGTGCATTGAATGTTAGAATACAGACACCTGAGGAGCGGAGACACCATATATATGCGACCTGAGCAGCTACACAGGGGCCCATCATATATGGGAGCCAACAGTTGCTTTAAAGGGAGCTTGTGACTAGATTTGGGGTCCTTTAACAAGCAACATGTCCAAATGCTGCTGGGATTAAGGGCCCCAAACCTGGTAACATCATACTCATCCCTTGTCTAGTCACTGAATTTCTTTAACTTTAAGGTCAGAGTCACACAAGCTATAACCACAGTGGGTTTACCGCTGCAAACTCTCCAGATTAAAACAAATCTCATCCACGTGCTGCAACTGAAACCTGCAGTACAAAGTGACTTGTGGGTTTTAAACTTGCAGCATTTCTATTATTGTTGCAGGTTTCACTCACAACTTAAATAGCAACAAAGTTTGGAAATACCCAATATAGATTATCAAAATATAAAAATCACTTTATTTCATATTAGTCAGGAAATAAAATCTTTACATGTACATAGGGAGATACAATATTGGTTAGTTGAAAAGTCACCCCACATACTGAGCCATCTCCTAAATACATACAGTGCACAAATATATATTTCTATAAGAGACCAATGTATAATAATACAGCAAAGTATGCACAGCCTATTCCAAGTATATCACTATAATGTCACCACATATAATACAACAAATCAATAAATAAGATATAAGGACATAAAGTCAATGGAGTGTAAACCTACAGAATCCCCAACAATGCAACAAGTGCAGATGTCAATAACATACCATTGGCCATGGTTGGAATATAACAAGTAAATATATGGCAAGCTGACTAGATAAGAGGAAAAACTGCAACATCAATGCACGATTCGCCTAGGAATGGCTTCATCAGACTAACTTGCTCACAACTGGCTACCTTTGCAGTGCAGAGGCTGAAAGCATACATCCCAACTTTTTGGACTCTCAAAGTGGGGGACTTACAGTTCTCTGCATGAAAGTTTCAAATTTGTTTGCATATTTAAATGCTTGAACAGTTTTATTAAAATATTAACACAAAAATATTTCAGTATAGACATTTTAAAGTCTAAAGTGCACCGTTTGGATCTAATATACAGCTAGGAACAAGCAATATAGAGCTATATAGTTAAAGGGGTATTCCAAGCCTCCCCCCTTCCCCCTCAGAGGATTAAAATAATAAATACAGTGGGGCAAATTTATTAAGACTGTATCGTACTAATGCAGGGACCAAAAGCTTTATTTATATAGAGGCTGCAGCCTTTTCATAAATCTGTCGGAAATCTCAGTGCCATAAATGGATACCTATGCCAGGTAGGATCTGGTGTAGATTTCCATTCTAACTTAGGCCAGGAAACTGGCATGAGTTTTAATAAATCAGTCAGGCTGAGGCGCACTTTTGCTGCAAGAAAGTGCCTCCCTCTATGCTAGTTTTCTGGTGTAGAGGATTTGATGAATTTGCGCCTATATACTTACCTCTTCATGCAGTCAGAGATCCAGCAGAGAATCTCCATTCAGGATTCGGGGTTCTGTTTACCTTCTGCCTGCACGCCAGCGTCTTAGCCAATCAGTGACTGAGCAGCCAAAGGACTAGAAGACAGGGGACCTGAATGGTGACTCTCTGCTGCATCCCCAGCGAAACGGAGATGTCAGTACATAGTGTTTATTATTTTATACTTTGCTAGGGGGTAAAAAAAAAAGGAATAGGAACATCCTTTTAAATGTATTAATGCACATCTGTCATGAGATATGTTGTGACCTCCGATCACTGACAACATCTATTTCCAATATCAAAAAGAGGGACATTTAAGGAGCAAAGAAGGACTTGGGTTAAAAATAGGGACTGTCCCTCCAAAAGAAGGTCTCTTGGGGTACCTGCAGAGAAACCTGCAGGTAAGTCATAGACAAAGTTACCTGATTTTGGGTGGTTTCTGCCACGGCAGCTTGCTATAGTACACCTTATGTGGCCCCCAAGCTTAATCCACTAGACAGTAGTCCCAGACAAATTTAGGGTGACTCTTGGCACATGAATATTGCGTCATTGAAGCAGAGGACAGTAGACCTCACTCCTATGTGTGTGTACAGGAGCTTAATACTATATATTAGATTGTATGGAAAGTACTAAACTCTAATGTTAGTGTTACTTGGGGCAGACACTTGCAAACAGCAAGCACAAACAAGTATTCCTCACTAGTAATGTCCCATAAACCGCATAAATCCACCAAACCTATAAAGAAGTTTATAGAGACTGCATGTATAGGAAAATAATAATCAATTTATTGTTAAAATACCATAAATATACATACATATATAATTTATTCACAAGATTGTGCAGTATACAGAGTCTGTCCCCTCCTGGGACAACAATCCTGCAGTGCAGGTAATTAAATAGCAAGGAAAATCACATGACCGGTATGTAGAATCAACATGTACATCATTTTGATAAAGATGGCTCCCAAAATAAGCAGTATGCAGTAATCTATAAAGGGTTAAGTGCCCATAGATATAGAAAACAGAATATGCACGAATGCTGTGTGGGTACAAGTAAACCATGTGCACATGGATAAGTAAAGCCAAACAAACTTGCAAACAGCAGCCTATAACCTAGTGACTGTGATACTGACTGCTATAACCCACTCTTCTTCTATCCTAATCTCCCCAGTCCCCTGGCACTTACTTGCAATGCCAGGCAACGGGCATCACTGCTTTGCAGCGCCCCCTTCAGCTCCTCCAGCAGTTGTCGCAGATGCAGGTTCTCCCCCTCCAGTCTCCGGAGATCCTCTTCACCCACAGATCGGGTGTGACTCCTCGGGCTTTCCCTCCTTGGCACCTGCGGACTCCTCTGCCGGATCTGGTCCTGGATCTGCTCGCTCTCCCGCCCCACAGGTAGCCTGGCAGTGCCAGCTCTGGAGCTGAAGTAGCCGCACAGCCTTGCATGGAACTGCCTGAAGCTGAGCCGCTCTGGGAGATCGTCCAGCAGCTCCTCACACTCCTCTGTGCCAGGCTCCAGCCCCAGTACCCGGCACAGAGTCCGGAACTCGCCTCTGGAGATGGTGCCCTGTGCCTGCCAGTCCAGGTGATGGAAGACCTCCTGCAGGTACTGATCCAAGCCGGTGGCCAGCACCAGGATCTCATTGTCCAGCCCTTGGTCCAGCCCGTAGTGATGGGCGAGGGCACTTACCAGCCACTGGGTCCTACGAGCTGGCCGCAGGGGGCTCCACTGCTCACCCAGGGGCTCCATGCTTAGTTCAGGGGCTCCTGGGCATCTTCTCTGGGTATGGGCTCCATCGATGCTGCAGAGAAAGTTTTGAAAAACTTTTGCAAACTTTGTCCAGAAGAACTTTTTCTGCGCCTTGAAGTTGTAGCCAGGGTGTGAGTCCTCTGTGCCTATGTGTTGTGTGATAGTGTCTGGGGTGCCTGCCTGGTGTGCACAGTCTCCTATGCTGTGTGCAGTGCTGGTTATGTCAGTCCTCTCAGGCTGCCTTCCTAGCTGTATCCCTGGTACCTCCCTTGGAGGAGGAGAGTTCACACAAGACATCTCTGGTCAGTCTACTGCTCCTTTTGTCTGACACATCCTTTTTGTTAAATAAAGACAGCAGCACGTAACCAGTGGTGAACCTAGCCTCTTTGCTGCCTGAGGCGGACTATAGAAAGGCGCCCCCCCCACAAAAAAAAAAAAAAAGTTTACATGCTACTAGCTTCACACGCTGTTATCGTCGCACAATATACACAATACACAAAGTTATAAAACAGTTTTTAAGAATTCTTCTTCCTGTATTACTTCAGTATCAGATCAACAACACGTCATTAACAATGAAAGTAACTTCACACATCTTCTGCTTGGTGGATGGACGAGCCCACGTGGCCCCCATTCTCTATAATAGGAGCCCCGCAGATAGCTGAGTACTGGACTTTGGGTATCTTTGGCACTCCCATCGAAGTGAATGAGAGCCACGCGGGTTCGTCCATCCACCAAATGACACACCTATATTCAGCCTGGCTGCAGTGGGGGGAAAAAAAAACCAATTCTCAGGCTCAGTGGGGGTCTCAGCAGACAGACCCCCATTAATCAGGTATTTATCCTCTATCATTTAGGTGTATACAGTGCAGTAACATTCTGTGACTTACAGGTGACGTCTCTGACTAATCCTTCACATTTCCCGTCTCTTCCCTCTGGACCGCCAGGACCACTTCTTCCAGCTGTGACTTGTCTCTGTAAAGTTTGCAACACAGATATCTTTGGCTCCTCACTTTTCCAGGCATCCAACCCACATTGTCCTCACCTGCACACCCATCCTGCTGCTACCCCAATTATAAAATATATGATATAACCCCCCCATAATGAATAATACCCCCAAGTGCATCTTTATATTAATAATGTCCGTGTGTACCCTGTATAAATAGTGCCGCTTATTAATGCCCCTGTGTACCCCCATAAATAGTGCCCCTTATTAATATTGCCCCATGTGTACCCTGTATAAATAGTGCCCCTTATCAATGCCCCAGGTGTTTCCTAATTAAAAGGTTTTCCAGGTCATTAATAAACTACTCAGTGGGGCTCAAAAACCCAGGACCCCTACTGATCAGTTGTTTGAATGGTACCTGTGACCGCTTCCCTGTTTACATAGTGTCATTCATCTCATAGCGGCCATGTCATGTAACTACAGCCTTGTCCTATACATGTCTATGTGACAAGACTGGAATTACATCACACGGTCACTATAAACAGACAGCGTATGATATAAACAGGCGCCATAGCCCCTTCATACAGCTGATCAGAGGGGTGTCCACTGATTTCTTATTGATGATCTGTCCTAAGGATAGATCATCAATAAAAGTCAGCTGGAAACCCCCTTTAATAAAGCCCAAGTACCACCTTAAAGGGGTTGTCCAGGAAAACCACTTTTTAAATATGAGGCTTGGGAAGGTTCTCCGGTGTCTCCCAGCGAGTTCCAGTCCTTCTGCTCCAGTGTTTTCTTCCAACAGAAGTTCCACAGCTCTGTGATGTCCCATGTCAGCGACCTCAGCAGTCATGTTTGGTGGGGACTTCCTCCAGAAGAAAAAAACAGACCAGCACAACAAGACTGCGGTGGGAGCACAAGGGACGGGTGAGTAGGTGTTTTTCTTATTTTTTTTTAAGTCACTTTCCCCTGTCTCATATCAAGAAGGTGGTTATCCTGGACAAGCCCTTTAATTAATTGCCCCCTTATATTATGCCCCTGATTCCCCTGACATAAATACTGCGCCCCTAATGACCCTTTTATAAATGATGCCCCCTTCTATTCATAATGTCTCCTAATGACCCCTTATATAATTGATGTCCCCTAATGAACGCTTTTATAAATGACATATATACAGTGCCTTGCGAAAGTATTCAGCCCCCTTGAACTTTTCAACCTTTTGCCAAATTTCAGGCTTCAAACATAAGGATATAAAATTTAAATTTTTTGGTGAAGAATCATCAACAAGTGGGACACAATCGTGAAGTGGAACGAAATTTATTGGATATTTTAAACTTTTGTAAAAAATAAAAAACTGAAAAGTGGGGCGTGCCAAATTATTAGGCCCCCTTAAGTTAATACTTTGTAGCCCCACCTTTTGCTGCGATTACAGCTGCAAGTCGCTTGGGGTATGTCTCTATCAGTTTTGCACATCGAGAGACTGAAATTCTTGCCCATTCTTCCTTGGAAAACAGCTGGAGCTCAGTGAGGTTGGATGGAGAGCGTTTGTGAACAGCAGTTTTCAGCTCTTTCCACAGATTCTCGATTGGATTCAGGTCTGGACTTTGACTTGGCCATTCTAAGACCTGGATACGTTTATTTGTGAACCATTCCATTGTAGATTTTGCTTTATGTTTGGGATCATTGTCTTGTTGGAAGATAAATCTCCGTCCCAGTCTCAGGTCTTTTGCAGACTCCAACAGGTTTTCTTCCAGAATGGTCCTGTATTTGGCTCCATCCATCTTCCCATCAATTTTAACCATCTTCCCTGTCCCTGCTGAAGAAAAGCAGGCCCAAACCATGATGCTGCCACCACCATGTGTGACAGTGGGGATGGTGTGTTCAGGGTGATGAGCTGTGTTGCTTTTACGCCAAACATATCGTTTTTCATTGTGGCCAAAAAGTTGGATTTTGGTTTCATCTGACCAGAGCACCTTCTTCCACATGTTTGGTGTGTCTCCCAGGTGGCTTGTGGTAAACTTTAAACGAGACTTTTTATGGATATCTTTGAGAAATGGCTTTCTTCTTGCCACTCTTCCATAAAGGCCAGATTTGTGCAGTGTACGACTGATTGTTGTCCTATGGACAGACTCTCCCACCTCAGCTGTAGATCTCTGCAGTTCATCCAGAGTGATCATGGGCCTCTTGGCTGCATCTCTGATCAGTCTTCTCCTTGTTTGAGATGAAAGTTTAGAGGGACGGCCGGGTCTTGGTAGATTTGCAGTGGTCTGATACTCCTTCCATTTCAATATGATCGCTTGCACAGTGCTCCTTGGGATGTTTAAAGTTTGGGAAATCTTTTTGTATCCAAATCCGCCTTTAAACTTCTCCACAACAGTATCACGGACCTGCCTGGTGTGTTCCTTGGTCTTCATGATGCTCTCTGCTTTTTAAACAGAACCCTGAGACTATCATAGAGCAGGTGCATTTATACGGAGACTGGATTACACACAGGTGGATTATATTTATCATCATCAGTCATTTAGGACAACATTGGATCATTCAGAGATCCTCACTGAGCTAATGGAGTGAGTTTTCTGCACTGAAAGTAAAGGGGCCGAATAATATTGCACGCCCCACTTTTCAGTTTTTCATTTTTTTTACAAAAGTTTAAAATAACCAATAAATTTCGTTTCACTTCACAATTGTGTCCCACTTGTTGTTGATTCTTCACCCAAAAATTAAAATTTTATATATTTATGTTTGAAGCCTGAAATGTGTCAAAAGGTTGAAAAATTCAAGGGGGCCGAATACTTTCACAAGGCTGTATATATATATATATATATATGCTCCCTAATGGCCACTTATATAAATAACCCCCCTTGTATTAATAATGCCAATAAAGTTCATAAAGCCCCCTTATATAATATGCCCCACCTAACAAACCTTTATCAGGGAAGTAACTAGCAAAGACTGGACCCCCCCCCCAGCATAGCACCCCCTCTCCTGGCCCCCACACAGTATAACGCTGCATTTACACACACTATAATTAGAGATGAGCAAATTCGATCCGAATTTCAGGAAATATTCGATTCGCATCGAATCCGAATTTCCTCAAGCTTCGTGGCAACGAGACGCATTTAGTTCAAAATGGCTGCTGTACATATTAGGACATGAGGCAAGGAACTCTGGGAACGCGGGATCACCTACAATGCCATGCGTGCAGCCAATCAGCAGCCAGCCCTGTGATGTCACATCCCTTTAACCCCTTCGCGAGCGCACACAGCATGTTTGACCGCTGGATCCAAGGTGTTAAATCCCCCGATCAGTTATGGAGCAGGGCGTTAGCTGTAACTGACTGCGGCATCCAAGGGGTTCCACCATTTTGATGCCGACCTGCCCACCCCGGCTCTCTGCAGCCAATATATAGCTGTTTTTGTTACGCGATTCGCCGTGATTTAATTCAGATCAAATAGAATCGTATCGCGAAATTCGGCAAAGTTGCTGAATCGAATTTTTGAATACTTCACTCATCTCTAACTATAATGTTCCACAGCAGCCCCTGCAAACAGTATTACACGGTATTATGGCCCACAGCGGCCCCTGCACACAGTATTACATGGTATTATGGCTCCCACACACGGTATTATGTCCCGCAGCGTCCTCCGTACACGGTATTATGGCCCGCAGCGGCCCGTATACATGGTATTATGGCCCACAGCGGCCCCTTCACACGGTATTATGACCCCCAGCGGCCCCTACACATGATATTATGCACCACAGCGGCCCGTGCACATGGTATTATGTCCCGCAGCGGCCCCTCCACACGGTATTATGCTTTATAGCAGCCCCTGCACATGGTATTGTGTTCCACAGCGACCCCTGCACATGGTATTATGCCCCACAGCGACCCCTGCACACAGTATTATGCTCCACCGTAGCCCCTGCACTATGGCCCCCAGAGTATAATGATCGGAGAACCAGGTGGTTACAAACATAAAAACTAGTGTTACTTGCCTTTTCTGGACTCCGGTGCACTCCCTGCAGCTTTTGGCCCTGTTTAATTGCGCACAGCCATGTGGGCCAGGCCGGCGGCACGCTGATGACATCACCAAAGAGGGTAGAAGCCTGCTGCTGGGAGTAACACCGGATCACAAGTGAGGTGAGTAACAATGGTTTTTATGTTCCCTCAACTCCACTGGGCCTCCAATTATACTCTGGGGTCTGAAAAGACCCCAGAGTATAATAATAGTAGTATTTGAGGCCCGCAGCTTCACTTACATATTCCCGTTCCTGCTCACAGCCGCTTCTGTTCCCCCCTTCTGCGTACCATAGCAGAAAGGGAAGCGGAGGCAGCCACGAGCAGGAGCGGGGATAGATATGTAAATAGGCCGTTTACTGCTGGGGTTACTACAGCAGGTAACGGCCTATTTATTTAAAAAAAAAATAAACAAAAAAAAACGTATCCTCATCTACCTGCGATCCCTTGATGGAGCCGCCGCCTTCTCTTCTTGACCCGCACATTTTTTTTAAAGCGGCCTGTCTTGGGCTGGTTTACGAATGCCGCCACTCCAGACAGTGACGGACAGTGCCGCCTGAGGTGGTCGTCTCATTTTGCCTCATTAGAGGTGCACCACTGCATGTAACCGACCCAAAGGGGTAGTGGAGGGGGCTCATGATAGGAAAAGGGATGAGGAGCAGACAGGGTATGGAGAGGTGCAAGGATCAGATAAGGGACAGTAGGTGGGGTTTTACCCTTAGTTATAAAACATAGGTGAAGCGGAGTGGGGGGGAGACACATTAGCAACAGGAGGCTGTAGGAAAAGTTTGTGCTGTGTACTCACCATGTCGGATCTTGATGCGCTGCTCCAGCAGGTTAGGCAGGCTACTCTACACCGTGGATGGGGTACTGTCAATGCTGGTCAGAGTGGGAGGTGTTGGTGAGGGACCTGCATGGGGTGGAGGTTCCTAGGGATTGGGAGGCATCTGTATTGTGTTTTTTGTGGGTTCGGCTTTCGGTTCAGGGGTTTAGCCAGCGGGGACGGCCAGGCGGTTATCGGCCCTGGCCTTTTGGTTTAAGTTTAAGGGGTATCAGGATTTTACTAAGACCTTCCTGGTGTGTCAGGCGGTGAAGGGGTTCCAGCGGGGTTCAGCGGTCAGAGACCTCCGGCGCCCACTTTCCTTTCCTATTTTGGTGGACCCGTTGGGCGTGCTTGGACGGGTTTGTTCTTCTGATTTCAAGGTTGTCCTGTTCCGATTGGCGTTTTCGTTGGCTTTTTTTGGGGTCTTTCGGATTTCAGATTTAGTCTCCCAGAGTCAGTTGCGCCCGGGTGGGCTGTTCCTGGAGGACTGCCGTGTGGTTGGGGGGGACTTGGTGTGTTGAGGCTGCGCCTGGAGGGTGGGAAAGCGTTGTTGGTACATGGGGACTTGTCGTGTTTGTCCAAATATCAGTTTGTTCAAATCCTAAGGTGAGGTTTGCTGGAGTTGGGGCTTCCCCCGGGGTTTTTTAGTTTGCATCCCTTCAGGATCGGGGCAGCTACTGAGGCAGCACGGTGGGGCCTTCCGGTGGCGGTGATTCGGAGGATTGGGCGGTGGGAGTCTGATCGCTACTGTTTGTATGTACGCTCGCAGTTGCTCTGAGGAACGGGGGTAGAGATGGGCTGTCCAGGGGGTGTGGATGGTGTGGGGCTTGTTGCTGATGGTTTATTTGTGTTTTTTATGTTTTCAGGTTCTTCTCTGTGTTGGTCTGGATCGTCGGGTATTCTTATGTCCATTGGGGAGGAGTTTGTGCTGACGTTCGTCCGTCAGGGCGGCAGTTGTGCTTCGATCGGTCAACGGTCCAGGTTATGTGGCTGGGAGTTCGGGGAATGCTGTGGTCCGGACTATTGTCTGAGGTACAGTACTTTGTGGATATGGATAGGGCCCCTGACGTGTTAGTCGTCCACGCGGCAGCAATGATTTGGGCCTGCGGGCGGCACGAGAGGTGACAATGGATATTAAGTTGGATCTGTTGCGCTTGTGGTCCTCCTTCCCGGGGCTGATCGTGGTGTGGTCCGATATTGTGGCCAGGCAGTGTTGGCGCCATGCCCGCTCCGCGGCGGGTATTAATCGGGCAGGGATTAAGATCAACAAGACATTGGGCCAGTTCGTGGCTCGCAATGGTGGCATGGTGGTCCTGCACAAGGAATTGGAGGTGGTGTCGCCGGACCTCTTTCGCCCTGATGGGGTTCATCCCAACGTCATATATAGGATATCTGGCTATTGGGCATCCAGGATGGCGTTGAGAGAGCTGTGCGGGTGTGGGGAGACGAGTGCGTGTAAGGTGTCACACGCGCCCGTCGTGGCGTGCACAGAAGGGGTATTTGGAGGCAAAATGGGGGTGGAGGACTAAGGAGGTCAACTCCACCCACTTGATAGTATGGATGCTGATTTGGGAACAAGACTGGTTGGCAAGTCCTGTGGTCAGGGTACCCAGGATGGATTTACACTCCGATGTCGGTGCCCCTGGGCTAGGTGGAGCACGTCCAGGGGTAATAATCGGAGGTTAGTGGCTGTGGTTGTGGGGGTACAATTCTGTTGTTTTATGCTGCTGTTATGATTATTTAAGTGTTATGTAAATGATGGTAAAATGTTATTTATACTATGTATGGAAATGTTGTTCAAGGTCTTATTTACGGTTGTGTTTAATAAAATGCCGCTGTGGCCTTTTCTTCCAACCCATGTGTCGGTGTCGTTAATGGGGTCAGGAACTTAAGGTAGGTTGGAGGGTAGTCACAGCTCAGACTAGACCATTTTACTAGTCAAGTATCTTCTTTTTGATGAATTTCGTCTTTATTTCAACAATTGTTTTGTGTTTAGGTTTTGGTATCTCATGTACCCTATACAAATGTTAGCATGTCCCTTATGGTAGCGAAAGTACTTTGGAGCCCCTCCAGCACCAGGGCTTGTGATAGTAACACAGCTGAAACATCACACCACTATCGCATGAAAAACTGCACTTGTTATTTTCGCTGTAAGAAATTATTTATTTTTTTCTTAATTGAAAAATTGATGTGAAGAAAAAGCACATATGTTCTTAAGGCCTCATGCACACGGCCATGTGCTATTTCAGTGTCCTATCCTGGTTTTTCCTGGATAGCACAATGATCCATTCATTTCAATGAGCCCATGCACACTGCCATGTTTTCCACAGTTCTGTGTGTGGGCCGCGAGTCCATGCCACAAAACTCAGAGTATGTCCTAGTCTGCTTAGTGTTTGCGGCACAGACTAGCCCATAGAAGCCTATGGGACACAGGAAATAACGGACGTCCCATGGATGTAATCTGTGTGACATCCATATTTGTGGAACAATTACCTAGTTTTTATTTCCCCATCCATGACTAGACATATTTGCTGTTTTTTTTTAGTGAATTGGGCTTTGAAAACTAGAGCGTGTTTTTCTTTGTTTGCTTATTCAGATAAATTTTGCATCTTTTTTCAGGACTTTTCTTTCTGCATTTTTTGGGTGGAATCTGGGCAGAAACCCGACGGACCATATTATAGTCTATGGAGTCTGCAGGTTTCCGCAGGTAACCGATTTTGAAGTGGATTGGGTTTCCATTTTTCAGGTCCCCAAGTGTACCCAAAGAATGGAAACCCGAACGCTAGTGTGAACCTAGTGTAAAAAAGTTTTACTTTGGTTCCCTTGTCAGTTGCAGTCACACACATCACACACATTGTTTTTTTGCAGCCAGGGCTGGGGCTAGAAGCTGTGATGTAGGCGTTAATATTTTGCTTTATTTAATCAATGTGTATTGTATTTTGTCTTTATTTTTTATCTTAGGCATTGTGCCCCCTTCCCCCACACACAGGGTCATAAAAGAGCATAAAAGAGAGCATTTTAAAATCACACTTTTTTTGCTCCGACAGACACTTTAGTCCCAGTTACAGGAGGAATAAAGTCTCCTAATAAGTACTGCAGCACCAAACACCCGACAGTCACATGACTGCAAGGACCAGAACAGGAAGCATCATGGCCTCTTCCTGCACCTTATATACAGTGCTCCCCTCTCCTGCAGAGCCAAAATCTTCATGCAGCCATAAACTTTCTAATATGTCCCTGCAGAGTGATATGACCAGCTGGCTGCTTATAGTAGTCAGGCGGTCGTAAGTGGTTAATAATCTTTTTTGTTTGGCCCCTTACAAGTTATGTTTTTCCTGTTAAAATTGAATAAATGAAGAGTTTCCAATAATAACAATATATTAGAGGACTGCAGACAGGCTGAAATACTTCTCCCTTCCTGTTGCTGACAAAATGCTTCCTGCTGCTTGACACTTTTATTTCTGTATTTTGACCCTTAATATCTAGTACCTTTAAACATTTCTGGAAATTAACCTTGCTTCTTCCTGCTCTAAACCCCCACCCCTATGAAGCTACAGTAAATGGGTATATCCATCATTAAACACCAGTTAAAAGTTCCATCATGTATTATACTTCAGAGCTGCACTCACACTTTTGATAGTTGTCCTTGAAAACAGACTCGAAGCTTGCTGTCACACATCCCTAACAGCTTAGTGGTACATTTAGCTTTCTCTTCAACATATTATTTTTCACAGTATCTGCTGCAAAGAGGATGTTTTCCTGAATGCAAATCACCAGAATAAACTCTCTGCGGAGCCAGCAAGGAGATTTCAGCTGTAAAGATTGTAAAATTGTGAATGCTGCATTGGGATATAACCCAAGCTGTAACTCAGGATCAATCCAAGATAATAAGAATGCAAGCATATATATATATATATATATATATATATATATATATATACATTTGCATCTGCGTTCGGTTTCCGATCGGGAAGTCCGCTTGGGGACCCCCCCCGAATGGAAACCTATACGCATAGAAAAGCGGTTTGCCTAAGGAAACCTGCGGACCCCATAGACTATAAAGTTTTTTTCTCTCCGCTTGCTTCGTGCGGAAACTGAGCGGAAACCGAGCGGAAATCACACGGACCCCATTATACTCTATGGGGTCCGCAAGTTTCCTTAGGTAAACTGCTTTTCTATGTGTATAGGTTTCCGTTAGGGGGGTCCCCAAGCGGAGTCCCTGAACGGAAACCGAATGCAGATGTGAACCGGCGCTTACTCAACATTAATGTTGTCTATTTGGGATACTAAACCACGTATTGGTCCTTATGGACTGTGGTATAGTGTCCCAAATAGCCCTATTTTAACCGTGCAGTTCTTCAGCGAAGCTGAGGAAGTACACCTTTGCTTTACTGCACATGCACCCAAGGTCTGGTACATGCGCCCTGAAAGCATGGTGTACTGCTCTGTCTTCAGTAAAGAACTGTGCCAGCGTCAGGAGTACAAGAGCCAGATAAGAGTAAGGTTTTTTTTTTTGTTTGTTTTTTTTTAACTGCAGGGCACAGACTGGGTTATAATAGGGCTATTTGGTGACACTAAACTGTGAATGTTGTTGAGAGCTGAAGGGATAGTTTCATGCAGACAACCTCTTCTCTAAATAAAAATGATGATCATTGATTGCCACAGGTCTGACTATGTAAAACATGGATGTACATGGAAATCTTTGGCCAGCTCTCTGGTTTGTCAATAGTAGGTGCCCAGTGGTAGAAAGTTAATCCCCAATCCAGGAAGAGAAACCATGGCACTCCAATGTGATGAAGTGTTTTTATTGCAAATCCAACATTAAGGCCGGGGCCCAACGTTGCAAATATGGTGAGTTTTGGCTACTGTGGAAACACAGGGGCAAAAAACGCAGCGTATTACAGTACTTGCAAAGTGGATGGGATTCTCCATTACTCCCTAAGGGTACTTTAAGACATAGGAATTTGGCACTGAATTTGACGTGGATCCTCAAATCCGCCTCCCATTCATTTTAATGCAAGGCAGTAGCAGATTTTTTCTACTAGTTGATTTTCTCAGCTAGCAGAAAAATAAGCATCCTGCTTGTTCTTCATGATCCAAAATCCCATTGAAATGAATAGGAGGCGGAAAATATACCTTTTCAGTCAGTGTAGAATTTGTCAAAATCCGCTAGAGGAATTTGTGCTTGCCCAATAAAGACACTCTTCTAGAAATTCTGCTTCAAATTCCACTTCAAATTCACCGTCAAAATCAACTTAAAATTTAGCTTCAAAAGCCTCCTGGGTTTTTGTCAAGCAGAATCTGCCGTAAATTCAGTGTCAAATTCCTACGTGTGAACTTACACTTAGTGACAAAATTCCAGCTGTGTTTTACTAATAATACTAGGTAATGGGCCCTATTTACTTTATAATCACCCCTCCTGCTCACGGCAGCCTGCGATTCCCCTTCTGCGGAAGCATGGGCGGCTGTGAGCAGGAGCGGGGATGGGTAAGTAATTCCGCAGGCCCACGAACCCAACAAACACTGCTATCATTATACTCTGGGATCTTTTCAGACCCCAGAGTATAATGATCGCAGGCCCAGGGGAGTTGATAAACATAAAAAACAATGTTACTTACCTCTTCTGCACTCTGGCAGTCTTCGGTCCTCTTTGGTGACGTCCCAGTCGTCATGTAGGCCAGGCTGGCGTCATTGTGAGTCGGGACGCTGCCTGGCTCATGTGACGTCTGGTCCAACATTAAAGAGGGCTGAAAGTAGGGGGGGTGCGCCGGAGACAGGGAGAGGTAAGTAACATTGTTTTTTATGTTTGTATCCTCCCCTGAGTCTCCGATCATTTTACTCTGGGGTCTGAAAAGACCCCAGAGTATAATAATTGTTCATGGGTGGTCCACAATTGGGCATAATACTGTGTGAAGGGGCCACTATGGGGCATAATACTGTTTGCAGGGGCCACTATGGGGCATTATAATGTGTGCAGGGGCCACTATGGGGCATAATAGTGTGTGTATGCAGAGGCCACGGTGGGGCATAATAGTATGTGTTCCGGAGCCACGGTGGGAAATTATACTGTGTGCAGGGGCCACGGTGGGACATTATACTGTGTGGAGGGGCCACTATGGGACATTATATTGTCTGGTGGCCACTTTGGGACATTATAGTGTGTGTAAATGGGGTGTTATACTGTGTGGGAGTCATGAAAGGGGGCGCTATGGCGTGGGGAATGCAGTTCGTGTGGGGGGAAGGGGTATGGGGAATGCAGTTTGAATGTGGGGGGGGGGAGCATGTCAAATGTTCGACTTGGGGGCCAGCCATTCTTAGTTACGCCACTAGTAATAAGATAGGAAACTTTCTTATATACGCTATGAATCAATTTATCAGATCCTGCATTACTTATTTTCAAGGGATGAAAATCTGTTTTGATCAAAAACCTTGTAAATCGATGCAGTCTTTTAATGATATAATCACTTATTTAGTAATGGTGACACACCTACTGTCACAGGTGACACATTATTCATTTTAGAATGACACAGTAATGTTGATATATTGTAAGAATTAATCCAGAATAACTAGATCTGCCGGTAAATCAATGTAAGCGACATTTAATGTACTATAAAAATGACTGCTAATGTACGGCATAATCTATATTTACTCCTTCATCTTATTTTAGTCTCCACTTGTTACACATGAATTCTTATGGTGTGTCTATCCTGGTATCATGATCTACTTACTGTATGTGACTTACTTGACTAAATAGCATTTAATTGCCTGTGATTTAATCATGTTTAGTTATATAGAAATATTCATTGTGTCATTGAAAATGTGACATGACAATTACAGATGTATACAGTATGCAAAAATAGAAACTGAATGGATAACAAGCAAAAATTGGTATAGTCTGCTCTGAAATATATTACACTAAATGTCCAGTACACATTGTTTTTCCTTTTTCTTTTTTACATTTTGAGCTTTTTTGCTCTGCATTTTTAGGCATTTTTAGGTCGGGACGCCACCTTTTGGCGGCCGCGGAAATGTTGCGGCAAAAAACGCTGCGTATTACAGTACCTGCAAAGTGGATGGGATTCTGGCTAATCCCATCCACACATTGTAGAAAAAATCCACAGCAGAAATGCTGCGATTTCAAAAACTATTGCGTTTTTGTAAATTGCAGCATGTCAATTATACCTACGGAAACGCTGGCGGTTTCTGTATAGGTATAATAGGGACAGAAAGCCCACAGAGGAAAATTCTGCTGACTTTCTGTGAAAAACGCTTTGGAAAAAAACATGATGCATTTCCATTGCGGTCTTTTCTGGCTTTTTGGCTGTGGCTCGCTACAAGGGGCTTTAGCCTTAAAGAGGTTTTCCAGGACTAGCATACTGACGACTATCCTTAGGATAGGTCATCAGTATGTGATTGGTGGGGAGTCGACACATGGGACTCCCACAGATCAGTTGTTTGAAGAGGCCACGGCGCTCATGAGCACTACAGCCTCTTCCTTGTGCCGATGACATCACATACTATAGCAGCAGCTCAGGAAAGAGGAAAGTGGAACAACTTTGGCACAAAAAAGAGCTATGTGTCAAACATAAGCCACATCTTCTCTGATCAGTTTTCTGGCATACAGGGAATAGCAAATTCCTCCAGTATGTCTACTACCAAGGTAAACCAAAAGAAGCAGTCGGGCATGGCTGAAGGTAAGGAGTGTGGTAAACAACTATCCCATATATAATTTTGTCCACTCAGTCATTAAATCATCATCGATATAGAATATGTGGCATATGACACACCGTGTTAGTGACAGAATTATGTTACTATGTTTCAGGATAATTACAGTATCAGCTCTCTTTGTGACACATTTCTGTAAAGCTCTTCTTCATGTCAGTTGCTTGTCATTATGTCATGCGCAAACCTCACTATGTAATTCTTATATACAGATCACTCACTTACATAAACATATTTAGATATACACATTACACTGTGTTCCAAATTATTATGCAAAAAGTGTTTAGGCGTGATAAGGTAAGAATTTTTTTGTTTGTCAGTTAAACTCATTGATGGTGATGTTTGTCAGGGCTCTTTATATCACTGAAAGCAATTGCAGACACCTGTGCTAATTAGTTTGGCAGGTGTGTCCAATTAAAGGCAAGACTACTTAAGAAGGCTGTCCCACATTATTAAGCAGCCTACATTTTCAGCCAAAATGGGAAAGAAAAAGGATGTGTCGGCTGCTGAGACGCAACAAATTGTGGAGTGTTTAGGTCAAGGCATGACTACAATCAACATTGCCAAGACACTTCATCGTGATCATCGCACAATCAAGAAGTATGTAGCTGATTCACAGCACACACGTGTGCGTGCTGATAAGGGAAAATTGAGGACTCTTTCCAACAGGCAATTACGTCAGGTTAAAAGAGCAGCTTCAAAAATGCCTTGTCATAGCAGCAGACAAGTTTTTGAAGCTGCTGGTGCCTCCAACGTCCCCCCGAACAACAAGATGCAGGGTCCTTCAGAGATTTGCAGCTGTGTGTAAGCCATCCTGTCGACCTCCTCTATCCACTGCACACAAGCAGAAACGGCTCCAGTGGGCCAAACAATACATGAAGACTGACTTCAAAACTGTTTTGTTCACCGATGAGTGCCGTGCAACGCTCGATGGTCCAGATGGATGGAGTGGAGGATGGCTTGTTGATCGACACCCCATGTAAA
This sequence comes from Leptodactylus fallax, assembly GCA_947044405.1. NCBI lineage: Eukaryota > Metazoa > Chordata > Amphibia > Anura > Leptodactylidae > Leptodactylus > Leptodactylus fallax. The sequence continues at coordinate 375,640 of CAMRHE010000017.1, forward strand.
CACGGCTATGGCGCCAACAAGGAGGAGGTGGAGTAATGTTTTGGGCTGGAATCATGGGGAGAGAGATTGTCGGCCCCTTTAGGATCCCTGAAGGGGTAAAGATGAACTCCATAATGTATGTGGAGTTTCTCAAACAGCACTTCCTGCCATGGTTCAAGAAGAAGAACCATGCATTCCGCAGAAAGATCATTTTCATGCATGATAATGCACCATCTCATGCTGCAAATAACACATCTGCATCTCTGGCTGCTATGGGCATAAAAGGGGACAAACTTATGGTGTGGCCCCCATGCTCCCCTGACCTCAACCCCATTGAGAACCTCTGGAGCATCATCAAAAGGAGTGTCCATGATGGCGGGAGGCAGTTCACATCTAAGCAACAGCTCTGGGAGGGTATTCTGTCCTCATGCAAAACAATTGAAGCAGAAACCATCCAAAAACTGACAAATTCAATGGACGAGAGAGTTCAGAAGCTTCTTTCGAACAAGGGGTCCTATGTGCAAATGTAACATCACCTCGAATAAAGTTTTGGCTTGAAAACTGTTTGATTTCAGTTTGTAATAACCTGCTAATGCTTATAATTTCACAATGAACATTTTTTTGTTCTTAATAAAAATGAAAAGGTTGCAAATTCTGCTGTGCATAATAATTTAAAACATGCATTTTGAGTGTTTATTTTTTTTAAAAAATATACTGTTATCATAGGCAGTTTGTTCAAAAACCTTTCAATTATACTCGAATAGTTGATGACTGGAAAATTACAATGACTGCAATTCATATAGGTAATTTTGGAAAATATGATAAAATATTATTTGCATAATAATTTGGAACACAGTGTATATGTCAAGAACAAATAGTTAAAACTAGCAACTTGGCATGGGGAGTTGATAAAGGGAATGGCTTTGTCATGTTTGTGATCTGTTTTCTTCTAAGATGTATGGTTCTTTGTAAAAAAAAAAAAAAAAAAAAAAACCTTAATAAAATAGAATAAAAACAATTCTTACATTTATATTTTTTTTTTTTTACCAGAATCCCACATATTGTACTTAGGGTCTTTGCAATATGATTGTCAGGGGTCATTTTATACAGTGATTGGCCTCAAGGTTACCTCAGTCTTCACTTTTGGGGCTGTGTTGTATTAGAACCCATTAATGGCTCTGGTCCCATTGGAGGATTCTTTGATACTCTGGTGGGCCAGTGTAACAAGCAAAGCCACAGCTCTCATAAGAGTTTCAGCCACCATGAAATTCTAAACATTATAAGATTTTTCTTGAATAAGCTTAGGTGGTCGGGGTCGGGCCCCCCCCATTCCCCGCGGGGCGTAGTCCAGTTGTAAGTGCTGAGGCTCACGTGACCAATTACTGGCCTCAGAAGTCACATGTGGAGTATAAGTGAAGTATCAGCAGTCACCAGCACTGGAGGGGAATGGGAGAGGTGTCTTGCCCAAATGTTGGACCAGGCATAGTTATATATAATATAATATAATATAATATAATATAATATATATAACACTTCAACAGCCACCCTTAAACTTGGCTAGTTATACCATACTGAAGAAGAGCATGTATCATAACTGGGCAAAACTCCAGTGAAATGATAAAAACCCATCTGTGGGCTGTAAAGGTGTTCAAATTGATTGTTACAGCTTAGACACATAAAATACAGATAGCTGAGCACAGTTTTCAGCAACTTGGCAGAAGAATCCAACTCAACAGTCAACATTTAAGGTGGCCATACAGAAACAATAGCTGTCAATATTCCTGATATACTCCCCATACACCTGTGAGAACCTTGAGAACCAGAGCCAGGGCATATTGAAATTCAACATGCCCAATCCTTTATTTCCTGAATTGACAGAGGTGCTGCACTCTGCTAAGTTTTGTGGTGCTCAGTGGGAGGTTTCTCCAACCCAAAATGCGATGTAGTAGAAAAACACTTCTTGTTATAATGAAATTTTATTGATACATATCCAAATAATAATAATAATAATAGTCCTTTAATAGTCCCACAGTGGGGAAATTCAGTGTGTTACAGCAGCAAAGATAAGATAAGATAAGCAAATACAAATACAAATACAACATGTACAGGAATGTTCCAAGGTGAGAGGCATTACATTAATAGCAGACAGACAGATAGGGCGTAGCAGAGGGGGGGGGGGGGATTTAACAGGCAGAGAGATATTTCAGTTCTCTGTATGTAATGATCTCCGCTTAGGTCGGTGTTGGTTGTACAGCCTAACCGCGGTGGGGAGGAAAGACCTCCGATAGCGCTCCTTCTCACACCTAGGGTGGAGCAGTCGGTCACTGACAGTACTGCCCAGCGCAATCACAGTCTCATGCATGGGATGGGAGTTATTCTCCCGCATGGAGCTCACCACGGACAGTATCCTTCTGTCACCCACCACCTGCACAGGGTCCAGTGGGCTCCCCAGGACAGAGCTGGCCCTTCTAATCAGCTTGTCAAGTTTATTTCTGTAAATGGATAAGCAAAGCTCATGTATAAGTCTATCCACCATCTAAACATGAGCAAGTAGTACAATGAATACCAGGTTGATTATGTAGCAATGTTTCAGTCAAAATTGAGACCTTAAGATCTGAACTACATAAAGGAGAAACATGTAAAGGGATGGCGTCAACCCCCTTTCTGTAGGGTCTTCATAGCAGCCATATGGTCTGGCTCTATGGTACTGTATATATTGAGAGTAGTTTGTTTATTATAACATTAATATTACACTATAGTTACATTTCAGTCTATGTATAGCACCATTGCAAAAAATGACAGATTATATAAAATAATGTGCATATTCTCCAGAAATTTAGTTCACTGTCTTTTTATTTGTCCAGAAATAACAGCTGGATATCTGTCCCAGGACAAACTGTGAAAATAACTCAACTCATTGTCTTATCTGTAGAATTTTATAGCAGCACCTGCTTCTTCCACTTCATTTCCTACCAATGCCTCTTCTGCTCACTGTATGACATAGACAGAACAATGGGGTGGCACAGCCTTCAGTCCTTTGTGGAACAGTTCAATGCCCATCTGTTATTTCTATATAAGAAAAGAACAGAGGGGGAGTCAACTGTATTATAAATCATTTAACCCCCTATACTATATGTTACAGACCCTAGAAGTCAAGACACAGAATGTATATGGATATGGTATTTCTGCTCAGTTCTTTAGATAAGTATTTGTTTGCTCAAAAATCTTTGCTTTATTCATTCAATAAATCAGAAAGTATAAGGCTACATTCACACGACCAAGGTGCAAAACGTCTGTGAAAAAATGTACATTAGTTTTCACGGATACCTCCTACACACGTGGACAAAATTGTTGGTACCCCTCGTTTAATGAAAGAAAAACCCATAATGGTCACAGAAATAACTTGAATCTGACAAAAGTAATAATATATAAATATTCTATGAAAATGAGCAAATGAAAGTCAGACATTGCTTTACAACCATGCTTCAATAGAATTTTAAAAAAAAGAAAACTCATGAAACAGGCCTGGACAGAAATGATGGTTCCCTTAACTTAATATTTTGTTGCACAAGCTTTTGAGGCAATCCCTGCAATCAAACGATTCCTGTAACTGTCAATGAGACTTCTGCACCTCTCAGCAGGTATTTTGGCCACTCCTCATGAGTAAACTGCTCCAGTTGTCTCGGGTTTGAAGGGTGCCTTTTCCAGACGGCATGTTTCAGCTCCTTCCAAAGATGCTCAATAGGATTTAGGTCAGGGCTCCTAGAAGGCCACTTCAGAATAGTCCAATGTTTTCCTCTTAGCCATTCTTGGGTGTTTTTAGCTGTGTGTTTTGGGCCATTATCCTGTTATAAGACCCGTGTCCTGCGACTGAGACCAAGCTTTCTGACACTGGGCAGCACATTTCTCTCTAGAATCCCTTGACAGTCTTGAGATTTCATTGTACCCTGCACAGATTCAAGACACCCTGTGCCAGATGCAGCAAAGCAGCCCCAGAACATAATAGAGCCTCCTCCATGTTTCACAGTAGGGACAGTGTTCGTTTCAAGATATGCTTCATTTTTCCGTTGTGAACATAGAGCTGATGTGCCTGGCCAAAAATTTAGATTTTTGTCTCATCTAGCCATAGGACATTCTCCCAGAAGCTTTGTGGCTTGTCAACATATAGTTTGGCAAATTACTTTTGTCAGATTCAAGTTATTTCTGTGACCATTGTGGGTTTTTCTTTCATTAAACGAGGGGTACCAACAATTTTGTCCACGTGTGTATATTTAAGTGTATTCAGGGATTTGTGGAAACAGACAAAAAAGAACAAAAAAAATGTAAAAAAAAAAAAAAAGTCATGTAACAACACCATTCGCATGTATTGAATTTATGCAGCTATATGACGGGACATCACAGGGCTGATATTCACTGTCGTGTGAATATAGGGTGAATTCCCATGTGGCAGATTTGAAAATGCAAGAGAGGTTCCGATATTCCTTTCTGAGGAGTATGAAGCATGTCCTATCCAGCTCAGTGAAAAAGGAAATCAACAAAACCACCCAATGAAATAAAATTTTAAGGATAGGTCATCAATATGCAGGTGCTGGAAAACTCTTTAAGGCCGGGTTCCCACACGGCGTTTTACAAAAGCATTGCAGAAAACTGTTGCGGTTTTGGAAATCACAGCATGTCAATTATACCAATGGAAACACCGGTAGGTATTTCCCTATAGGTATAATCAAAGCAGAAAGTCCGCAGAGGACATCTGCGGAATATACCATGATGCGTTGCCACCACGGTTTTTCCCACAGTGCTTTTTTGCTGCGGCTTGCTACGTGGGGCCTTAGCCTAACTTGCCAGAGCAGACAGGAAGTGTTGTCATAAGGACAATAGTGACAGTGATGTAGGCTGTAAGGCTTGTAACTTCAAGCACTTTTAATACGATAACGCTAAAGCACCTTTTATATAACACTCATGATAGCTTTCCTAGGCATGTAAATTGTGCAGTAGGTGGATGAAGGTCAAAATCAATGTACCGTTTGGTCAGAAGAAGAGTTAGATGTGTCTTTATAAAGCACAGTCATTTTCTTCAACAATTAAAAAGATATAATGGATTCCACAATGTTTTTGCAGTAAATGGTGTACAAACACTGCCATTATATTCACATTTATTCAGCTTATGTTCAGTAGAAATAGTGCAATTCCGTTCAATGAAAAGCTTGATGAATTTGCCATAATGTGGTATAATGGGATCAAATGGTTGGCTTTAATGAATCCTGAGCAATTTACGTATCGGAGGTGCACAAGCTTCTTAATTGAGTTGTTTTGGAAAGAAAATGACCTTAATAAGGACATTTATTACAGTGACTCTCCAGTCATGCATTGCATACCATAGTGTATAATAAGTCTATTACAATGACATCATGTACCGTCTAATCCTTTGTCAATGAAAAACTATTTTGGGAAAAAAAAAGAACATCTTGTAATTATACGTCATTATACCTAGTTACTGATGATCTGACATAGAGACTTCACATAAACTAGTCATAGCCAACGTGTCATCTGGTATGAGTTTTCTTCTAGCAGCCAGGTCAGTCATTTCGGCACCCAGTTCAGCGCTGCCGACATGACCTTCCCTTTGGGTACATGACCTCTCAGGTCCCTTTTGGGGTTGAAGCCATTATTTTGCTTGTATAACATATGATTATACGGACAGTGGTTCGGCGAGTTTTACTTCCTGTGTGTAACAATCCGTATAATTACTTGCATGTGTAATCTATAGGATACATAATGAAAACCAAATATTCAGACTGATGTCTGAGTCTAGATTTACATCTGCGTAGGAGTCTCTGTTAGAGACTCCGTTATTCCATTTAAGACAACGGAGAAATCACCAAAAATCGGAGAGGCAGAGAAAAAAAAGTCCTGCACAGAGGAGCATTATAGTCTATGGGGTCCGGGGGTAACTGATGTTTTAGCGCTGCACAGGTATGAACCTAGCCTGACCAGCCATGTTGTATTATTTGCACATATCAGTATCTAAACGGGGGGGGGGGGGGGGGATTTGTTAAGGATAAGACCCCATGTAGCAGGCCTCAAGTTTCAGGCCTCAGTGAACAGCGCTTTTTACAGAAAGTCCGCAGAGTTTTCCTCTGCAGATATTTTGCTTCCACTATACTTATAGAGAAACCCCCAGTGTTTCCGTAGTTATAATTGACATACTGTAAGGGTCTTGCCAAACGTAGCAATACCCTGACACTACTGCAGGGGTCTGGGAGGAAGGACAGAGACAAGTGAGCCCTAATCTCACCCCAGCCACTGTCCCTTCCTATTGCCTCAGTTACCCTAAACGGTAAAAGGACAACCTGAAGACGAGGCCTATACTGAGTAAGTGACCACACAGAACAAAGACAGAACAAACGACAAAAAGGGAGGTCAGGAAGCCAAGGGTTCAGTAACAGACGAGCAATGCAGTACAGAATCAAAATCCAAGAGAATAGTCACAAGGCAAGCCAAAAGTCAGAGAATCAGGTAATAAGGCAGCAAGGGATATAACAAAGAGAGCAGGCAAAGGCAGTGCAATAACCGGCAACTTACTGAGAAAGTGACATCCAGTATATAGAAAGTCTGGGCCCAGCCCCAGACCTGATAGGTACACAGGCTGTCAATCACACAGGCAAGGAAGAGATTAACTCTATGCAGTCCAGAGAGAAATGCTCAGAACACGGGTGTGGCTGGAAATCCATTACATAGTCTAGGACCATGTTCAGACTGAGCAACAAGAAACCTACGCAAGGAATCAAAACGAACACGCCTCCTTCGCCACAGTGTGCGAGCGGAGGGTGGCGCCGAGACCCGAACAGGCAGAGACGTTACACATACTGTGATTTCCAAGAACATGTCGATTTTGGAAATCGCAGAATTTCCGCTGTGGGTATATTTTTGCGATGTGTGCAAGGACTGTAAAACGCTGCGGTCTTTTCCGCTGCGTTTGTACCACAGCCAAATCGCAGCGTTTCAGCCACGTGGGGCCCTGGCCTAAGCCAGTTTTATAGCATAGACAGGTGTAAATCTGGTGCATTTTTTGAACACTACTATTTTTTGTACCTAAGATGCGCCACATTGTTGGTTCTGCACCCCACTTGCCATTTTTAATGAAACTTGTCAAAACTGGGCAAAAATGACTTGGCCTGACAAATTTATCAGAAAACTGTCATGAGTTAGGCTAGATTCATGCTTTTTTTTTTGCCACTGCCACATGACTGTGTTAAATTCACTGAATGTGAATGGGGGCTATTCGCATGACCAATGTTTTGGTCTGTTTTAATAGACCATCAAAAAAAAAAAAAAAGTATGAGGGATCAATGAAAACGAGCATCCCTTGGGTGCAAGTGGCTTTTGGAATGGACATTTTTGACGGCTGTTTTGGACCACATTTGTGTGAATCTAGGCTTATCCCTTCAATTTATGCCAGTTCCTGGTGTAGACTTCGATTCTGGTGCACAGGAGTGTCAGTGTAGCTCTAGTCTCAATGCAGCCCTAGCCTACTTGATGTCCTATCCTAAGGAGTCCTGGCTGAAAGATTTATCCTCCTGGCGCTCAGGACACATGACCTGCCAGCCCTTCCCTACCTACTTTTCATGGCTAGGTCTCCATGGCGGTTCACACTAGAGTTGGCCTATCCGATGTACTGGTCCATTGGAAGACCAGAACAACGGACAGGTGGACCACTGTAATAGCGGTTACACATGGAGCCTGGTGAACCCCATTGGCTATAATAGGGTCTGTCAGTTGTCCGTCTTTTTAAAACTGAGACGAGTTCTCTGTGCAGGACTTTATTGTCCGCCGATTTCAGGCGGACATCGCAACGGAGTCTCCGACAGAGACTTCGGCGTAGATGAGAACTAAGCCTTAGGTTGCTCAACATCAAGTTTCAGATACGTTACACAAACACAATTTCCACATGATTTGCTGCGACTTGTTTTGGGTCTATTTTAGAGCTGAGATCTGTCTGTCAAAAAACAATTCACTGACAGGTTACAAGCGAGTCACTTGCGAATTACATGGCCATCTTTGTTTGCCAATCCATCAGGTTTGGGTTTTTGGTGCGGCACGCCGCAGTTGCGCCACTACTATCATGTGATGTGATCTTGCAAAGTGAAATTGCAATCTTCATAGTGTGCACCCAAAGTCGCCATGTACCCCTAGTCTAAATGGATGGGGCACACGGTAAAACACACACAGCAATACATCTAAAGTGGCCAGGTAGGTCATAGCTTGCAGCCGATATTTTTTTCCACAAATACATTGATAAATCTGCCACTATGTGACACTTGTACAACTTGAGCCTGTCTTAGGTCTTGAGCTGCCTGTAGTGTACGTATTATCCCAGCAGCCACACTGTGAATCCCTTCCCCTAGACGCCCCGTAACTATGGAGACTGTATACAGCCTGTGCCGCGTATCCCTCCGCCTGGTTTATTTCTCGGTGTGCTAAAATCCTCTGAGCCCTCACCCTGCACCCAGGCAAGGTAAACACTTCACCCCCTATGAATATGTTATACGGTTTAGCAATTTTACGTCTATGAGCAACAAATGACAGAAACGCCGCGGACTATTTCTCGGCGCGGAAGGACATTACACGGCTGGTAAGTTACTTTCTAAAGTTTGTTACACAGGGAGTGAGGTAAGATGGAAGGGAAGGGAAGACAGAAAGGAAGAAAAGGGAGCGGGAGACTTAGCAACCCACAATACACTCATATATTATATATTAATAGTCTGGAACTAATATATATTACTTTATATCTATCGATATAAAATGTGTGTATATAGATATATATGTATATACACCATATACAAAGAGTGCAGTTGTACCTAATTATATATATACTGTATATATGTACCTAATTTTTTATAGTTTGTGTGTGTGTATATGTATATATAAAATATGTGTGTGTGTGGATATATATATATATATATATATATATATATATATAGTGTGTGTGTGGTATATTATATGGATATATATATATAGTGTATGTGTATATATATATATATATATACACAGTAATACCTCGTACACTCGCGTTTGCGAATTCACAGATTCGCAATATTTTTTTGGCAACTAACATATATAGATTTTGCTCTTTTTTCTCAGATCTGTGAAATTTAATAAAAAAAAAAAAACCTTCGCTATTGGGTAGTAGCGTCCTGTTCGTTACGTACCCGGTAATTAGTTTCATTTTACTGTAAGTGTATAAGAAAAATGAATGAATGTATTAATATACAGTACTGTACAGTATACTTTAGTATACTGTACAGTACTGTAGGGTAAAGTTTATTGATATTTAGGGGTTAAACATTAGAAATCGGCATTGTAAGCGCTTCTAAGCGCTTGTACCAAACATTCGCGATTCCTCGAATATATGTACCTATTTTTGATATATAATGTATGTACATCATATACAAATGGTGTAGTTGTGCCTCATCTTTCACTATGTAGTGACTTGTATCTAGTTTTAGGCTTTACATGTTGATTTTGGCAGTAACCAAAGACCGGCATGTTGTACTGTGACTCCAATATAAGGTACTGGAGTTGCCCTGTGCCCCCGAGGGTTCTGTGATTGCCACTTGTCGCAAAATGACCCTTGGGGTGACAATGCAACTCCTTTCACTGACACTGGTGAAGGCGCCTCAGTACAACGCCGTGTAGCCCTAGTCTTACTGTGAATTGTCCGCTTTCATTATTTATACTAGCTGCGGTTTTTGGTAAAGCCTTGTATGTTTTTTAGCTGAGCAATTTTGAGCTTTGCTGAAAAAAAAAATGGCACTAATATACCCAAATCTATATTAGGCCCGGTTCACATCTGCGTTCGGGAGTCCTCTTGGGGTCCCCCGAACTGAAACCTATTCGCATAAAATTGCGGTTTACTTGGGAAACCTGCGGACTCCATAGACTATAATGGGGTCCGTGTGGTTTCCGCATGAAACATGCGGAGAGGAAAGTGCTGCTTGCTTCATGCGGAAACCACACAGACCCCATTAAAGTCTATGGGGTCCGCAGGTTTCCCAGGTAAACCGCTTTTTGTGCGTATAGGTTTCTGTTTGGGGGGTCCCCAAGCGGACTCCCCGAACGCGGATGTGAACCAGGCCTTTACATATTGTAGTTTTTTTGGCTATGACAGTTGTACACCTGCTTGATATGACTTTGTCAGTGTAGTCAAAAACAAAAGTCGATATTCGCACTTAGCAGCTGAGATTTTACAGCGTTTTACAAGTGAAACCTGTTTACTGCATGTATTTTGTATTTCACATGTGAAAAATGCAGTCACATCTCAACCACAACCTGTGAATATCTTATAGTAACATGTGATACTCATTACTGCAATTAAGAACTGCATGCAGTTCCTTAGAAAAAAAAAAAAAAAAGCACTGTGTAAATGCTGCCTAAGGCTGCTTTCACATCTGCGTTGGAGTCTCCAGACTCCGCCGCAGATTCCGCCTAAAGTCGGCAGAGAGAGGACCCGAACGACATAGACCCGAATCCTAGCATGAACCTAGCATAAGAGTGCCGTCACATGGTGTGTTTTTATATGCATGTGTTAAACACATGCAGCTTTTCTGTTAAAAGTTTGCCATGTAAAGCCAACCTAAAACTGAACCTCAATCAATTTAGCTGAAAAAATGCTTGTGGTGCAGTGTTCTTATAGGTGAATCATATTTATTTGACGTATTTTGTGACCTATTGCTGTATAGCTGTGAATGGTATCACAGTTTCCATTCAAATGAATATTTCTATTCACAGCAACACAGACACAGCGTTTTGCAGCACTCACGTGAGGGTTGAGACTAGAATGGAGTGGTTTACATCAGGTGTGTTGTGGATCCAGTAGGTGCTGCTGCTTCGACTCTTGAAGTGTTAGCTGGGACCACCTGACAGCCCATCACAGCTAAGACACCCAGAGCCTTAGTCTCTACCTGAAAATGTGCCTACCCTATATACAATCCTAACCCGTCTGGTTTGACTTGGATACAGCAGCTGGTGCCTCATACTAACAGTCACAGGAGGCAGCGCCACCTACTGGACTCATCCTGAAACTGGAAAACCCCTTAAAGGGTTTGTCCAGAGAGTCTTATTTGACTTATTTCCTCCAGGGTTTATACAGTGCTGTAGCTGGGGATTCCAGGTTGGTTTCAATCTGGAGTTGTGTTATTGGAACCATTTCTCTGCCTCCAGGTCACTCTGCCTATTCCCTGCTCTCTCGGTTTCACAGGTAAGTACCTGTGCATTGGGGGCTGGCAAACTGTAGTAACTATCTATGAAAACGAGGGAGGAGACGAAACAACCGTTAACTAAAAGCTGGTTCTGATAAACATAACCCCCGGTCGGTAAAAGCCCAGAACCCCCAGGTTCAGCATTAAAAAAAAAAAAAAAAGACACCAGAGGAAGTAAGCAAAGTAAGACTCCCTGGGCAACCACTTTAAGGCTTGGGCCACACTAAAACTTTAGCAATGACTCCTGTCACCTGACCGAAGATCACCAGATCGCCTTTTGACTCATTCACCAATGTTAGTGAATGGAGTTGCATTTCACCCACTAGTGTGTCGTCACCAAAAAACCCTGCAGTGTTCGACTCGAAGTTGTGGTCGCGGCACACTGCGGGTTGCAAATGCGACTACATTAAATAATGTTAGTGAAGGAGTCACATAGCGACTTGGCAATCTTTGGTTGCGCAATGGGAGTCGCTGTGTACCCCTCGCCTAAGTGGTCATGCACATAATAGGTCACATATCCTGTGTAGTAGAAGCCTCTGCTTTCATCTGGCTTTTACCGTAGGCAGGTATCTGTTGCATACATCTCACAGTGGACCTGACATATAGAGCCTTAGCCTAAGGGGCGGGGGGGTAAAAAGGCTTAAAAAGTGATGATTGGGGACTTTTGGGCATTTATGGTTTTTTTCTTTGTACACACCTAGTTTTACAAGCGTTACCTTTTCATGAGTTTATTTTTTTTTCTGTAAAGAAGTCTACAGGAATCCATCTGAAACAAATGGCAAAGTGTGCAAAAAAAGCAATGTAACTTGTATCTGATGTTATTTTTGACCACAGAATCAAGCCAGAAAAGCTTTAAGGCCAGCGGAAAAAATCGCAGCATTTTACAGTCAGAGCAAAGTGGATGGGATTCTAGTGAATCCCATGCCCACTTTGTGGAAAAACCGAACTGCGGATACGCGGCGATTTCCAAAATTGGCACGGTATTGGAATCGCAGCATGTCAATTATACCTATGGAAACGCCGGTGGTTTCCACATAGGTATAATTGAAACAGACCGCAGAGGAAAACTCTGTGATCCCGCCGCGGTTTCTCCCACAGCACTTTTTTTGTTGCGAGATGCCACGTGGGGCCTTTGCCTAAAGAGTGAGGAAATGTGGGTGTGGTTAGCCTTTCGAGCTGACGTACACCAGATTTATCAAATGTGACTTTTTAAAAAGTTGCAAAATTTGTCGCAGTCTCTCTCTGGTAACGGGGTGGTGTAGAAAATGGTGTAACATCTCGGGGGAATTTAGAATCAGTTATCTCTTCCGATGGACTCTCGATTTATTGACCTGTGGTTTCTGGCCTTGTCCTGACCCCCGGTCACATTATTGGAAGCAGCGCTCTGACCCCTCCCTCTTTTGCTGATCTTACAGGTAAATTACCTGTGCTCTGGGGACAGGCTGACCTTACCCATGAGATTGCGGAAGGAGGGTTCAGAGCGCTGCTTCTGATCCCATGACCGGGGTTGGGATGAGGCCAGAAGCCACAGGTCCATCTACAAGAGTCCGCCGGAACAGGTATGTGATTCTAATCTAAAATAATAATACATTTTATTTATATAGTGGCAATATATTCTGCAACACTTTAAATTTGTAGAGTTTAAGTACAGACAAAATGTGGCATTACAGAGTAGTGAGTCAAATCACACACTGGGACTGAGTGCCTGCTCATAAGAGCTTACAATCTATGAGGTAGAGGGGGTGACACAAGAGGTAGCAGGGGCGGCATAGGAGGTAGCATTGCTTATACAGTGGTATAGTTGTTTTTGTGATAAAGGTTATTTTATTTTCATCACGCATATCCTTTAATGTGCAGATAGTGCCTGGACATAAACTCCCCGGACAACTCCTTTAAAATGGGGGGAATATACCAATTCCTCAAGGCATATTTGGGGTAATTCCTTTCTTGTGCCAAAAGTGCGCCACAACCCCTGTTCTGTGCCTCGCTCGCTACATTGTGAATGTTGGCAGAGCGGGGTGGGATGGGGACTCCTTGGCCCAACATATTTATTGAAAGTCAAGCCAGTTTTCTGCTGTCCGTTATAATGGAAATCTACACCAGTACCTAACCTGGCGTAGTTCTCTATTCTGGTGCAGGGGGTGCACCTGATATGTAGAGACCGAATCCTGTCGTGCCCTGTGTCAGTTAGGACCTATATTAAGACTGGCGTACAAAATGCCAGACTTAATGGAGCACATTTATTAAGCTAGTTGAGCCTTTTTTGGCATTAATTGCGCCTTTTGAGGTCTTTTTCTGCCCTACGTTTCTTTATAAAGCATTTGCGCCTATTTTTCACGCTGTTATGCTTCTCTCACCACTTTTGCTTTTTGGCGAGAAAAAGGGGTATGGCCTAAATGGAGATCCTTTTTACGCTGTATTTATGATTTGTGCCTTTAAAAAAAAAATAATAATAAATCTACCCCATTGTGTGATATTTCATAAATTTGGTGCAAAACTAACTCCAAGAACTCCCTGCATAATAAATCCCCCCACCTCTCTCTGTTTCTGCTGGAACTTCATAAATCTAGCCGAAAAGTGGTGTAAGTATCTTGTTCCTTACCTATTTTCTCAATGAGAAAATGTAAGAATCTGTATTGAGTAAGCTTTCTGTAGTGACTTCTGCTAGATACAGGAACCTTTACATGGGGCTGTGCTGGTCATACATGGGGTACACAGGCCTGTTATAGAAAGTGAGCACCATTCATTCATCTATTAAAAGTCTTCACAACCAGTTTGCAAACCATACGGGCTTACATGCCCACATGGTATAGCATACCATACCTTGGCCGTGCTGCTGCCATATAACAGCTGGTAGGTAAAACCACAAACAGAGGTGCATTTTGTTTCCCCCGGTGAAGAGTATACAGCTGTATACTTCTCTCTCGGCTAATCACAGGAGCGCCTCCTGTTGAGCACTGACTGTATGTTCTCTCTGCTTTGCTGTTACTTGACCTAGCTGCTTGAAGCTCCCTCTAGTGGTCAGTGTGAGAAATGTTCTTTTACCAGAAGACTAGTTTGGTCATGAGTGATTAGACTTTTAGGATATATTCACGTGACAGCTAAGAATCTGCATGGAAAACAATGCATGCATTTTTGCCGTGGTCTTTGATACGGTCGCAGTTTTTACAGGTGAAATGTAAAATAAATTTGAAACCTTTAAAAGTTGCAGCCACATGCATAAGCATGGCAAATGGGGTGGAGTGTGGGACCCTGCAACTGCACCCTAGACTGAGTGATATTTAACTATACACATTTGGTTAATTCCCTACACTGTCCAGTCAATTCTGACAGTATCAGATTGTGTGAGAATACACCCCATTGGCAATAATAATAATAATAATAGTCCTTTAATAGTCCCACAATGGGGAAATTCAGTGTGTTACAGCAGCAAAGATAAGCAGATACAAATACAAATACAACATGTACAGGAATGTTCCAAGGTGAGAGGCATTACATTGATAGCAGACAGACAGATAGGGCGTAGCAGAGGGGGGGGGGGATTTAACAGGCAGAGAGATATTTCAGTTCTCTGTGTGTAATGATCTCCGCTTAGGTCGGTGTTGGTTGTACAGCCTAACCGCGGTGGGGAGGAAAGACTTCCGATAGCGCTCCTTCTCACACCTAGGGTGGAGCAGTCGGTCACTGACAGTACTGCTCAGCGCGATCACAGTTTCATGCATGGGATGGGACTTCTTCTTCTGCATGGAGCTCACCACGGACAGTATCCTTCTGTCACCCACCACCTGCACTGGGTCCAGTGGGCTCCCCAGGACAGAGCTGGCCCTTCTAATCAGCTTGTCAAGTTTATTTCTGTCCCTGGTTGATATACTGCTCCCCCAGCAGGCCACTCCAAAGAAGATGGCTGATGCCACTACCGAGTTGAAGAAAGTTCTAAGAAGTGCCCCCCGGATTCCAAAGGCTCTCAGCTTCCTAAGCAGGTAGAGCCTGCTGTGGCCCTTCCTGTACAGGGCCTCCATATGATCTGCCCAGTCCAGCTTATTATTAAGGAGCAAACCCAGGTACTTATAGGTGTTCACAATCTCGATGCCCGTCCCCAGGATGTCCACTGGTTTAGGAAGGCTTCTGCCTTTGCGGAAGTCCACCACCATCTCCTTGGTCTTCCCCGCGTTAATCTTCAGGTGGTTCCGGTGGCACCAGTCCACAAAATGCTGGTTCAGTTCTCTGTACTCCCTGTCATCATCATCTGTGATGAGACCCACTATTGCAGAGTCGTCAGAATACTTCTGTAGGTAGCAGCTGGATGAGTTGCACCTAAAATCTGCAGTGTACAGTGTGAAGAGGAAAGGGGCGAGAACCGTACCCTGAGGTGCCCCCGTATTACAGATCACGGTACCTGACACACAGTCTCGGGCTCTCACGTATTGAGGTCGATTTGTGAGGTAGTCTAGGATCCAGTTGGAGAGGTGGTGGTCCACTCCAGCAAGGCCCAGCTTGTCTCTCAGTAACCTGGGCTGTATGGTGTTAAAAGCACTGGAGAAATCAAAGAACATTATTCTCACCGTGTTCCCTGGTTTCTCCAGGTGAGACAGAGCCCTGTGCAGAAGATGGATGATGGCATCATCTACCCCAATGCCCGGCCGATAAGCAAACTGGAGTGGGTCCATAGCGGGGCTCACTAGAGGGCGGAGATGTGTGAGAACCAATCTCTCCAAGATCTTCATCAGGTGGGATGTCAGTGCTACAGGTCTGTAGTCGTTGAGGTCCATAGGGTGGGGTTTCTTTGGAACTGGTACCACACAAGAAGATTTCCATAATTCAGGGACTATTTCCTGCCTCAGGCTCATATTATACATATATGTAATTATACCACACAGCTGGTCCCCGCAAGTCTTAATTAGCCTTGCACTGATGTCATCTGGCCCTGCGGCTTTCCTCGCCTTGATCTTTTTCATCTCCTTCCTCACCTGGGCCCGTGTGAAGGTCAGACTGTGGCCAGATAAAGATGGATTTCTGGATTTACTGGTCTGTTGGGAAGTGGCCGCATGGGGAGAAGTCATTGTGGTGGGGGGAGCTGAAGGACATACTGGGGTGGGAGGAGCTGGTGTGTGATCAAATCTGTTGAAGAATAGGTTTAGTTCATTAAGCCAATTAACATCTGCCTCAATCTGGCAGACAGACTGTTTATGACCCGAAATTGACTTAAGCCCCTCCCAGACCCCCCTTATGTCTTTTCTTTCCATTTGCTTTTCCATTTTTTCTTTATAACTGGCTTTTCCCTGCCTGATTTGATGCCTCAGCTCCTTTTGTACTTCCCTCAACCCCTCCTTATCTCTTGTCCTGAATGCCATCTTTTTCTTCTTAAGTAGTGTTTTTATATCAGAGTTAATCCATGGTTTGTTATTGGAGAAGCACCTCACCACTTTTGTGGGTACTGTGTTGTCCACACAAAAATTAATGTAGTCCGTTATGCAGTGTGTGAGTCCTTCTATGTCTTCCCCATAAGAATCCTGCAGAACTTCCCATGCGGTTGTGTCAAAACAATCCCTCAGAGCCTCATCACTCTCCTCGGACCATATCCTCACTGTGCGGGTGACAGCTGGTTCTCTACGTACAAGTGGCTTGTACACAGGTCGGAGATGCACTAGGTTGTGATCCGATCTTCCCAGGGGCGGTAGGGCTGATGAGTTATATGCCTCCCTCACGTTGGCAAAGAACAAGTCCAGTGTTTTGTTGTCTCTTGTGTGGCAGGTTACATACTGTGTGAAACTGGGCAGTGTGGATGATGGAGAGGCATGGTTGAAATCACCCGACAGAAGAAAGAGGGCCTGGGGGTGCTGAGACTGTAACTGGCTCAGCGTGGCTTGTAGGACCTCGCAGGCAGCGTCAGCTTTCGCAGAGGGGGGGACATATGCAGCTATCACGATGACATGTGATAGTTCCCTTGGTAGGTAGAAAGGTCTCATGCTCACAGCTAATAGTTCAATGTCCTTACAGCAAGTTTGATCCTTAATCACAATGTGCCTAGGATTACACCATCTATTATTCACAAACATTGCCAGCCCTCCTCCTTTCCTCTTACCGCTCTCCCTTGTCCTGTCTGCCCGAAGGAGTTTAAAACCATCCAAGGAGACCAGAGGGTCAGGAGTAACTTCAGTGAGCCAAGTCTCTGTAAGTAGCATCATGCTGCACGCCCGAAACTCCTGATGATGCCTGGTGAGCGCTGTTAGTTCATCCATCTTGTTTGCAAGAGATCTCACATTGCCCATGATGATGGAGGGAACAGCTGGTCGGTAACGCCTCTTTTTAATCCTCTGAAGAGTACCAGCCCTGCATCCCCTCACCCGCTTTTTCTTTCTCCATATCTCACGGGGGATGTGTGACCAGATGGTATGCCGTCCTGCTGTGCCTCTGAGCTGCAGAATTTCCTCTCTTGTATAGACAAAGGAATTGTCTGCATACACAAAAGATCCCATTTTCAAGCAGAACAAAAAGACAGATAAAAACAAAAAAGAAAAAAGTATCACAAGGGTCCAAGTCTTTGTGTGTGTTTCATAGTCCTTAAGTAGAGAGGTACAAAACGAGATGGTATTAACCTGTTGGCTGTTTACTTACATTTTTTAGGAAGAATAACAGAGTAATGGAGCAAGGCAGAGTTTTTAGAAAAGATTATCCTGAATTATTAATGCATGAGGAAAACAAGTATGTACTAGACCAGCCCAGAGAGGTATACTGACAGAGCCTTTATAAACTTGCATCAAATGTGTTTGGTGTCATCTAAAGAGGCACCAATGTATCTCTCTGCATCGGTCACTGTGATAAATCTGGAGCATTTTCATTCTGTCTTTCTGTGTATGCTGTAGTATTAGATGGGATTAGTAAACAGGTCCCAGTATGTAGTATTATAATTGTTACCGTCAAAGAAGCTCAAAACAAGTTTATTGAGTTCTGGAACTAGTCCCTGAACTACTTATCTTATTATTTAGGTAAAAAAAAAATTCTAAAGCATTTTCTTTTCTTTTTCCCCAGAAATTCCATCTAGTAGTCTTCCATCTGATGATCATTCTGCTTCAAACAAGTTGCCGATGGCTGACTCTGGCTTTGTGTTAGGTGCAGACGCCATGTTCTCAGATCTGGTTTCCGGAGAAATGGTTACTGCAGAATCTGAAGACTATGACAGCGGTGTTCCTACCGACAGTGAATCCAAATCCCAACAAAGGACATTTTCATCACAAAAGGAAGATTTGTCGGATTATGGAACTGACTGCTCCTCTCCAGAGATAGCTAAAGTGAGACCTAAGGAAGATAGTCAGTATGAGGCTGAGAGTCACCAGTCAGCCACCACTGGTTTAACACAAGAGGCAACAGAAGCACATGACAAGTCATCGAGTAAAGATGTGCGGGATGAGCCTCACCCAGTGACCTTTACACTTACCATCTGTTTTGCTATCCCATCACCACCTAAAAATGGTAATGTTGGACATCTAACAGCCATTGTTTTAGTTGACTTGTATGCTTTCACATCTGTTTTCTTTAAAAGAATGAAAAACAAAATGTGGTTCTATTCACATTAAACTTGGAAGTTATATTTGGCATATACAGAACTTCCCTTCCTTTCCTTTCCCCTTAGCTGGACTGTCTACAGCAGTGATTCCCAAAGTGGTCCAGGTGGACCCTCAGGGGCCACGGGAGACTCGACGGGGGTCTACATTAGATCTGATCTTCACATTTTTTGACGAGTTTTGGGAATATGGTAGAAATGTAGCAGCAGGGGGTCCATCGAAACCAGTAAAATTTTGAAAGTGGTCTTCGAGAAAAAAAAGTTTGGGAACCTCTGGTCTAGATAATTGTATAATGGGATGATCAGCTTGTCAAAATAACATGATTTTGCAGTATTGTGTCATAAGATATCTGGCGTCCTTAACCAAATTTAAGATAAGGATGCACACTGGGAAAATTTCCTGGCTAATACACCAAACATATCAATGGCATTCCATTCACCCGTCAAAGGCCAGAAGAGACACGTTTTTTTTTTGCTGTATTTATTTAATACTAATATTAGGGTGGGTTCTTGCTACCATTATCTAATGTCCATTGCTCTCATCTGACGCCTAATGAGAAAAACAGACATTAAACAACAGATGCAGATAGCGCCCCCACTGTTTGGTGTCCGTCTTCATTCACCCAAATGTAAAAAACATGGAAGCTTTCTTCTGTCATGTTTTTACTTTTCTTATGGAAGAAAAAGGCATGCATGCAGGACTTTTTATTCTGTTACTAAAGTAAACAAACTCTGTCGGCATCCATCACTCTAATAACATTAATGTCTATTGCTTTCATCCCATGACAGATGAAAGCAACAGACTGTAATAACGGTAGTGTGATCATTGCCTTACAGTAAAAAAAGTATACTGTGTGATTTCTTTTCACAGTGGATCCATATTCAGTACATATTACACTGCTGTCCATACAGTGGGAGTTTTTACAGCACACATTGTTCGTTGAGCTTCCCAATGTATACCTATGAGGCTCTAAACATGATGTGAATAGAGCCTGATTTGTTTCTCTGTCTTTACAATATCCTTTCTTTTGTCTGTTTTATAATTCATATAGAAGACTGCAACTCCAATGTCGATCACAAAGGAAAGGGCAACAGTAAGCACCACAAGAGGGTCATTGAAGCCCCAAAAGCCCAGAAATATTTCCACTTTGAATACTTTCTTCTCCCTCAGGACACAGAACCCACTAAAGTGGATGTAGTAATGTTTGGAGTTGTGGCCAAGCTGTACATGGAACATGAGACCCGGGTGAGTGAAAAAATAAAAGTTGTCTTGAAACAGGTGCAAATAACTATACACTATATATTACACACTGGATATGTGGGGCAGGTTTGAAACTTAGGAATTTCAGCATTAGGCATTTTGCATTCAGCGTTATTATTCATGATAAGGTATAGCATGAACCCTGGGTCCCAGTGCAATGCTTGCAATAATACTATCTGCCCAACATCCATAAAGTGGTGGTGGCTATTGTGTAGTTAATGCACTGTAAAAGTATACATGTAAAGTAATCATCTCTCTAGTGAGATTTGTGAAGAATATTATTAATGGTGTCTAGAGCCTCAATGACTTTTGTAACTCCAGTGATGTTATATAGAGATATTTAATACATGGTGGTCATGCAACATCCCACAAGGGGACAAAGAGTGATATAGAATAGTGTAGCAGACTATACTATTCTGTGCAAAGTAGTGCTGGGCAATTAATCAAATTAATTTATTTAATCAGAATTGTAAAATCAATGTTAGCCCTACTCGGAGTCTAATATACCCATGCAGGTTTTCTCCTACCCCCGCAAGCTATGATCAACAGGTTCTTCACTATAGTTCATAGTTGGGTGACGAGGAAACCTGTATCAGCTTTATCTGACTCTCTTTCACTGAGTTAGCTCACTGAAAAAAAAAAAAAAAAAATCACTTTTTGGTATACTGGATTCATGGCATCTTTCTTTGGTCTGGGACTTGTTGGAAATCCAGCCGTGATGTCCTTATTGTGGACAGGTTATGAGGCAGGGACACTACATGAATCGGAAGATAACCCGGTCACAGTAAGGAAATTATGGATGGTTTTCTAACCATAGAAAGTTTCTGCCTTCATAGTCGTATTCATGGGGAATTAGTCAAGACAGATGGTTAGAGAAAATCTTTAGAACTGCAAAATTTTTAATTATATTTGCGAAAATTATTAACTTTTAATTGTCAACGAATTTAATGTGACTTGAGCAGAGCCTTACATTCGATCCAGTACCTTTTTATTATTAATGTTATTATATATTCTCTGGTCTGATCTCCACATATTTTGGAATTACAGATAAAGCAGCCATTGAGTGAATGTTCATTGCGGCATTTTCATGTGCATTATGAAATAGTTACTGTCATACAAACTGAATGAATGAACCTTTGTTAGTGCAAAGGAACATTTGTTAATGCAATTGGAAAGTACATTTAATGGCTGCTACGTCTGTAAGTGTTTCAAAGGTAAACATAGAATAAGGAGAGTAAAGAGGCTCAAACCAGGAAGGATCACTTTGTTGTATTTATATTATATATAGGTGTCCTCAACTAATAGTGTTGTATGATTGGAGGCATTAGCTCAGAACATCTTAATTCAACCCTCATCCGATGCTTACATGTACCCGCCAGTCACCCCTTTGGGTGCTTCTTAGTCAAATGTGCTCGGACTCGGAGGGATGTTCAGCTATGGGAATAACTCTGCTCCACACCTAGGAAAGTTGGGCATTTGCTACCAGATGAAGAATTCCAGATTTTACTGAAACTGTATCTTTATTCTGAACTTCGTGGTAAAAAACACACGTCCTCAGGTTCATACATCCAGTATACGACTATCGCACTACAACTTGACAGGTGTTGCTGCCAAAATCACTGCCTGAAGCGAATCTGTCATACTGCAGAGTCCCATTTAATGTATAACATATGTAGAGACAGGTCTGCTCTTCTGTTAGCCTGAAGTGACAAAAAAAATAATTTGCTGTTTGGCTAATAGGAGCCATCAAAAAATACAGCTGACTAGTTTCTAGTATATACATAAGGGAGCGCTCCCCTTACATTACAGCGATTGACATACTGCTGTATATGTAGAAACATAGCAACAAAGCAGTCACTCACTGCTAAGAGAGGGGAGGTGGGGGAAGCCCTCTGCTCATGAATACTCAGGCTTATAAAGTATGTATTCAGTGTATTTTCTGATTTCTTCTATTGGCATTAGATGTGGATGATGAGAGGATGTTCCTATGAAGTGCTTGTGCCTGGAAATGCATTTGAAAGTTGTAAACTCTACCACATAGGTCTTTCCCCTTTAAAATCATATCAGTTGCAGTACACCTCATCACCAACAGGTGGGGATGCAGAATCGTCCATAGATTTCAGAAGTTTACACTAAGATTTGCATATAAATACTGTTATTTTTCAGCATTTGTACTTTTTTGTACATATTTGTGTTATTGTTGGGTGCTTAATATGTAAGATAGATGTAGCTTTTAAGTAGCTTTTGTGCGTGCAGTAAATGCCCTAGGCATGTGTTTAATTCATGTGATCACTACATAAAAAAAAAAAAAAAGACTGCAGCAAAATCACATAAATATACCCCTTTATTTTCAGTTAATAAAACCATGGCAAGAACATGAGAAAACTTGGTTGACATGGAGCCACAGCGTTGAATGCTGCGTCACCAAAGATGTTTTATTGAAAGCCTTAAAGCATCAGATCCATGTGAGAATGTGGAGTACTAAAGACAAAGTATCAGCTAAAGCCAGATTTGATCGACCAAAGGCTTTTAGAGTGTCAACTGTGAAACAAGGGGAAGACCCTGAAGGTAATGCTTATATTATATGCAATGCTTGAAGGGGTTTTCCAGGCTTTAGTTATAACAGTACCTGGCACCCCCACTGACCAGCTGATATCAGCAGTCACCACGCTGAACTAAACAGTATAGATTTCTGGAAGCAGAGAGCTCTTTATACTGTATAGAGAACCTTCTGGCGACCTGCAGAATTCGGTGCTTCCTCCAAGGGGTTTGTGCAACTCTCCATACATGAATGGCTCTTCCTCAGAAGCAGAGCCCTCACTATTGCCAGTGGGTGTCGGGTGAATATCATCCACTTCCCAAAAGCAGAAATAAAAACGAATTAAAAAGTCAGTCCTATTCCCACAAAATGACAGCACTGAATAAAATTGTATTTTTTTTAAGATAGAAAATAAGTATTTTTATTGTGGAAAGCATGGTATTGCCATAGTCATACTGAGACATAGAATAAAGCTATTTATGTCATTGCACATCCTTGGAAGGCAAGGATGAAGTGAAACAGATGCCACTTCTTGCTGACTAGAATAAGCAGTGTCTGTAAACAGTTCCATAGTAGTGGCTAGCACTGTTGCCTTGCAATACTGAGATCCTGGCTTTGAATGTGACCAGTGACATCGGCTGTCAGGAGTTTGTATGTTGTCCCCATGTTCGCATGGGTTTCCTTCAGGAGTACTCCAGTTTCTTCCCACACTATAAAAACATACTGATAGGGAATTTGGATTGTGAGGCCTTTTAAAGGACATTGGTTGATAATTCACATAATTTGCTGTGTAATATGTTGCCACTAAGCAAAAGGAATTAAAACACTTCCTATGCTTTGCATAGTTTCCAGATCTTCGTCGTCTTGATAGTCCTGTAAGCTGATATTGTAATGACCTTGACAATATCTAAGATCCACATTTTGACACTTCTTTCAACTTTTTTTTATTTGAACTTGAGTATCTGATGTTTCATAGGATATGGATATTATCTCTGTCAGTATTGTATGGTTTTATGTGAAAATAAACCAATGTACGCAGATGAAGAACTTGACAAACTATATATCATGTATCTATATCTTCTTCTTATTATTGTCTTTTATTTCATTGGCTGTAGTTAAGCAATTGGTATTGAATCAGAGAAAACTCTTTGAAGACAGTTTGCCCCGACAAAGCTTTATTCTGGAGAAAAATGGTAATATAGTTTTTCAGGATGACTACAATACTCAAGGTGAGTGTATGTTTTTCTAACTGTCTCTATCCTTCTGACTGAGTTCACAAATTACATACATTTTTAGGTGTAGTGTTTTTATTAGAATAACAAAACTAACAAGACTGATCTGCACTTTTATCAGTTAGGCCACCATGTGTGACTATTTTCAGCCATCACTGGATCAGCCTATGACCATTGTGACCCTTTTATTCCTGCTTTGCATAGTCCCACAATGGATGACAATTGTCTTCGAAACAGTGATTCTAGATTTGCAAATTCCTTTCTACAAGGTTTATGCTAATATTTCCAAAAGTAAACCTGAGATGTAAAGAATGGTCCTGTCTCCTTTCTTGAAAGCCAGTGTCTTATATGCACTCACCATCTTCATAGGAGGCCAGTTAAACCTCTTTATATGAGTGAGGAAGGAAACCAAAGACAAACAAACCTTCTGCTGCAGATTTCTGAATACATATATGTTGGTTTCCCATAGGCAAATGTGAGCGTACAGATGTGGCCACGTTGAACATGACTCTTAAAGGGAGTCTATCACTGGGGAAACGTGTTTTTAAGTGAAGCAATGTTGGAATAGCCTTTATAAAGGCTATTCTACTCCTACCTTTACTTTTCTTCTCCTCACCGCCGTTTGTCCAAAAAACATTTTATTCTCATATATAAATTATGCTCAGGGAGCACCAGGGGCGTTCCCCCTGTGCTCCGAGCACTCCGCGTCATTGTGCCTCCAGCGCTGTTTTTTCACGCCCCTCTGCATCTTCTTCTGTTCATCTTGCATCTGCTTCTTGCTCCGTCGGCCATTTTTCTGAAGTACACTCGTTTAAGAAACTAAACAAAAATGGCCGACAGAGCATGCTCAGTCGGCTCTGCCTGAATCCAAAGTGGCTCCGGCAGCCATTTTTGTTTAGTTTCTTAGTTTCTTACACCAGCGTACACCACCGGAGCAAGAAGCAGTTGCAAGATGAACAGAAAAAGATGCAGGGGGCATGATAAAGCAGTGCTGGTTGCGGTGATGACGCGGAGTGCTTGGAGCACAGGAGGAACGCCCCTGGTTCTCCCTGAGCTTAATTTACATATGAGAATGAAATGTTTTTTTGGACAAACGGCTGCGAGGAGAAGAAAAGTAAAGGTAGGAGTAGATTAACCTTTATAAAGGCTATTCCAACACTGCTTCAGTTAAAAGTTCAGTTCTCCAATGATAGACTCCCTTTAAGATGTTAAACTACTTTTTCAATGGTTTTCTATGGAATTTGGTTTGAGATCTTACAATGGAACACAACAGATTACCCTAGTGATACTAGTTACATAATCCTGCCATATTTCACCCAAGACTAAGCAGCAGCACCCAGGAGCTTACCCAGCAAGCCCTCTCTCCCACTTCCTTAGGAGCCACTGTTCCCTTTGAGCTGGGTGCTCTGGATATAAGAGTTAAAACTTACAAATTCTGATGCCAAGTACTTGTGATGGTCAATGCAAGGCCCCCCACACACCCTCCCAACCCCTCCCCATCTTTCTAAATGGTCACAGTCGTCCCCACTATATTGGTATCATCACAACAGACCCCCTTACCCACTTCCCCAATAGTCACATCAGTGTCCCCTCTGCAGTCACAGTTGTACTGGTGGCTCTCCCCTTTACACAGTATTGACAGCAATTCAGTGATGGCATCCAATGCCATTTGCTTGAATTCAGAAAGGTGCAGGAGGAAAAACCCAATTATTATAGCGACATAAGGACCTAGTTTTTTGAGCCCAGATGTAAAATAATTTTCGTTATAAAGCATCTATCTGTTTGTCCTTTTAGTAATGGTCAGAAAACTTTAGGGATAGTACCCAGCAGTATACAAGTCTATAGTAAGGGAAAACTAAAACTAAATCATGTCACCTAGAACAGTAAAATGTAACACTTTGTACTAACAGTTTATGTGGTGTAATAACTCTAAGCTGAATGTTCCTAGCAAACTATTGTGCAGAGAAATGTAATCCATCGTGATGAGGCCCAGCATGAAATATTTGTGTCTCCTACCCCTAGAAAGTAACACTTCAAGATGCCCAGTAAAATCAAAATCACCATGTTCCTGAGCCCAGCGGGATGCACCATGCCGGTTATATATTCAGGAATGTAAATGATACCAGTTATAGTGCTCATCAAATGTTACATGGTCCATAAGTCTCCTGCAGGCTGTGACCAGCCATGATTTCTGCTCAGTATTACAGTCTAAGACATTTCATCCATCCATCCAGTAACCCTACTCTGTACTAATAAGGGGCTGACACCCCGAAACAGTACTGTCTGCAAATGGGTAACCCTGGAATGGCTGGTATGAGCTAATTTGCATATTTTTCCCATGGGGCATTGCCTGAAAATAAGTCTCCATATACCACTTTGTTGCTTAAAGGGAACCTGTAAGGTTGATATGGCACACTAAACCACCCACAGGTCCTTATGGCATGGGGCTGGGGGGTTTAGTGTCTTATATAGACCTGTAGCAATGACACCTATTCCTGCTTTATATATTTATATTTACATAGAGATGAGTCCAGTGAGACACATCCGATTTATCTCAGTTGCTCCTGTGTTGTTGTTCTTTCAAACCGGGGATGTACACCCTGGCTTCACTGTGCATGCGCCCGAGGTCTGATAACCGCATGCACAGTCCGATGATGAGATTGTACCTTTTGAGGAAAGACGTAGTGCTGTGATCTATATTGTGTGTTGGAACTACAAATGCATGGTAAGAAGAAAACTCATCAAAACCTTGCCTAGTTTAGTGTTGCTTTTGCCGACGTGTTATTTCATCCTCACAGCTCACGTTAGACACTACTTAACCAAATATTTGCAGATGCAGTAAAAGAGGTTGTAACCAGCAAACTTATTGCAAGTCAGTCTCCGAGATATTTACTTGTTTACTTGTTTTACTTTGAAAATGCAAGCTATAGTGCAGGGATCAGCAACCTTCGGCACTCAAGGTTAAATTATATAATAAATATATATCTAAAGAATACTTTCATAGATTGAAGTGTTAATAGTCTATTTTTGTCAATTAACAAAATGCAAAGTTAACGAACAAAAGAGAAATCTAAATCACCTCTATATTTTGGTGTGAGCGCCCTCTGGAGGAATTGATGGAAGGCAAAGGGCGCTAACACCAAATACTGATGGGATTTAGGTTTCTCTTTATTTGTTCTCTTACAATAATTTAGTTAATTGCTTTTTTGCATCTTTTCCACAGTACTGAACGCTTAACTCACTGATGCTATGGCAGAGTTTGTGTCCATTCTTAAAAGTCTTTATCACCCGTCCTGTGTAATATTTGCACTTTATAATGTCTCTCTTACTTTGGAACTGTAAACATTCATTTTTTTTTCCTTTTTTTTGCCTCCAAAGAATATAAAAATAAATTGGAGTTTGTGACCCTTAAAGGACCTCCGATTTACAGTAGACAAACCCAAGCAGATTTATTTTAGAGTCATTTCCTTGAATGTTAAGTTGTAATCAGGTTGTATAGCAGAAGATACAGAAAATGTCATGACAAACACATGTAAGATAAGAAAATATTCAAACATCATTTTAATACCATTTCCTTATCTCTGCCAGGCCAGCATATTTTTTGCAATGCATTTCTGAGACAGTCAAATGCAGCAGAAGATATAAAGCGGCACATTTCTTTCACGATAGCTTGAGAACAGGCTTTTACATATGCTGACCTTCTCAGTGTATTCTGTGCTCCTTGCCTGTACTGTGAAGTCTTCATTGTCAGATGTATCTATAAAACAAAGTTATGCAATGAGGTAGCGCCAATGTCAAACTTACATACATACTGTAAGCTTCATGATCCCGTATTCAAACAAAAATGTCATAAAATGGTTCAAAAGTTCTCAAATAATACAGCAGGTGTGAGGTCCTTACAGAGAGGGGCCCGTCCTGTTTAGTCATATTCCTATTGCTATTCGATGGCAAGAATCTGTGCAGTTCTCTATCCAGAGAAACTGCATTTTTAGCAAGCAAGGGTGGGCAATTGGAGTAAAGGTAATAAAAGGGAGTGATGTGGAAATAGATACAAGGCCTTTCTGTCTTTGGTAGTAGAATACAGCAACATAATGGACCACTGTCATTACAAATGTAGCTGCTGTTTTAGTCACGTTTCGAAATGTACGCAATTCATTGCATGCCGGACTGTACTGGGGTGTAGAGTCTAAGGAATTTTCTGGTTTTTACACTCTATCCCCACGAGGAGGTGTAGTGAAGGGAGATTCTTAGATTTCGAAGCTGTAGTGTGGTCAGAAATGATATCTGGAATAGTCCTATGGACAACAGACAGCAAGTGATAAACCAAGGAATGAAAGAAGCATGGAGATAACCAGGAGTCGTGTCAAAGAATAACACTACATGTACTAGGTAGGCTTAGTGTTCAAGGGGCTAGGCAGGAGTGTAGTCAGGGATATGTCGAAGTTCAGGATCAATAGCTAATAACAATAACAAGCTAAAAACCCAACAGCCAGGAATGCCTTACAGGTGTCTTCCCGTGAACATAACTATATTTCAATTTTAGACAGTTAATAGTTAAACATATATGCAAATACAGTATAAAGAATTAGACATTTTGAAGAGTTGTAAAGGTTTTCTCTAACCATCGTAGTGGTGACAGTCTTTATGTCTTGCCAACCATAAATGCAGAAACTTTCTATAGTCTGAGACTTTTCAGAAACCCAGCCATGATGTCCTTATTGTGGCCAGGTTATCGTCTCATACATGTAGTGTCCCTGCCTGATAACCTGGTCACCATAAGGACATCAGGGGTGGGTTTCTAATAAGTCCCAGACCATAGAAACTTCTGTATTCATGGTCGTATCCATTGGCAACCGATCAAGAAAACAGACGGTCACCACTAAGATGATTAGAGAAAATCTTTTAAAGCTCTGCAAAATTTAAAATGAATTATGTTCGCAAAAATGTTTAACTTTTAATTGTCTACAAATATAAATATAGTCATGTTCATGTGAAAACCTCTTTCATTACGAGACAACACATGGCAGGACAATATCCTCTTAAATCTAAAACACCACTGTATGTTTTGAGGACCTGTCGTCCCAGGATGTTCGGTGTTACTGCTTTGTTAGTTTTTAATCTTTTCCTACAGTAATGAGATGAAGAGGCAGACCGAATAGATGTCCTCTAAGGGCACCTTCGTGGGATAGTACAATTTCTGGATTACTGTATAGGGTAAAACAATCATCTTTCAACGATTTTATGTGGTTGATAATTCTGTAGATCAGTCAGAGTAGTAGTACATGCTGTGCTATGCAGTAAATGAAAGTTATATTTGTGTGTGTGTATAAAACTGGTATTTCAAACTGCTGGTTGGTTCCTTCTTACAGTATAAAAACGGTTGTACCTGTCCCCCTTCTTACTGTGGTCACTTCAGCTGTACATGCGCCTTGCCCGTACTGTATCGTCCATTGTACATGTTCACTTTAAACACATTTTAACTTTAATGAAGATGATATGCCATTCTGTTGTTTTCAGGAGTTCCAAAATTGTCCCTCCCTGTCTCGACTGGATGTTGCTTTTATCCGTAAGATGGCAGCAGCTGGAGAAGTCCATGACCTTACATGTCACTTAGACTCCTTTAGGATCCACTGTACAATGTGTTACTATGGAGGACACTGAGTGGCGTTTATGGTCATATGCCCCTCCAGCTGACACCATCCTATTAAAGGAAATACCATAGAAATGAGACTGAGCATCTTCAGAGGGATTAAAACGATACAGATGTGATAGGTTACCCACTTTGGGTGCATACATTAGAAATCCGACTCTTCCATCATATAAGCCAGAAAGGTGGTAATATGGTCATCATGATGGAAAACTAATGGATCCATTATAAGTCAGTGGTGTCCATTGGGTATCTTTGGTGTTTATGTAATGGATCAAGCACTCTGTCATTTTGGTTGTTCCCCTGCCATGATGTAACAGGACAACAGTAATGACCAACACAGTGAACAGAGCCTAACAGTGATAGGAGCTATAGGGAAGGAGGGTACAGGTTGCACTTCAAGGACAAGCTGGAGGGGGTCACTTTCTGAAACCTCCAAAAACTTGTTCTTCCTGTTCCATATTGGTTTTCATTTATTGTTAATAACAGGAATGCAGTTTAGTTTATCATTGTTATGCCCCTCAGATTTAGTAGCCAGTCAATGGGAATAATAACGTAATGTAATAATGTAATTGTTTATTTTATTGTCTCTTATTCACATTTTTGTCCATTAGTTTCCGCTGGCTTGGACTTTATCCAGTGCTGATACAACCTCGGCCGTATATACAGACAATCCAATTATTCTTTGCAGTACAATTAGCATGGGGCCATGCTGTTACTTACACTTAACTCTGCAGATTTCTCCTAAATGTTACTTGTCTTGAGGTTCTGGGATTCTTGGCAATCCATCATGTCACAGAGTTTCTTTACGCTTCGCTGATGATATCAAGAGCCAGAGAGAAACATTTTGCGTAAACCCAGATTTTCACGCAGGACCATCAATCACTTTTCTCAGCAAATGTGAGGGATTTCAAGCAATCCACACATTTAATTTGTGCCGCAGATTATAGGACCTGTGTGAGGAATATACCCAGACGTTTCTTTAGTATCGTGTCACATTTTGCTTTCGTCAGATTGTATGCTTCACTGGTTGCTGACTTCTGATCTAACCTCACACCTAAGAACTGCTAGTGAAGATATATATATATATATATATATATATATATATATGTATATATATTATATCTCTCAAATGCTATGACTTTACTAGTTTAATGCACTATCTCCAGTGACTGGCATGTAGCATTTACAATGGGACTTATGCAGGTCATTGTACTGTATAGAAATTACTCGCTGTACAATTAGCAGCAGCAGGTTTTTGTACTTCAGCATTGAGGTCTATGGTGCAGCGCCGCAGTACCAATACCTGATGTTACAAATCGTACAGCAAGTGAGCAGCAGAGCTGCCCGCATGCCATGAGCTGCGCTGTCTCAGAGCGGCAGATCTCCGAAGGTCTCAGCTTTTGGACCCTCACAGATCTAATATTGGTGATCGGTCCTAAAGATAGGCCACTAATATTAGACATAATATTAGATGTGGAAGCAAAGCAATGGCCATCTCACCTGAAAGAGTAACCAGCCTCTAATCCACAGTCCAAAAACAGCAGCGATCCAGCACTTCATCAAACGTCCATAATTTTATTAGTAAGTCATTAAAATCCATGTATAGAAGCATTACCTTATATGTCAGCACTGTCTATGGAGCCAACCATTTTAGTCTTGAAAAGTTTTCTTTTTTTTTTTTTTTTTTTTTTAATCTTGGTTTCAGAGACATTACATTGTGTTCATCTGCTTATTAAATAGAACGTAGTCGTTATTACAGAAGTGTAATCCATGGCTACTATAAATGTAACCAGTTTTATATGTGCGTTAGGATTTAATGTATATTGTATTTTATTTCACTAGTACTGAAATGTGCAAAGCCAGAAAAATTTCCACCAGCCGTATTCTCAGAACCTAGTATGTTGAACCCAGAGCCGGACAATTCAGTGAAGAGGTAACTGTTCCCACTGTGCTTTATCAGCCACTAATAATGGGGTTGTCCATCAGGATAAATGATGTAGAGGGGCAAATAATACTTAAGAATCCTGCTGCATTATTTGGTTCTTTATAGTTATGTATAGACCCCAGATGTATATTCTTTTGTTCTCACCGTGACTGAATCCTTCAGGCGTTATGGATTTCGTTCCCTATATATCTTTCTTTGTATGGTCAGTAATGTGTAGTTCTGTCTGCACAGTTCAGGATAGGTCCTCAATATGGACACTGGGCAACCCATTAAAAAACATGCCAAAAATTGCAGCACACAAGGTTTTTCCCTGCATTATTTTGCCACTTTTTTGTATTTTGGTAATGGCTGAATGCTTAGTATTCCCACCCCCTCATACACATGCATACCCTCAGGGAAGATGCCTCCTTACACATTAGATGGTTGGCTGGTTTAGCTAACATATATCCAGAGACGTAGCTATAGGGGTTGCTTAAGGTAGGCCCCAGAGCCAGAGGGGGCCCAAAAGCCTCTCTACTATATAAGAGGACACCAGGTAGTACATATGTGGGGGACCTATTACAGAGGTTGCATTAGGGTCCCCAGAACCTTCGGGTTACACCTCTGCATATATCTGCGTATATCCAGCTTAATAGCTGTACTCAATGCCTGAAGGTTTAGGTGTGGCTTCGGTTATCTCCATGTATGGGATCTGTAAGGTAAGATAATTATGAATATAACATAATCCAATACATTTATGATGTAAAAGTTGCCCGTCACAGTAAAGTTTGCCAAGTTTTAACTAGTTGCAGCTATACACGATGACAGGTATTGGTATGATCTTCACAACAGGTCGTATCTTTTATTGATCTTTTGACAGGCTAGAAATGTCTAATACCGGCTTATCAGTTGTGGCTCAGTCGGGAAAAGCGCCAGCAGGACAGGCAGGAAAGCGGAAATCAGAAAGGAGCTGGACAGACATGAAAGCCGATTTACAGAAACTCCAATTGAACATACAATCTTCAGAAGATCAGAAAATAGAAGCATCTTCATCAAAGGAAGAACATGGTGCTCTGTACCATCCTAAGCACGCCGATACTGTTATCACAGATAAAGGTACATGTATAGAAAATGCACAATAACAAGTCTCCAAAGCTGTATTTTTCCAGAGTATTTCTGCTTGAGCAGAAACAGGACACGCATCAACATGAGAGCCCCAGCGCAGCATGAAGCCAAGAATCTCCACATAACAGCTTTACTGTCGCCGCCATATCTTTACCGTACTGTTAAACTGTTCTTGGCAGGGGCAGAAGTGACCTGGGGACTGCTTTCTAAAGCCATATGTAATTCTAATCTCTGGATATATTTTCAAAAATAAAATTAGAAATCATTTAACCCCTTAAGAGCGTCACAGAAAGGGGATCATATTTGGGCATTGGAACCATACTGATTTTACTTGGTCAAAACTTTTTTTTTTCTCTCTGTTTTCTGTCTACATAACTGTAAGATAACTTGTTGGGTTAATTTAGGTACATGTGAATTTGCCCTTAATTTTTTTGGGAGGAATATTTAATATGCAAAAAATACAAAATCAATTAAGCTCTTTTTACAGTTTTGTTTTCCACAGGTATGAAAAAAAGTAATTTTTTTAAGCTTGTAATTGTTTTCTTTGTTTTTTAAGTGACATCAAATTACACTATGTACATATTTTAGGCCTCAAAGGGGTTTTCCTGGACTTTTAAATTGATTACCTATACTTAGGATAGGTCATCAGTTGAATATCCATAAGGGTACAACACCCAGGATCACCCCACAGATCAGCTATTTGAAGCCGCAGCAGCACTCCCTGAGCGCCCTTTCTGCTTCACATGCTATGTGATGTCATGTTCATAGATCACATGGCCAGATCACTGCTCAGTTCCATTCAAGTGGATGGGCTAAACTGCGTTACTAAGTACAACAAGTGTTCAAATGTATGGCACTGTGCTTGCTAAGTACTGAAGAGACTGCAGCGCTAATGTGAGCACTGCAACTTCTTCAAATAGCTGATTGGTTAGGTGTCAGGCCTCTGCCGATCTTTAAAGAGAACCTTTCATGTCCTCAGGCACATGTGGTTTTATATACTAAAAAGCCCCCCTGACTGTACTCGTCCATATACTTGTACTGGGGGGACGTTCCTCACAGCTCAGCGTCATTGCTGGGCAGTAAGGAAGGCCCCTTCTGACAGTACAGGCCTATGGATGAGCACAGTCAGGGAGGGCATTCCTCACAGTCCAGCTACACTGTCAGGAACACTTGACGATGGGCAGAGATCGGTGCCCAAACTAACGGCACCGATATCTCCAGCCCCGGGACACATAATGGGAAAGCTGACTGCGCTGAATTCAATGCACTTTCTAGCAGTATATAAAACCGCATGTGCCGCATGAAAGATCCTCTTTAAGTGATGACCTATCCCAAGATTAGGCCATATAAGTTGTCTAAACCAGTCCACTATCTTATGTTTATGGGGCCTCCTACCTCTTCCCTGACAGATGAGATCAGGAAAGAAAAGATCAGGCCTCTTAAGTTTTATCATGCCCGGTCATTAGATCCCCCAGGAGATGATCTACATGAGAGGTTGCTGGTAGTGACATATTCTCCTCTTTCCATTAAAAACGTGAACACTCAGTTGAGCCATGTGTCCATGTATGTTTATGAGGAGGAGGAGCAGCTATTGGTTTAATGAGAGTTCGGGTGAGAGCTATTGAAGATTCTTCAGCACCTTAAATATGCATGCAAGTCATTTTTTCATGTATGGCCAACTACAGGACCAGATCTATGACTTTATTTGTAGCCCTCTTCATTTTAAGGATTATTTTTGTTAAGACAGAAGTTTTTATTGTTGAGGGAATTGAAAGGACCATAAATTGAATATTGAGGTTAAAACAAAAATAGTTAAAAATTCTATACAAGACCCTCCCTATTATTTATTGACTTGGGGAAAGTGTTAGGTCCCATCCCAGATGGCTGGCAACAAATACGGGATAAATTACTAGGTGGCTTCTCACTGTGGATAGGATTGCAGAGTTTTCTACTCCCAAAATGTTTTATGGATTATGGAATCTATTGCCCGCATTTAATGGGCACGTCCAGTAACAATGCCAGGCCCCTCTCCTTTTCTTACATTCCGGCATTTTTTTTTTCTTTTTGTTCATTAATTTCTACCAAAGTTATACACAAGTTACGCCTGTGAAAGTGACATATAAAGTGTATGAATAAAATACCCTGTAATTTGATATTCAGCAGTTATACTCTATTGTCTTTACACCTCCTGACATATTGGATATTGCTTTTATAAAACCCCTGCATTTTCTCACTAATATATTTCTTTATTTCCCCAGTCAGGAAAAAATCGAAGACCGAGAAGTATGAAAGCGGCCCAAGCTCTACATCACTTCAAGGAGATAAAAAGAGTTTGACTGTGAGCATTAGCTTCATGTCGCTCCTTGCTGGTAAGTGTAGATAGTGACTGATCTGTTATGGGAGAGCAGCCCATGGCGGAGTAATACAAATATATCAAGCACACATTTGTGTGGTATAGCAGCTTATTAGTCTGGTCTAGTCCACTCATTCATAGTATGTGTGGGGTGCCAGGAGGTACCGGGCACAAGTGGCATTCCCTGCAGCTATGGCATTTTGGTTTTTGTGGTCTGTGGTGTCACAAAACGCAGAATGCTATGTGTATGCCACCTTTTCTTCACATAGGCATCTCTATAGGATCTATATAAATGTCATGAATGTTACAATATTAAAAGTACCAAAATGCTGACAAAAATGTGTGTGTGAAGGAGCCTTAGACAGGTTTTCCAGGAGTTTGATATTGATGACATATCATCAGCATAGGTCATAGCTATCAGATTGGCGATAGTTGGAGACCTGGCACCACCAATATTCGCTGTTCCTAGTTGCAGAGATGTTTTGGGTTTTGTTTTCCCAGTTATTTCTTGTTGTTGCACCACTTTGGTATCTTTTGTTTCATGCATTTTTTATGTTATTTGTTCTTGATATCTGTTGTTGATATTCATGGATACTAGAATACCTTCTATATTCATACTAGGCTCCCCGAATCTTATTATGGATTCTGCCCTGGCTTGTGGGTCACTTTTATTTTGGAAGGAGTCAGTATTTTTCTGGTTTGAATTGTTTTTAGGGTCCTTTTTGTTGTGATATTTGTATTAAAGATAAAGATAAATGTCACTCTATGTTTGAGGTGTGCTCCCTTTTGCTGCAATTTATTTTTTTTTCTGGTTATGTACATGCTATTTTGCATGTGAATTATTTTGTGCTGCCCCTTCCCATGTTTGAGTGGAGTGGTGTTTCACAGGCTAGAGACATCATGTGACAGCAAAATCATTGGTCACACGGCCTATTTGCAGCTCATTCCCATTCAGATAAATGAAGCTAAGCTCCAGTATCAACGACAGCCGTCATACAACATGAGCAGTGAAGAGGCCACAGCAATCTCCAAAATTCGGTGGAGTGCCGCGTGTCAGTATCCAGACTGACCTATTTTCATTGTACCCTCTCCATTTTGCTACTGTAATATTGTTTGCCGATTCCTGCTCCGGCTGTTTAGGCATACAGTGAGCTGATGGAGCGAATGATACAATGGGTTGTATCTGCCAAGTTCTTGCTCCTACGGTTTATTAACATAATTGGTGATACCAGCATTGAGGCTGACACCGCACTATATGCCACCTTTATTCCAAGCTGTCATCTCTCCCTGGAAATATGTACCATTCATTGAAAATTAATTTCAGTCATCCGGTAGATCAGTGGGATTCTCAGTTTCTCTGTATGTTACCGCTAATAGCTGACTCAGAAAAAATGTCACTAAAGAATCATATTTGGAAGCTCTGAATAATACATGATAGCTTTTCTCAGTGCAGAGCTGTGGTTGTGTAGAAGAATGTGAATTGTCTTGTTACACTGCACTGCTGAACGTGCGGCTTGTATTTGTAGTATGTCATCCTTATTGCATAGGGTATTTGTTAGCAGATATGTTTTCTCTGTGCTAGTTTGCTTGCATTAAAGGTATATGTGTATTCTGCGATCTCATTACAACATGTAACTGCAGATTTGCCTTTTTTATAATGCGCAGTAAGTGTATAATGTGTACAGAATAGTCTAGATACTGTAGGGAGCTTTAATGAGCAATTACCCTGGCAAATAATTAGTTAAAAGTAGTCTAACACCTCCCCCAAGTATACTTAACTGTCACCACCGTGTTACAGAGGACATTACAGTGATACACATCATATCTCTGTTATCTGTGTCACTTTTGTAGATTTGGAGAAAAACAACTTTGGGGTCTCATGTAAATGAAGCAGTTGCTGCGTCGGGTGCAGGCCTTCAGCTTCCTAGAACACTGCTCTTGCTACTCAGACCCCTAGCATTCCCTTCTTGCTCCACCCTGTGCAGTGAGAGTTCATCCTTCCACTGTTATGACATCACTCATCCAACTTGAGCAGTAAGTGCAGTGCTCCAGGGAGCTGAAGGCCCGCCTCCAGTGCACCAAATAGCTCATTTACATGAGACTTCAAAGTTGTTTTTCTCCAAATCTACAAAAGCATGTTATTTATCACATTAATGTGCTCTGTAATGTGTTGGTGACAGGAGAGTATGCTTGGAGGGAGGTGGTAAATTCCCTTAAGGCTAAGGCCCCACATTGCGGAAAAGCAGCTTTTTTGTTGCAGATTTTGTGGTGTTTTTTTGAGCCAAAGCCAGGAGTGGATTGAGCAGCAGGTAGAAGTATAAGAACTTCCTATATATTTCCCATTCCTTTTGTAGCCATTGTTGGCTTTGGCTCAAAAAACCACAACAAAAAAAGCTGCGTTTCTGCAACGTGGGGCCTCAGCCTTAAAGGGTTTTCCAGCCCCAAATTGATTTTACATACTGATGGTCTATCCACAGGATAACACCTTAAATTTTTGTCTACAAATTTAAATCTGGTTATGTTCATAGGAAAACCTCTTTAGGCTGAAGCCCCACGTTGCAGAAACGCAGCTTTTTTTGTTGCAGATTTTGTTGCGGTTTTTTGAGCCAAAGCCAAGAATGTCTACAAATGGACTGGGAAATATCTAGGCAGCTTCTTATACTTCTCCCTTCTCCTCAATCCACTCTTGGCTTTGGCTCAAAAAACCGCAACAAAATCTGCAACAAAAAAAGCTGTGTTTCCGTAACGTGGGGCTTTAGCCTTAAAGGGGTTATTTGGTTTCTGAGATTGACGACCTATTGTGAGGGTAGGCCATCAATGTTAGATCTGCGGGGGACCCGGACCCCTTTTAATTAGTGCCTTCATTAGCTGGCCCCATGTGTAACCAGGGGCACTGCTGGGGCCTTAAAAAATCCGGAGCCCAAGTCCCAAAACATATGTACCAAACTCTCCCTGCTCCCCAAGCACATAATAAAAAAATGAATACTGAACATATGCAGTCATGAATCACACCCACTTACAGTGGCTTGCAAAAGTATCCATACGCCTTGAACTTTTTCACATTTTGTCACCTTACAACCACAAACTTTAAATGTATTTTACTGAGATTTTAAGTGATAACCAACACAAAGTAGCAGATAATTGTGAAGTGGAAGGAAAATTATACATGGTTTTCAAAATTTTAATCAAATAAGTATCTGAAAAGTGTGACGTGCAAAAGTATTCAGCCCCCTGTACTCTAATACCCCTAAATAAAATCCAGTGCACACACTTGCCTTCAGAAGTCACTTAATTAGTTAATAGAGTTCAGCTGTGTGTAATTTAGTCTCCGTATAAATACACCGGTTCTGTGAAGGCCTCAGTGGTTAGTTAGAGAACACTAGTGAACAAACAGTATCACGAAGACCAAGGAACTCACCAGACAGGTCAGAGATAAAGTTGTGGAGAAGTTTAAAGCAGGGTTAGGTTATAAAAGCATATCCCAGGCTTTGAGCATCCCAATGAGCACTGTTCAATCCATCATCCAAAAATGGAAAAAGTATTCTACAACTGCAAACCTACTAAGTCATGGCCGTCCACCTAAACTGACAGACCGAGCAATGACAGAACTGGTGAGAAAAGCAGCCAAGAGGCCCATGGTCACTCTGGAGGAGCTGCAGAAATCCACAGCTCAGGTACAGGGAGAATCTGTCCACAGGACATCTATAAGTCGTGCACTCCACAAATCTGGCCTTTATGGAAGAGTGGCAAGAAGAATACATTGTTTAAAGAAAGACATAAGAAGTTCCGTTTGCCACAAGCCATATATACAGCAAACATGTGGAAGAAGGTGCTCTGGTCAGATGAGTACAAAGTTGAACTTTTTGGACTAAATTCAAAGTGCTTTGTGTGGTGGAAAAGTAACACTGCTCATCACTCTGAACACACCATCCCCACTGTGACACATGGTGGGGGCAGCATCATGCTGGGGGGCGGCTTTTGTTCATCAGGGACAGGGAAGCTGCTCAGTTGATGGGAAGATGGATGGAGCTAAATACAGGGCAATCCTGAAAGAAAACCTGTTGGAGGCTGCAAAAGACTTGAGACTGGGAAGGAGATTCACCTACCAGCAAGACAATGACCCTAAACATACAGCCAGAGCTACAGTGGAATGGTTTAGATCAAAGAATATTCTTGTGTTAGAATGGCCCAGTCAATGTCTAGACCTTAATCCCATTGTGCATCTGTGGCAAGACAAGA
The DNA here is from genome assembly GCA_947044405.1 of Leptodactylus fallax. Lineage (NCBI taxonomy): Eukaryota > Metazoa > Chordata > Amphibia > Anura > Leptodactylidae > Leptodactylus > Leptodactylus fallax. The sequence continues at coordinate 414,761 of CAMRHE010000017.1, forward strand.
AATTTGCTGTTCACAGACGCTCTCCATCCAATCTGGCTGAGCTTGAGCTATTGCAAAGAAGAATGGGCAAAAATCTCAGTCTCTAGATGTGTAAAGCTGGTAGAGACAGACCCCAAAAGACTTGCAGCTGTAATTGCAGGGAAAGGTGGTGCTACAAAGTGTTGATATAGGGGGGCTGAAGACTTTTGCACATCACACTCTTAAGATTTTTATTTGATTCAAATTTTGAAAACCATGTATCATTTTCCTTTCACTTCACAATTATCTGCTGCTTTGTGTTGGTCTACCACTTAAAATCTCAATAAAATACATTTAAGTTTGTGATTGTAAGGTGACAAAATGTGAAAAAATTCAAGGGGTATGAATACTTCTGCAAAGCACTGTATTACATCCAATTACTTACAGATGATGTCTTCACTAACTGTACACGTACTTCTTCCCCATCCTCTCCATTTGGCCCAGACCGCTATGAATGCCGCTTCAGTCATGACGTACAGAGTTTGCCAGAATCACACCAATGCTAGGTGCAAAGCTCTTGACGTGCATTGGTCAAACCAATGGTCTGCATACTATAGGGAGGTATTAATAGCAAGTCTGATATGCTGTGAATTAACGTTTACTTGGTTTATAAGTAAAATTAACATTCTGTTATTTCAGGAGATCTGTCAGTCACGAGTCGTCTGCAGGAGTGGTCACATCATATACTAGATTGTTATGTGACTTTGGCCTTAAACGTTCCTTTACTATCAGTTCAACAAAGACATGATCTCAATCCGATGGTTATTCGTATCCTTTCAGCAACGTGTCTCCCCACATCGCCAACACCTATTAGTGTTTTACAGGTAACATACTGCAGACATTATTCCATGCCCAGCTCTTCTGGGGTATAAAGAACTGTATAAATGTGTGAAACTGTGCTTTAAAGGTATTCATAATACGTGCACAATGCATTGAGTTAATATACCAGATGTTCTCCTTTTTTAATCTTTACTACATGGTTCCTCCTATTCCCAGTCCCCTATTCATTTCTGTAAAATGGCCACCAGTTTTACAGACTGCTGTGTTCACACTGTGCTTTGGTAGTCTTAGAAAGCCGCCCTGCTCTCTGCTGGTCGCTTTAATTCCTGATAATGGATTGCCGAGGTAGTTCAGGTTCCAAACCAAAGCATAAAAGGAGAATCCTGGACTTCAGTAATAAAAACTATTATGTGATTTGAAGACATCTTTAATATATACACAATTCACCTGATGCTTGTGTGAATGAACAGCTTATTGAGGTGTGCATGTTGTAAGTGACAGTACTGATCTGATCCCCTATTATGTAACACTTCGAGCTCTCGCCAAGTGTATGGTGTGCACTTCCTTTGCTTATTATATGTTGGAATTGCCTAGAAGAATAGTAATAATTCTAATTAGCTCAGAAATTGCCGCACTGCCCTTCTACAATGATCAAACACTTCTGGTCTCCTCTACTGTCACAGTACATGCACTTGCAGTGTTCTACACATTCATTTGTACTCCTTAGAGGCAGAAACGAATAATTACTTAACATGGACTTAAAGGGATTTCACGGGTTTAGATAATAAGGCTCTATAGGCTTAAATTCTAAATATAATAAACTTTATGATATTAAAAATTTAGCCTAGTCCCTGTGCTGTTGCTTCACTGGTCCTGGCCTGATTTAGTAGTGACTGATGTAATTAGCTTTGGCAAAAGCCGTATAAATAATGAGAACAACATACCTGACTGAATAACAAGTAAATGATTGGAAGTCGTTGTGTACAGAAACATTTAACTAAAGTATTGATGACAAAGAGAAGGATATATCATATAAATATGTTAACGGAGATGTCCAGGGACTTACTTCCTCCGGGGATTCTGACCCCAGGTTACGTGAGTGGAACCAACACTCGGCTCCCTGGGTTGATCCACCTCCTCCTTACTCTCCTGTTTTCACAGGTAGTTTCTAGGGGCTGGCAGACTATCATAAAACCAGTCCCCATAGAACTTCTACCTGTGAAAATGAGAAGAGAGGAGGGTGGAGGCGAAGCATGCCAGGTGCTGGTTCCATCATGTGACACAGGTAAACCAGCACAAAATCCCCCAGGTCCAACTTGAATAAATCCCAGGATGAAGTAAATAAATTTAAAGAGGTTTTCCCACAAACAAAACAATATTTAAATTTGTAGACAATTAAAAGTGAAACATTTTTTCAATTATAAGTAATTAAAAATTTTGCAGTGTTTGGAAGATTTTCTCTAACCATCTTAGTGGTGACAGTCTTTTGTCTTGATCGGTTGCCAATTGATATAACCATGAAGGTAGCCTCTTTCTGTGGTCTGGGACTTGTCAGAAAACCAGTCATGATGTCTCTATTGTGGATAGGATATTGGGCAGAGACACTACATGGATTAGAAGATAACCTGCCCATGACAAGGAGATCATCGCTGGGTTTCTGACCATAAAAAGTTTCTGCATTCATTGTCGTATCCATTGGCAACTGATCAAGACAAAAGACTATGACAATTAAGATTTTTAGAGAAAATCTGTAAAATTCTGAAAATGTTTTAAATTATTTATATATGCAAAAAAGTTTAACATTTCATTGTCTGCTATTTTAAATGTGGTTTTGTTTGTGGGAAAAACCCCTTAAACAATTCTGGACAATTCCGTTACCATGTTTATATTCTATATACAGTACTTCTCTTTGTCAGCTATACTTTAGTTAAATGTTTCTGTACAGTCATGGCCAAAAGTTTTGAGAATGACACAAATATTATATTTTCACATGATCTGCTGCCCTCTGGTTTTTATGTGTGTTTGTCAGGTGTTTTTATCACATACAGAAATATAATTGCATTCATATTATGAGTAACAGAAGCTTATATTGACAGTTATAATGAGTTAATGCAGCAAGTCAATATTTGCAGTGTTGACCCTTCTTCTTCAGGACCTCTGCAATTCTCCCTGGCATGCTCTCAATCAACTTCTGGACCAAATCCTGACTGATAGCAGTCCATTCTTGCAGAATCAATGCTTTAATTTTGTCTGAATTTGTTGGTTTTTGTTTGTCCACCCGTCTCTTGATGATTGACCACAAGTTCTCAATGGGATTAAGATCTGGGGAGTTTCCAGGCCATGGACCCAAAATCTCTATGTTTTGTTCCCTGAGCCATTTAGTTATCACCTTTGCTTTATGGCAAGGTGCTCCATCATGCTGGAAAAGGCATTGTTGAGCGCCAAACCGCTCTTGGACGGTTGGGAGAAATTGCTCTTGGAGGACATTCTGGTACCATTCTTTATTCATGGCTGTGTTTTTAGGCAAGACTGTGAGAGAGCCGATTCCCTTGGCTGAGAAGCAACCCTACACATGAATGGTTTCTGGATGCTTTACAGTTGGCATGAGACAAGACTGGTGGTAGCGCTCACCTCTTCTTCTCCGAATAAGCTGTTTTCCAGATGTTCCAAACAATCGAAAAGGGGATTCATCAGAGAAAATGACTTTACCCCAGTCCTCAGCAGTCCACTCCCTGTACCTTTTGCAGAATATCAGTCTGTCCCTGATGTTTTTTCTGGAGAGAAGTGGCTTCTTTGCTGCCCTCCTTGAGACCAGGCCTTGCTCCAAGAGTCTCCGCCTCACAGTGCGTGCAGATGCACTCACACCTGCCTGCTGCCATTCCTCAGCAAGCTCTGCACTGCTGGTAGCCCGATCCCGCAGCTGAAACACTTTTAAGAGACGGTCCTGCCGCTTGCTGGTCTTTCTTGGGCGCCCTGGAGCCTTTTTGGCACCAATGGAACCTCTCTCCTTGAAGTTCTTGATGATGCGATAGATTGTTGACTGAGGTGCAATCTTTCTAGCTGCAATACTCTTCCCAGTTAGGCCATTTTTGTGCAGTGCAATGATGACTGCACGTGTTTCTTTAGAGATAACCATGGTTAACGGAAGAGAAACAATGATGGCAAGCACCAGCCTCCTTTTAAAGTGTCCAGTGGTGTCATTCTTACTTAATCATGACAGATTGATCTCCAGCCCTGTCCTCATCAACACCCACACCTGTGTTAATGGAGCAATCACTGAAACGATGTTAGGTGGTCCTTTTAAGGCAGGGCTGCAATGATGTTGAAATGTGTTTTGGGGGATAAAGTTCATTTTCTAGGCAAATATTGACTTTGCAAGTAATTGCTGTTAAGCTGATCACTCTTTATAACATTCTGGAGTATATGCAAATTGCCATTAGAAAAACTGAAGCAGTAGACTTTGTAAAAATTAATATTTGTATCATTCTCAAAACTTTTGGCCATGACTGTACACAATGACTTACGATCATTTACTTGTTATTGAGTCAGGTATTTTCTTCCCATTATTTATGCGGCTTTTGCCAAAGCTAATTACATCAGTTATTACAAAGCGTACTGACACAAGTATAATTAGGCCAGAAATTAAGAGCCCACGTACCTTCCAGCGTTTTCTATACAGGGAAATGGGAGAATATTACTAGAATCGATCGTCCAAATGCATTTTATAAATGAGGTTTTCTACTAAAAGGCATATGCAGAGTAATGTCTAAGGCTCTGTGCACAATAGACTATTAAAGGGAAACCTGTTTGGTGATTTCTGCTGCCCTATCTGAGAGTGGGACATAATGGAGGGAGAGAAGCTGAGCTCTGTGATATATAGGTTTATATGATAGAGGAGATAAGCTGAGTTCTGTGATATATAGGGTTATATTATAGAAGGAGAGAAGCTGAGCTCTGTGGTATATAGGGTTATATGATAGAAGGAGAGAAGCTGAGCTCTGTGATATATAGGGTTATATGATAGAAGGAGAGAAGCTGAGCTCTGTGATATATAGGGTTATATGATAGAGGAGAGAAGATGTGCTCTGTGATATATAGGGTTATATGATAGAGGGAGAGAAGCTGAACTGTGTGATATATAGGGTTATATGATAGAGGAGAGAAGCTGAGCTCTGTGGTATATAGGGTTATATGATAGAGGGTGAGAAGCTGAGCTCTGTGATATATAGGGTTATATGATAGAGGGTGAGAAGCTGAGCTCTGTGATATATAGGGTTATATGATAGAAGAGATAAGCTGAGCGCTGTGATATATAGGGTTATATGATAGAGGAGAGAAGCTGAGCTCTGTGATATATAGGGTTATATGATAGAGGAGAGAAGCGGAGCTCTGTGATATATATAGGTTATATGATAGAGGAGAGAAGCTGAGCTCTGTGATATATAGGGTTATATGATAGAAGAGATAAGCTGAGCTCTGTGATATATAGGGTTATATAATAGAGGGAGAGAAGCTGAGCTCTGTGATATATAGGGTTATATGATAGAAGAGAGAAGCTGAGCTCTGTGATATATAGGGTTATATGATAGAGGAAAGAAGCCGAGCTCTGTGATATATAGGGTTATATGATAGAGGAGAGAAGCTGAGCTCTGTGATATATAGGGTTATATAATAGAGGGGAGAAGCTGAGCTCTGTGATATATAGGTTTATATGATAGAGGAGAGAAGCTGAGCTCTGTGATATATAGGGTTATATGATAGAGGAGAGAAGCTGAGCTCTGTGATATATAGGGTTATATGATAGAGGAGAGAAGCTGAGCTCTGTGATATATAGGTGTATATAATAGAGGGGAGAAGCTGAGCTCTGTGATATATAGGTTTATATGATAGAGGAGAGAAGCTGAGCTCTGTGATATATAGGGTTATATGATAGAGGAGAGAAGCTGAGCTCTGTGATATATAGGGTTATATGATAGAGGGGAGAAGCTGAGCTCTGTGATATATAGGTTATATGATAGAGGAGAGAAGCTGAGCTCTGTGATATATAGGGTTATATGATAGAGGAGAGAAGCTGAGCTCTGTGATATATAGGGTTATATGATAGAGGAGAGAAGCTGAGCTCTGTGATATATAGGGTTATATGATAGAGGAGAGAAGCTGAGCTCTGTGATATATAGGTATATATGACAGAGGAGAGAAGCTGAGCTCTGTTATATATAGGTTTACATGATTTAGAGCATAATTTCAGTGTAAAAGCAGAGCAAATCCTGACAGGACTCATATGAGACACGGTGAGAGTCCTGATTGCCCCGCCCACACCCAGTGATTGACAGCTCTCCCTGTATCAGTGTTTGTACATAGAAGGCAGTCAGTCACTGGGTATTTATATTAGAACCAGATAGAGGAATATATTCTTTTTTTATCATCTGTTTTTATTTTTTTATTGTATTTTCTGTACATGATTATGGAAGCAGCTATCTTGCTTGAGCTGCTAACAGCATTTAGGACCATAAACACACTCATCTGGATATGTTCACTAAAGGGTTATTCCCATATCTGCAGTTCACTGCCAAGATTGAACTAACTGCTCTCTGTCCTGAGCACTACGGCCCTACTGCTCTATGATATTCCCATTACACCCATAGAACAGGCAAGGAACTATGAGAGCAGCGTAGTACATCTAACTTCGGACACCGCATAGTTTACTAGACATATTCTGTGACCTGTGCAGGGTGAGGGAGCAGGTAACTCCATAGTGAATGACGGGTGCTGTGATATGAATCCTATCTGTCATTGTGATGATAAGCCTATTACTTGACTTTTTGGCCAGAATGAAAACGTTCCTTGTACATATTTAGTTAGTGGGAATACAGATTTTTATTGCTGGCCCAATCGATCATCTTATGTGTTATGAGGACCTCCGATTCCCTGGACAGACAATGCTGGGGGAAAGAAGGATTGGAATTGGCTTTCTCCCCGCTCTTTATATACAACATTTGCAAGCTTGACCAAACGGAGTGTGTATCTGTGTGTGAGAGTCGGGAGAGCTCGCTCCAGCCGACAAGTGTTTACGTGACTGCTAGCTCTGGGTTATGGGCACCTTCAGCAGGACGGTTTACTATTCACTGCTTTCTCTCTGAGCTTTATTGCCTGAAACCAGATTAGAAGCACTGACTTGAACATTGTTAGATTTGTTTGGCAATAGCTGAAGGCTTATTGCTGCTTTTTTTCTAGGGACATGATGAAAGACATCCCCTACAGATGTATTATAGAAATGTATAAATTGCACCTCCCTTACATTTTTATCATGGGAATGCCTGCTTATGTAGAAGGGTACAGATAATAATATAAATGGCTGACATCAAATCAAAGCTGTCGCCGGACGCAGGCTGCTGTTTGTTGTCCGGTAGAAGGTCTAGAGTGAAGTCACTGGAAATATGGAATAGTTTTATTATGTTATTATTAAGCGTTACTGTGGTAATATCATTATATTTGGGAGTTATTTTTTTTGGAAATTGCTCAATACAGGATGCAGGGGTAGCAGGCATACCCATGGACTGTGTTTGCTATTGCAGTTTGTTCTCATTCCATTCATTGTAATACCATTTACAGCCCATGGACAAGAGTTGCTCCATTTCTGAAAAAAAAAAGAAAAAGCAGGTCATTTTCTAAAACCAAGCAAATGTCACACAGCCTTCAGTATGTAATTTGTGATTTCTCCATATTTTCCAGGTGAAATGTAACCCTGTGTACTGTAAATACAGATTCCAGGATCATCCGTGTCACCAAACTCATGGACAGACACATGGAACTCATGTCTTCTTTACAGACGTCAATGTTGTTTTTGTAGGGACTATGAGCCCTGGAAAGCTGCGGGAATTTCTTCTTGGCCCTGCTATAGAGATTGAGGTACATGATAGAGATCAGAGTATACCAGAGAATACCAGCAAGCCATCACTTTTTGGCATGGAACCTGAAGATGAAAAACTGAGTAATGTCGGTCTTGTGACATCTAAAAGTACTGTCCATAACCCTTTTGTGGAACAAGACCGGTTGTTGGATCCTTATGGTATTGCAAAAATGAGATTATCTGAACTGGTCTTTGGTGCAACTTACTTGAATGTTTCTGTTCCAATCCATTGCTGCGAAAGTCCAGATGCTACAGAGTATCACTCCTATGGCAAGAGTGGCTCAGGAGGTGATGGACAGATTACTCCATTACCAGTAGGACATTATTTAGACGCTCAGTCTCAGCTTAAGGTAAGGGTAGACCTGGCAGTGCCACTTTCTTCTGAGACTGTGGCTCCAGATTGTCCTTATGGACGTATCATCTACATTCTTGATCATAAGAACAACAAGTTGTTTCAAGATGTTATAACAAAGATAACAGAAATCAACTGTCGAGCTCTGGACCTTAATCCTGACCCAAAAAATCTATCCTTGGATGTTCTTTCTAGAGTGTGTTTAACAGAGGATCAGAAAGATGACACGTCACTGGATATTCTAACTGGAATCCATATCATGGATGGAGACATTCACCTCTTTGTTTTAGAAGGTTTGAGACAAAATGCTGTGAAAGAATTGTGGGAGACTGTACCAAACAGGTACAAATTATTGTTAAAAATCCCTGCATATTTCATACCGTATATGTGGAGATTGTCGCTTATGTCTGTCGATTGTTGGTTTTCAGTGTTGTCTGGAATTGGATGTGTGGATACAAATAGACCACAAAGGGTAAAGGGGTTGTGAAAGTATTGGTATTGATAGGCTTATCCTTAAAGGGAACTGTCAGGTCAATTTGGGACACTAAACCACCCACACGTCCATATGGACCTGGGGTTTAGTGTCCCAAATCACCCTGTTATAACGCAATCCATGGCCGCATTAAAAATAAAAAAGCTTTATACTCCCCCTGCCGCTGTACTCCCCGCGCCTGCGCAGTTCTTCAATGAAGCCGAGGAGTACACCTCGGCTTCAGTGCGCATGCCCCACAATTATGAAGTGAAGCCGGGGTGTCCATCTTTGGCTTCACTAAAGAACAGCGCAGGCACCGGGAGGCGTGCCTCATGAATAAACCGGACCGATCTCACCAAACAGCGTTGATCGGACCCTTATCTAGGTAAGTGTAAAGGTTTTTTATTGTTAATGTGCCTGCGGATTGCATTAAAACAGGGTGATCTGAGACACTAAACCCCAGGTCTATAAGGACCTGTGGGTGGTTTAGTGTCCCAGATTGACCTAACAGATTCCCTTTAAGGTAGGTTATCAATATCAGATTGGTGGGGATCTGACTTAATGGAGCTGAACAGCAATACCTCCGTACAGCTACTATGTATGGAGCTGGTCTGTACACTGTTCTGTATTAGCAGTGGCAGCTACTGTTTTGTGGAAGTCCTGGGTGTCGAACACCGACTAATGTGATATTTATTGATGGGCTACCCTAGCGATAAGCCATCAGTATCTAAGCCTTGGATAACCCTTTTAAGATAAAACCTTGTACCAGGCTAAAGGGGTTATCCAGCAGGATAAACTTTTTAGGAAAGGTGTGTTATGTGTTAAAAAAACAAAAAAAAACCCATAATATTATTCCCCTCACCCCTCATCCCCTGCTGCAGTTTGCACACAATATGGGTCACTACTTGTCTCTGGTTCCTGGTTCTGTTTCGATACAAGAAGGGGCAGAAAGTGCCCAGTCAGCCAGTTACTAGCCGCAGCAGTGATGGGTGAACTGGTCATTTTTTGGTATTCCTTGTGGGTCAAACAAAGAACAGGTAGAAGGTATCAGCGAGGATCTAGTAAACATTACAATGGTAGCAGTGGGGAATCTGTGATGTTAACAAAAAAAAAAAAAAATTTCTGACCAATTTCTAAAAAAAATAAATAAATCTGTTGGATAACCCTTTATTGTCTGTAATAACAAATTATAGTGATGTATATTATATTTATATGTCTAATTATTATTATTTTTTTTTCCCCAGATTGGTGGAACAGAAGGGAAAGCTGGAGATATTGTACAATTCAGAAATGGCTTTTCATGAACGTTTATACAAAGATCTTGGCGTTTTGGTGTGTCATGTCCATCTGCATGAACCCCTTCACTCCATAGTAAATCAGCCACTTCTCTACATCAGAGATATGGTCCCTCCATTGTGCTTTCAAGCTTTGTCCAGGTAGACAAACTTCTTAGTTATTGTTATTTCATTTCTTTATTTTAGAAACCAATATTATAAAGATTTGTGATAATGTATATGTACCTCAAAGGGCCATTGTCTTCTGTAGTAAATCAGAATTTAAGGCTATAGCCAGAATTTGATGATAATCCTACTTTTATTTAGACACTTAATGTGTTGCTGTGGAGGCCAGTTTTGTGAACGTGCAAAACAGGAAGTTTAGCCATATTGGTGACATCTCATGTTAAGGGGATAGTTGGTTGTCACTTTCTGGAAAGCTCTGACAGCCAGTATGGCTTCACATGCTCTAGTTTTGTGAAAAAAGGCACCGTAGTAAATCTGAAAAAGAAGATAACATTATTAGCAAACCATGGCTACTTTGGGTAGTCCACTGCTGTGGTGAGGACAAGTTTACATGGAGTGGTGGTAGAGCATGCACACTGTTCTTTCTGGACGAGAACAATCCCACTGGTTCTGCAGCTCCCATAGAGTTGTGTGGACTAACTGTATGCTGGACTACCACTCCATAACAAAACCCTCTTTGTTGTGGTAGGATGAGCTGGAGGGTCCCTGGTTCTATTGATCAGTGAAGTCCCAGCAGCTACACCCTACTGATCCTACACTGACCATCTACCCACTGGGTTACTAGTAAGCTGTAGATGACAACATAGACACAGAATGAACTTCACATCATACAGCATTGTGAAATGACTGTGGTTATCTCTGTCTCCATATTGTTTCCATTATTGTATTTTTTAGGTTGGATTATATCTGTAGTGCTAAAAAGTTACGAGATGTCATTCAGGGCGACCTCCTGCCTTCAGTAGAAATGATTCACCTTCTGAGTCGAGAATTTGGAGTTCCACTGAATCTAGGAGATTTGTTTGCAGATACAGAACCCACTTTCAATAAAAAGCCGATTATTTCAGAAAAAGAAGACAGAAGTTGGAGATGTCCTCTGCATGTACCTTTAGATAATGTTAATGAACCGTACATTCAGTTGAAGAGGGATACTGAGAATAACCAGTCCAAAGATCATGTACAGGTGCAGAGACAGACAAAATACTAACTTTTTCATGTTGACATTTACCAATGCAGAATTTTCTTCATCCTTAAAGGGAGTCTGTCACCAGAACCTAGCATAATAATCCAGCCCAGGAAATAAGCTCTTTGGAGCAAGGAGGGCGTTGCTGTCACTCCAAAGAGGTAAGTGGCAACCACCTCATTGCTCCAAAGACCTAATTTGCACATTGAGAAAAACAGTGATATCTCAGCATCAGAGGCACCAACATTGTTTGATTCAGGTGACCCTAACCTATCTGTGAGCAGAGTTGGGTTCTGGTGACAGACTCCCTTTTAAACTTTTGCTTGTTTTTGTTATGGAGAAAAACTTTATAATGCTCAAAATTGATATATTACATTGCATGTAACTTTTCCAGCCAGACAGGATCTTGGATATCATTATTACTGATGATTTGCCGAAATTGCGCAGAATGTACAAGTAAATCATACACATCTTTATTTAACCGTTTTCCAACTGTCCTTTGATTATATTCGTCCAACAGCCAGCAGATAAGGGTGGGTTCACACCTGCGCTTCAGTCTGTCCGTTGCCAATCCGAGAGAAAATCTCGGTGAACAGGATTAGCATCGGATACAGACAGGTCAGCGACGCATTGGTTAAAAACCAATTAATTTGAATGGGTTTTGAAAGTAATGTGAGGGTGTCCGATTGTACCCTCTGCGCTGCGAAGCGGTTTTTTTTCCTCGGAAACAAAGTCGGACAGGCAGGACTTCGTGTCCGAGGAAAAAAAAACTTTCGCAGCGCAGAGGGTGTAAGCGCACACCCGCGCATTGCTTTAAAAACCCATTCAAATGAATGGGTTTTTAACCAATGCGTCGCTAACCTGTCTGTATCCGATGCCAATCCCGTTCGCTGAGATTTTCTCTCGGATTGGCAACGGATGGACTGAAGCGCAGGTGTGAACCCACCCTAACTCTACAAGGACATACTGGTACGTCCTTGCAAAGTTTGCAGCTGCACAGAATCGTGCCAGAGCAGGGAGATAGCTGTCAGTGACAGCTGACCTCACCGGAGGTAACGCAGCGACGGTTAAATAGCCTGGTCTTGTAGTGGTTGATTAATACATAGGAAAACCATATAAAATAAATCATGAAAAATTGAAGCCAGAACCTGCAAAGATAGGTGAGGAAATGTCAGCATAGAATCAATGCAAAATAAACAGATAATGTGTATTATCTGCTGCAAGTCGATTTTTCTTACTGATGACGTGTCCACTGCATGGGTCATCAGTATGTGATCTGTGAGGGTCCGACATCCGGACCCAGCACAGATCAGCTGTTGCAGCAGCCTGGGAAAGCTGCTAGTGGAAGGGCGGCATGTGCAGCACCACTTCTATTCAAGTAACAGGAGCGCTGCAGCAGCTCAGTCTACTGCATAGTGGTGTTTTTGGGGAACTGCAGAGCTGCTCCTATGGCTTGAGTAGGATCGGCTCTGCCCATCTACTAGCAGCTTCTAACACCCAGATGCTGCTTCAATAGCTGATCTGTGCGGGATCTGGGTGTTGGACGCACACAGATCATATACTGATGACCTATCTACTGTCACATCAGTAAGACTTGTCAAAAGATGTGGGGTATGTGCCCTGCATGACTGTACAGTCCCATAGGAATTTCACAAACAGCATTTCAAATAAATAAGGGGAACAGCCTTAGAGGGGCCACCGTCTCTTGTTACTACTAATCAGTTGTGAAGAGGAGTCTCTGGCACCAATTATATGTTCTGATATGACACTAAATAGAAAACTAGAATGTAGTGCTGGGTTTATCCCCGTAGATTTGTTTCACCTACAGTGGGGGTCAGTTTGGTTCTGCTGAGGAGTCTCTAATTTTGACAGATATGGTGAAGTTTGTAATAGAAACCACAAAGGTTTTAAGTCTTTGCTGTAAGTTAAAAATCACTTCTTTTATTTATAGATGAATATTAACCATGTTTGGCAAATGAGCAGAAAGGTTAAAAAACCTAAAGCCGAGTCCGTGGAGATTATTCCTGTTGATGGGATGACTGTTCATAATTACAGCTCGCAGCCACTCAATTCTACAGAACTGGCACTACGCATTTTACGACAGAAAATGGCTGAGGTCAGTTTCCATAATGTGAACAAAAACCTTTATTTGCATGCCAGCTATTAGGTAAGTATTCTTTTGTAGATCTATATTTGCATTTTTAGGCTTGTTGAGTACAAGCTGGTGGCTGTAGATGTGCTTAGCTGGTTATACCCATCTTGGCAAATCACTGCTGAGATAGGAATAAACCCTCCTAAGTCCCAACCGCTAAGGTAGGATTTACGAGTTGTGTAAACCGTGAAGCAATGTGAGCTTCACTGTTTCCGTATCTCACATTTACAGGGTACAGGAGGAGGAGTGCTGTATTCCTATCTGGGAATAGCCCTTTAAATTAAGGCAAGAAAACATTGTGGTGAGCATATTTTCACAGGGAGCTGCAATTTCTTTCTCAAAAGGTTCCATATTTTATAATATTTCATTTCAAAATGAAATTCAATATCAATTCAGTACAGTACAGTAGCTCTTCATATTGGCATATAGAAGAGGGATCTAATAGGGAAACCTTTTTTAGTTTTCTATTAGGAGCAGAGGGACAGGGTTTTTCTTTGAGACCTCTGATTTGACATTGCAGAGGACCTTTCATGTCCTTTTACATTGGCTGTGTTATATACCGCTAGAAAGTGCTTTGAACTGACAGCAGGGATATCCATACTGAAAGTAACAGCACCAATATCTCTGCAACTGGGACAGATACCAGGAAAGTTGACCATGCGCTGAATTCAGCACAACCTCAGCTTTCTAGTGGTATATAACACTGCTAATGTCAGAGGACATGAATGGTCCTCTATAATACAGTTAAAGAGTATTTTCTGCATTTTCTAGCAGTTACCCCCCTGCAGGCTCTATCTTTAATATGCAGTTTTTGCTGAGTTAGTGGCTTAAGACTACCTACTATAATGTCTGCCATACACATGGAGAAAATAAGATATTCTGCTCCTAAACTCTCACTCAGAATCAGCAGCATCACCATGTAGGGAATTATAGAGAAGTACTAAACAGTATTTTTGTGAATCCAGTAGCTGTGAGACAGTAAAAACATTTAGGGAAAGTTCACACTGAGTTTTATGCAGACTGATAAAATCTGCTTCAGGAATTAGGAAGATAGACGCATTTTTTTTTTCTTCCAGTACACTGTTTTGGGGATGGGCCTGGAAAATCCGCTTCAAAGAAACGCTAGAGGTTTTTGATGCAGTTTTTGCAAAAACCATGTCAAAAAACTGGCAAGTTTTTGCCCACCTCCCATTCATTTCTGTGGGGTTTGCAAGGTGGAATCCGGCTGAAAGTGGGCCATGATGCATTTGTTTTCCCCAAGCTGAAAAAAAACAAAACACCTAGAAGATAAAACCTGCTACTGACTCCAATAGAAATGAATGGGAGACTTTTTTTGAGCTGGATTTTGAGGCACATTCTGCCTCAAAATCCACCTGCACAAAACTCAGTGTGAACTTACCCCTACTGTTGGCTGCAGAATTATGTCTGTGTGTGTATCTCTCTGCTTTTCCCTCTCTTGGCTCCTTTCCTCTGCCTAGACTTCTGTGTGTACATGTAATGTGATACATCTTGGGAGAACAAGAAATATTCAGCAGAGATATCAGAGTGAATGTCAGTTTAGGAGAGGGAGAAGAGGAGGAAAAGAGCCTGATAAATGGAAAAACTCTGGTTAAGTTATATTACAAAGTTTCTTGTTTTTTTTTTTATTTTACTTTATATCCACTTTTAATATTGACTATTCAGAATTTATTGAAAAGTTATTGGCCATTTTAGATAACTTTATATCTGTTTTTCTTTTCTCACAGGTGCCAAGCCACAGATACACGTACTCTCTAGATTACCAGTCAGCTACTGTCAGTCCAGTAGATGTAGTACAGGAACTGAAAAACCGAGCTGCAAAGTCTAGAGAGGAATGGATGACACCAAGTGGTTTCCTGTATCCAGGATTCAGAAGCAGCATTGAATGCAACAAACACCCCAAAAAACCAGATGATGCTCGGATCCTGGAGTTATCCAAGGTATATAATAGTAGAGTCACACAGTTGTGTTCTTTCTGTTCTATTTCTGAACGCATACTTTGCAGCATTTTTCCACGATTCCCTTAAACTTTTGTACAGTATTGTAGTTGATAAAGTTGGGTGAAGACTCAAGTCCTTCCTATTTACCTTCCAATGTTTATCCAGAGGAGGGCAAAAAAAAACCCCCAAAAAACCCATGAGGCGGATGTCAATTGTCAACATCAGGGGGGAAAAGGGATCTGGTACTGATATATTCAACATGCTTGATCCTTTCTCCAGATATCATCTGTGAGCGGAAACTTGGCAGGCCCATATACACATAAGCTAGTTATCTGGTCCTGCCAAAATCATCAGGTTTGGCTGGATTTGCTTTAATGTGTATAGGTAAAGTATTTTTTTGGTATAGATACAAGCACACGTCACTTTGGAGCAGTCCAGTGTCATATGCTTTTTAATACGCCCTTTTCAGTGCCTTTTTGTTGTACCTAAGGGATGAATTATAGGACACCTTAGAGGCAATAGCATTAAGATTTGTGTATTATTTATGGCCGTATCTCCGTACACAGTAGAAAACAATAAAAGTTATTTTCTTAACACCCATAAAACAGAAAGGTCAGCTCTGACAGCCAAATAGTTCTTGATGTTTTTAATTAGCTTTTAATGGAAAGTGTCAGCTCCCCATCTCGCTCTCTGAAAGGTCAAGCTGAGAAAGTAAATACCTATGTATGTCTTCTATTGCAGGCCTGGAGAGAAAATATTCTACATGCAAACACCCTCCTGCCCACGCTCTCCCGGGACCACTGGCGTTGGGCAAACCGCCACATTGACTTTGAGCTGTATAAGAAGCCTTGTGAGAGGAGTTGTGTGTCCGCCCCAGTCCCTGTCCATATTACAGGTGAATCTCTTACTTCTTACTTCCATAGAGAGACACTTTCCTAATTACATGTACAGCTCATTGTAAATGCCGGCACAGTTCTGTTCCTTCAGGACTGATATCATTAGCATGCCTTATTACTGCTCTCATGTAATTAACAGCACCCCGGAAAATTAAGCCAAAAACACATCTATCATTTGACTGGCAGAGCCGATATATTTAGACGTGGCTAGACCTCCCTGGAGCGCTCAGTGTGCAAATGAACAAAATCTATGAGATTGTGGAGTAGCTGTGAAATGGCTGCAGGGGAAAAGTCTACACAAACAGGAGACGTAATAAAGAACGCACAGCCTCAGCCTGGCAGAAGGAATATTGAGAGCTGGCGCGTTCTCTCGTCTTTTATATAACATTTGTTAATCTTAGCTTCAGACTTTTTTGCAGCCTGGTTTGTCAAATGTATTGCAAAGCAACAGTGGGCATAGACTGCAGGATTACACAGAAAGTAGTGCAAGCAACTAGACAGAATTTCAATACAGCGAAACTTCTTATGGCTAAAATTAGCATAGAAAACATGGTATTTTAAGGAAGTCAGCCTCTCAAAAAAGTATACAAAAGGTAGGTTAAAGTGTCTAATTGAGTGAGTAAACATGTAGAGCCGCCTAAAGACAAAAACAATGCTTGACATCAGCATACAGAAGCCAGGCCCAGACTAGGACTAATAAAAGAGCTGGGGTACTGTGCACAAGTTGCCCCAGTCACACACATAGGTGGCCCACTCTGTTTCTCTGTTCCTGTGGTAAACCTTCCCTTTCCGAGTTCATCAGTCTTTGGCCACAGCATGGCTTCCTTCTATATCTTGGTGCTCAGCATGGCATCCCCTCAAAATCTTGGTCACTGCCTTTATTCCCCACACTCATTCCTGGTCCTTGGCATGGCTCCCCTCTCATTCCTGGTCCTTGGCATGGCTACCCTCTCATTCCTGGTCCTTGGCATGGCTACCCTCTCATTCCTGGTTCTTGGCATGGCTCCCCTCTCATTCCTGGTCCACGGCATGGCTCCCCTCTCATTCCTGGTCCACGGCATGGCTCCCCTCTCATTCCTGGTCCACGGCATGGCTCCCCTCTCATTCCTGGTCCACGGCATGGCTCCCCTCTCATTCCTGGTCCACAGCATGGCTTCATTCTCATTCCTGGTCCACGGCATGGCTCCCCTCTCATTCCTGGTACTTGGCATGGCTCCCCTCTCATTCCTGGTCCACGGCATGGCTTCATTCTCAATCCTGGTCCTTGGCATGGCCCCCCTCTCATTCCTGGTCCATGGCATGGCTCCATTCTCATTCCTGGTCCTCAGTAAGGTTCCTCTCTCATTCCTTTCCTTTAGCGTAGCTTCCCTTTCTATTTTCTTCCCTAACTTCTACCTTGACATCTCAGTAGCAATTTGCCATCTGCCTTGTTCTGCTGTCACACGGGCTGTTCAGTGCAGCAAGACATGTACTTACACCCTCCCCTTCTCTGATAGCCTCCCTCCTACTCCTATGGTCATTTATGGTGCTGAAAATCCCCCTCCTGGGCTCTGCCTCCTGAACCTTTTGTTTCCTGACATCATATTTTGAGGGTTAGTCTGCAGACCCCATACACATAAGATAGCTGTCCGACTTTGTATGGGGGTCTTTAGATAATGTGGCGCAATGCTGTCAGCTTTTCTTCCCTGCTGTCCCTTGTCAGTCTTCTGCTCACTCTGCTCCACCACTGCAGAACCGATTAACAGTCCATGCAAGTCTAATGTGTGGATTTTGAATAGGAATTCCAGTTGCAAAAATTAACAGGGGGGGGGGGGGTCTTTGTTAGGAATAAGAGGTGGTCTGCTTATCCAGGAGCAGGTTCTATAGAGTGGAAAAGAAAGTCCATCCCAATTGTTGTAGAAGGGGTGGGTGGTCTTCTGTAGGCTGCTCACGTTAGTTGTAGTTATTCTGTATTCTAACAGATATATATATCAAGTTGTAGATGAAACTGGTCCTCCAAGGATACACCAAGTGAATGTCCATGCACTGCAGTTAGTTCATATGACAAGGACTGATGCATATTTTTCTATATATACATCATAGTTTGCATTAAGTTGCACAATCAACATGTATAAGTGAGTAAGTGAACAACATGTATTTATTTCTGACATGTTCTCTCTCATAGATGATACATTGCAGGAGGAACCTATAGGAACTGTCCAACCTGCAGATATCAAGCAGAAAATGAGATTCCACCGATGTTTGCCACAGACAGAGCTGACTGCACAGGGATCTCATGCAAGTAACCAGCTGAGCAGACTCGAGGGACTGTTAAAAGATAAAGAAACCAAATTGTCTCTAAGGAAGGCTGGTATAAAGGTGGGAGATACTTGGCCATTGTGCATTAGGGTGGATTCACACTCAGCAGATATTGGGGCGTTTCCTGTGATTGAATATCCGTTCCATCCCTTTGTTTTGGTGACAAGCACACGGAATTCTGCAAGTGCCATTTAGATGAAATACAATTTGCTTTATGTGAATTTTGGACAACCCCTTTAAGCTAAGACTCCAAGGCAACTTTTAGTTGAGTGATGGTCACAGTAATAGCCTCCATGTTTGTCAGTGGGGAATTATTTACCTGACATGTTATCACTTGGTTGGAATTGTTGCTCTTAGTTGCCTGGGACTATTTTCCACCATAGTAAACCATTGAGATTTTACTGCATGATTCTTAATGCAGTGTTTGTGTTTCCAGTTAGGACTTTTATTGTATTGCATTTTCTCGATTAAAGTTTACACCATTGTTTACTTGAGATGCTAAATTCATGTTAAGAAAAACAAGACGGATTATCAGATTACCGAGGAATCAGGTTACATACTACTGAGAAGGGAAGGGAGGAAAAAGCAAGTGAAAAGTTCTGTGTCTCACTCCAGTGTTGGAGTACTGCTGTATGGTGTCCTCCTTGCTGCTACTACTTGTGAGGCTTTTCTACAGACAGGTGGGTGGGCAGGATCTCCTCCTCTGTGTGTGCAGTGCTTAGGAGACATCATAGCTGTTAGTATCTACCTCCTCATACAGGGGAAAACTGATCATTACAGAGCTCACAGAGGGTAAAGCTTTTGTATATAGTGGCCAAAAATCAAGTTACTTCGTTTGTACATAGAAATCACCTGAAATGACTGGTACGCGTTCTCTCATTCCCTTCAGTGCATTATATGTATTGTTCTCAAGAAGGTTTTCTACTTTGTGGCATTATTTATATATGTATGGGGAACTAAGACCTCCTGCAATATATTTCTTATCTTTGGTAGCCCATACCAGCGTTGGCCGTAATACCAAAGTCTGAAAGTGATGGAAACAAAATAGGGATCAACGGAAAGGGATTTATTCCAGGAGAACTGAAAGATCACAGCTTGAAATGGACCGACAATGTAATTCCCTGCCGCAACATGAACCATGAGATATTCCGAAAGCTGAGAGGGAAAGACTTTACGTAAGTTCAGATGACGGCCTTGATACCAGATGACTCTACAAGATGATCAGTCGCACCTTCACTTCTCTTATCTTCTATTAGATGTTATGTCTGTCTGTATGGCCCCAGGAGCTTACAGATGACTTACAGATCAATTATTGCAGTGTTTGCCCAGGTAGAAAGGCTCATGAGTATTTTCCTGGATGAAATAGTATCTGCATGTATTGGGACATGTGGGATAGCATTGTTTGAGAATATTTGGTAGTTATAATCCTCAGCCTGCAAAGTAACCTATGCAGTGAGTGAAACCTCTCCAGAAGACCTCCCCTTACCCAGATCCACATTTTTTTCTGGATTTTCAGTTTTCCATGTTAGCCATCTTCTTTGAAAAGTCTGCCACCTTACAACTCCACTTTTAATGCAAATTTTTGCCAATTGTCTCAAAGAGGTTTCACGGTATTCCGAAAAACACTATTATGTCCAGGTATTTTAACTATTCCATTATTTGTTTGTGATCTGGAGGGTCGCTGTAAGTAATAAGTAATTCAGTTTTAATGGTTGAGATAAAGCTGTTTTAAATGGAGTCTGTCACCAGGGTGCAGCACAGTGAATGTAAGCCCTTTTTCCCCACTAAAATTTGTGTCTCTGTTACCAAACTATGTTCCACACTGTTCTTTGAGTGATTTGTGTTCTTGCTTTCTCTCCAGTGTATTAGAGCAGTGTGGGAAATAGCAAGTTGGAGCAAAAGCACCGCCCTCAGTGCTCCAATCTGCTCATTAGCATATTGTGAAATGAATGAATATCTCTGCAGACTGTGTTATACTGGTGGAGCTGAAAATGGGTGCAGATTAACCCCTCAGATTCCATGGTCAAGATCGACCACAGCATCTGTGTGGTTAGATGGAGGGAACCCTTTCTCTCACCCCCTTTGACCCCCCAAGTGGTGAGATTGTGGGGTTCCATTTAACAGCTTCCTAACTGACATTTACAGATGTGTAATAGGCCTTGGCGTAATACACATAGACACTAATGTACTATATACATTATAGTATGTTGTATAGGGGATCAATCATTCCCAGGTTCTCAAGTCCATTTGTGGGACAGTAATTTAAAAAAAAAACCTATTCAGTATCACAGCGCGCGTATAAGTGTGAACAATCAAAATATGTTATTTATTGCGTAAAGTCAATGCGAAGCTCAAATTAATATGCTTTGGTCACCTCCCCCCCAAAGGGATTAAAAAAAAAAAATTTACATACTAGAAAATTGTCCCAAAAAAACCTCCAGAATGTGTCCAAAAAGAGCCCTCACGTAGCTATGCAAATGGGAAGGTAAAAAAATGTATTTTCTCAAAATGACTTTTTAATTAGAAAATGTAGTAAAACAATAAAACTGACAGAAATACGGTATCGCTATACTCATAAGAACCTACTGGAAAAAGTCCGCCATTCCATTTGTAATGCAGAGTGAACTCAAAACATATTGACAGAATTGTACATTTTTTTCACACGGACCCCCAAATAGTTAACAGAAGCCAATCTAAACATTATATGTACCCCAAAAATGAGCAACCTAGCCTGTGTCCTTAAAACATTAATAGAATAGGTGTTTGTTCTCCTCCATACATTGTTCTGGTCATGTTCTTGTTACTCCTTTATATCTACAAGTGGTTTCTCATCTGCCCTGAATATTTACATGCATGTCCTCGGTTCTTGCAGGTCTAATATTACCGACCATTCGGTCCTGTACAAGAGGAAAATCAAGGATTTGTGCAAAGAGGAGAAACATTCCTTCATCCTCTTACAGTCTGGACAATCCAAAGCCAATTCAGCACCTAAGATGGCGGATGACATTAGGAATGTTATTCAGATCCAGAGCCACCAAGGATTTCTGCTTCATATACAGTAGTTGGAGACCCTCGGGCCAGATAAGAATCAACTTTCTCAATAAAATCCTATGTCATCTCAAGCCAGGCTATTTAGTCATGTGTTATGTGAAAGACTGACAAGGGGGACATCACTGACGGACTGTAGTAACTGTTACTTTAGGTTCAGGTTCACGGTTATGGTTTATACAGTAAGCAGGCACAGTACATAAATGTCTGATAGATGGGGGTCTCACTTCTGGGATCTGCACCTATCTCTAAAATAAACCCCCCCTCAAACTCTGTCCCCAACAACAGTGATATCCAGACTCTCAACGGTGGTTGGGTTTTCTGGAGAGAAGCCAAGATCACTGAGTTATGTAGTCGCACAACTCCCATAGAAGCAAATGGGAATTACAGAATCCACATAGTACAGTGATCTGCGCTGTTTCTACATCTTACAAGTTACTGGGGAGGTTTGTTTTAAAGACAGGTGCGGGTAAACCCCTTTAAATGATCATTAACTTTTCAGTAAACATAAAGGAATAGTACAGGCGAAGAAAGTTTGCAAATAAAAAAATGTCGTTTTCTGGTGTTGCCAGACTTTGCTGCTGCTCCCTTTCCCTCGGCTACACTGACTTGGTCACTGCTATATCTGTCTTGAGATGAACTACAGAGAAAGGGAGAGAGAGAGGAATGAGCGCAGGAGATAAGAGAAGAAAGACATGCTTAGGGTAATGCTGGAGCTAAGTAGGAGGTGCAGTGGACTAGTGTGTGAGATAAATCAGTGGGAATCTTCATGTATTCTGAGGTTAAAGGGGTTATCCAGGACCTTACTATTGATGACCTATCATTAAAGGGACGGTCCAGGGTCATTAAAATGAAATGCATGCTTCATGGGAGGGCCAGAAAATAAAAGCACTGGTACTTACCTACATCTTCCCCTCTGTTTCTGAGCTGGGACAGTTGTTACTGTTGCCATTGGCTGCAACAGTCCCATGGATGTGATGTACAATACTGCTGTATACAAACGGTGGTGATGGCCGGCCCAGTGCATGTATGTCCTAAGGTATACCCCTTTTGGTGCAAGGTGGTGGTATTCCTCCACAATCACTTTGACTTTCCTTGAATTCTTGGCCCCCAGTTGTTTCTCCTGGGGCTTGTCGATGACATGGTATAAGGTTACTAAGATGAGACTTGTTTTCGGTTTATTTTGTGTAAGGAAATAATTATGTCCTTAAAGGCAATGACCCACATTGGTATACTTAGCTCCAGCTTGTCATGTCTGTGGGACAAATTGTACTTTATGGTACCATTTAATATTCCATATGATGTACTGGGAAGCTGGAAAAGAAATTCAGAATGGGGTGAAATTGGAGAAAAACTGCATTTATGCAACTTTCTTACGGGCGTTGTTTTTACGCTGTTCACTGTGCAGCCTATATGACATGTCACCTGTATTCTATAGGTTGGTATGATTTCAGAGATACCAAATTTATATAGTTTTTTTAATTTACATTTTAACCCCTTAAAGAAAAAAAATAATTCTGGAAGTTACACCAGTAACTTTTTTTTATATTTCCATATATGGGGATGGATAAGGCATCTTTTTTTGTGGGACTAGTTGTACTTTTGGGGAATGTCTGATGTTTTGATCACTTTGTATTCAAATTTTTATGGGAAGCAAAATGGGGGGAAAAAAAATTTGGTGTTTTTTTTTTTCCCCCTCCTGCTTGTAGATCAGGCGTTTTAGGACGTGGGGATGTATATAATATGTTTATTTATTTATCTTTATTTTAAATCTAGGGTGGGGGGTGATTTGAATTTTATTAGCACCCCCCCCCCCCCCCCAATCCTTTTATTGCAGTTCCCATAGAGTGCAATACAACTGTAGTCTATGGGAGATTTGCTACATGGCCATTGAGGCTGGTCACAGACTCTCAATGCCCACAATCAGAGTTCATTAGCTCCGGATTTCCACTGAGACCCTGTAGCAATGGTGGCCGCCATCTTTAAAGACCCAACATCAGCTGTAATATTACAGCGAATGTCAGAAAGGGGTTAAAGGAAGAAGTGTAATATTCTCCATAATCTAACAATTCTTGAGGATCCTTTCTTCTTACTGTTATACCGTTTCTCTGATATTCTTTAGCACATACAACTCTCTCTAGTAAGTGCTCTTTTTCAGTGTTATGTTTTGCCAAAGACCAGGAAATTTTTCCATAGCTTTTATACTAGAGCAATCCAGTGTCTCAAGGTCAAGAGCCCTCTATCATCTTGGCCATCTAAGAAGCACAGAGGATTTAGTATGCGATGAGACAACGCGTCCCATGAGAGGAACCTCATGAGGCCTTCCACATCAGATAAGGGGAACGGCATGAAAGGAAACTTATACAGGTCTGTATAATATTTATTTCTGATAAAAAAAAAAAAAATCAGTTCTATAGGAGAAAAACTGTATCAAGGCAGAGCAGAGAGGTCTCCCCTATAGCACACAGAACAAGGCGTAGGTTTGCCTGAGAGGAGAGTTACCATAGTGCCTGTAAAAGGCGGCAGAGAAGGCGAAGACCATCATCACCAAATAGGCCTCTGCCTCCCCTTAACACCCAGCCTGACGTTCTGCCTTCAGAGATACCTGTATTGATCATACAGTATCTTACAAAGAGAGTACAGTGTTGCTCCATGAAAATATATAATGAAATGTGAGGGGTGTACTCATTTTTGTGAGATACTGTATTTGTACTCCCCACCTCTGTAAGACAGGCCCAGGACTCACCTGTAACATTTCACATTGTGTTACAGACCACAACTGCGTATGTTATTCTGTGCTGCAGAAATTGAAGAATGTCTGTGTGTAAGTGTCCTTCACCCTAATATCACAAGGTGTGTTAATATTTTACATTATTGGAGCACTAAATAGATGCATCTTGTTATGCTTGTACCTCAAATTCTGAGAGTCTTGGCAAAACCTCACTTCTCTAGTCTTACTATATGTATATGTCATATGTGTGCCATACACCTATCTTGTCTACAGGGGTCCCTGAACAGATTTTGCAGTCATTAACAATGCCGAATTTGTGGACCATGCGTGGTTTTCTACATTTGTCTATGAGAATTCTGAAAGTAGGACTCATGGCGATACATACACAGTTAATGCCATCCTAACCTCCTACATTAACCCTCTGTTGTCTGCAGAGTTTTATGCAGCTTTCTCTGACGACTGATTTTTTTCTTCTCAGTAACATCAAGAGAGATCCAGGATGATTCCCCCAACACTGAACACAGATTGAAGAGTGGATCATCATGGACAAGATAAGGTGAATCTTAGCTTGAAATAATCACCATTTACCCTATCATCATGTAGTCTGAAGACCTGATCACATACAGAATGTATAATACCATATGTTTGGGATAAATGGTCTCCCATGTTAACAATGCAAGCAGGTGCCTCCATTTGCAGCTTATGTTTTTCTTAAGTGGAGAATCCTTGCCCAGGTCTGCATCAGGCTCTATGGCAGAAGGGACTCCTCATTTTCAGGTGCTGTCCTGGGTGGTAAGTTCTACTTTGAACTCTGTGCCCTGAGGACAGAAATAAAGAGTTGAATCCAGTGGTGGAGTGCAGAGCTCTGTGCTCCACTATTCAGACCTTGACTAATGCTGTCCTTTTTTTGTAATCCAGATTTGCAACAGGCAGATACCAGGCGCAGATATGAACACAGCATAAGCTGCAATGCTATGAGCCGAATTTTATTTATTTTCAATATCTTGTGAACTTTCCAGGCCCCAATTTTACCAGTCACACCATTGGACCTCCTGCTATGGAGAAGGGACTAGTTTTTGTATAGCGTGTAATCCTACAAGTCCCAGCATTCTCTTACTATCCAGGGTCCTCTGTTGCATTTGCCCACATCTCTATTTTCCTTCTGTCCCTCCCCTAGAATTTTGTGCTCCTCTTCCTCTGTCTATATTCCCACCCTCTCCTGGATAGTGTGACCACTTGCAGGAGGTTGCAGTGACTAGAGGGGGCTGGATTACAGAGTTGAGGCTCATGAAAGCATGATCTGCCTGAGATCCTGTGGCATAGGTTTGACTATTCATTTGAATTACCGGTAACCCCCAGCAAATGAAATAGTCAGCAATAGGGCTGGAAATTATGACCTAAATCACAATTAAAGTGGGCACTTTACCTTGATTATAATTAACGATTACTTTAAAGGCCGGGGCCCCACGTGGCAGAAAAAAACATGGCGTTTTACAGTCACAGCAAAGTGCATGGGATTCTAGTGAAACCCATCCCCCACTTTGCGGTACAATATGTGCAGTGGACATATTGTGGTTTTGGAAATCGCAGCATGTCAGTTATACATACGGAAATGCTGGCGGTTTCCCTATAGATATAATGGAAGCAGAAAGTCCACAGAGGAAACCTCTACGAACTTTCTGTGCAAAGTGCTGTGGGTAGCCACGTGGGGCCTTCGCTTCAGTCATTCCCCTTTTTGGACAGGTCACGCCCCCTGTTTATGGCACTGAATTTTGACTATTCAATCTTTTAGCCAGTCAGGGTTGCTGATATGTCAGTAGTTGTACAAAATCCAATGGCTGTATAAGGATGCAAAATAATCAATCTGAGTCCAGTTCACATTGGTTAATTGAGCGAAATGTCAATTATTTTTAATTGGCCTGCCATCCCCTAATATTACAAGGTTTAATACAGATTTTAAAAAGTTTATGAACAATTGTACAAAATTACAGTACACCCCAGCAGCTCTCCATGCTGGTGTTAGCACGTAGTGTAAAGCTATGTGGACATTCTGCAACTTCTCGTGCTACGTCTGGCTCCATTTTCAGAAAGTTCTGTCCAGAGGGTGAGAACAGGTATAAGCGCGGTTTTCTAGGACATGTTTTGCTATTTTCTTAATACCGTCGTCCTGATTTTCTGGACAATCTGATAGGGCGGGGAAAATAAAGAAACAACTATATTAGGTGCAATAGCATGAAAAGGATTGTCAATGGTATGCAAGTGGTGCAGGCACGAGAAGGCACAGCATATAGTGATGAGATCTACCAATGTATTCATACCATGTTTGTGGCTAAAACTATTTGGCATTGGGGCCCCTGTGAAGCCAACATATAAATGTGTAAAGAGAAAAAAAAAAAACTGGGCTGAGTTGCCACTTTTATACATTTTCCAAGATTTTTCTGATACTAGAATTATTAAGGGGAGCTTTATCAAGACTGTCAGTGTCCACAGCCATCTTGAACCTGTACTGATATCTACACCAGCTTCTTGCCATCATAGATTTCAGGAATCATTTATGACAAAACTGGTGTAAAATGATAACCTTTCAAAGAAAGTAGCAAGGGCAGCATAAAAACACCGCAAAGTGCCCTAAGGCCATACAAATGTGTGTCAATGGCACATGCCAGTCTTTATAACTAGAGATGAGCGAAGTTTTCAAAAATTCAATTCAGCAAGTTTGGCGAATTTTCCAATACGATTCTCTTCGATCCAAATTAATTTGCAGCGAATAAACAGCTATTTCCTATCTGCAGAGAGTTGGGG
Source organism: Leptodactylus fallax (assembly GCA_947044405.1). NCBI lineage: Eukaryota > Metazoa > Chordata > Amphibia > Anura > Leptodactylidae > Leptodactylus > Leptodactylus fallax. The sequence goes on from CAMRHE010000017.1 coordinate 441,659, forward strand.
TGGGCGGCAGAATGGCAGAAGCCCTTGGATGTTACGGTCATGTCTTGCTTTCTCTCTATTTCCAGCACAGACAAGTTTTATTCATGTGGCAGGACTGCTAACAAGCAAAGCCACGTCTACCCAATCACATCACTAGAGAACATCATAAATATTCGTTACCGCAAAGCATCAGGAAATCTGGAATTGTGGCGAATCGAAGATTTCCTAAAATTCGGATCGAATTCCACTTCTGCAGCTTCGATTCGCTCATCTCTATTAATAACACCATTGCCAACTCATTCATAAATGTGATGGGGCCATGCTGCCGTAAATCATCTTAAATCTACTACGACTCTCACACCACTTTCAGGAGGTGCAAAGTCGCCAGTTGCAACAGTTATCGTCACAGCTGGTGTTTCCAGGTAGCAAACCCGATGTTTGTGACGCCAGATATCTGGTGTAAAATTAATAAACCTGCCCCAATGAATGCAGTGAACGTTGCTTAGTGGTTTGATCATGGCACACAACTTTGGTACTGTATTAAAGGCATTGACCCATATGATACTGTGACGGCGTATCATAAGGATACACCAACTCATTTTGATCAGTAGGGACCCAAAGGGGCCACAGCACTGGTTTAGCAAGGCGGCTTTTATGTCTTACGTTTTCCCAGCTGAGCCATCATGTAGCAGTTATTAAAGAAAGCCTCAGAGCAGAAGAGATTTGCGAGTAGGACCTAGAGGAGAAGGAAAAGGTACATTAATAGCCACAGCGTAGACAATTTTTCCTTTTATTATATAATATATATAAACCTACAGATCATCAATGAACATGCTATCAATGTCTGAGTGGCCCAATAGCCAGGACCCCCCCCCCCCCTTTGTGTCCGAGAACTAAGTAAATCACAGCATATAGTTTGTCATGCAAAGAAATGCAACACAACCTCAAATCTGATCAAGTCAGACTTGGAAACTAAGTCTACTCCCATGCAAGACATGAATGTGAACTAAATATCTGCTACTTACCTCATGATCGTGGTTGCGTAGGCCGATACTGATAGAACGGCTCGCTCTAGATATCACCGCTGTCATGGCATAGAGATTAATGAGAATATCCGCCACTCTCTTCAGCGCAAGCTGCTCATCCACAATAGTCTAGAAAAACAAAATGCAATCCGTGTAAGTGGACATCACATGATCTACAGAAGACAAAGGGCAAAGTAATCCATGCAACTGAAGATGCCTATGGACCCATTCTCCAAGGCTGCTCAGTCATATTTTACATACACAACAAAAAGGTGTCAAGTATAAAAGCCCAAAAATCTAATGATAGTACAAGTAAGCAGCATAATAATAAATAATAGTAATGCAGTCTGTAAAGTCTAGTGGCCATAGATACGCTCCAAATGTCCAGTGTGTTAGACACGGCAAAAGGTAACTTTTAAAGCCCCCCCCTCTGCCTAACCACCCCCTCACCCCAAAATATTGCAAGCATTTCTTACCTTTCCAAATCGGTACAGCAGACTTTCCACCACGCTGCCAAAATAATGAATATTCTGCTCCAGTTTCTGAGCACTTTCCTATAAATAAAAGTGAAAATCCACGATAGTGTTTGCTAATAAACAAGAAATATTTGAAGGGGTTTCCCACTATAGACGCTTATCCCCTACTGAGAACAGCAGTGTCTATAGTGGGACTGACCAGGGAGCAGGACTGTTAAAATACTAAGTGTAAGTGAATATATTAAATGGATATTCCTATCAAAGAGATGTACCATAAAACATGATCATGAGAATAAGAGGTCACTGGGATTGGCGAGTGCTCGGGGCTACAGTCACTGGCACTTCCTAGCACTTTTAATGGAAGTAAAAACCCTTTAGTGTTATAAATCACTCACTTCAAGGCTTGGGTGCACAACACCATCTTTTCCGGTTAGTCCTAAATTGACTTTCCTCCCAAAAGACATTCCTAATTTCTTGCCAATCATTTCAAAGGCCACTGAAAGACTTCCCTTCTTCAGCTCCCTGAAAGAGGAGGGCACATGCATTATACATGTCACATTACATAGGGAGAATGTAAAGCAGGATTCATAGTACAGGTTTATGCTTAAAGGTTTTTTTTTTTCCAGAGAAACCATCTTTAGGATAGGTTGTCAGTATCTGATTATTTCTATAACCAGGACTCCCACAGATCAGCCAATCATAGGAACAGCAGCCTGTTAAGTGCCACTTCCCCTTCAGTTTCCTGTTTGCAGCTAAGGCAGGGTTCACACCTGTGACTGCACTCTGTTCGTGGTTTATATCCCTGAACCCGCTCAACAAAATGCAGAGAAAAGTCTTGCAAGCAGGACTTTTCTCTGCATTTTTTGGGAGGAAACCCGGCGGACACCACTATAGTCTATGGGATCCACAGGTAACTGCTTTTTAAGCGGGTTAACTTTCTGTTTTTCAGGTCCCCAAGCAGACCTGAAGAATGGAAAGCCGAATGCAGGTAAGAACCTAGCGCTAGTCTCATCCATGTGATGTACAGCGGTGTGTCTGGTATTCAATGAAGCTGCTCCAGTGCTCACCTGATGCTGTGGTCTCCCTAACACAGCTGATTGATGGGGGTGCTGGGTGTCGGATCCCCACTGATCTAATATAGGGGATTTTCCTGAGGATAAATCATCAATTTGTAACTACTGGAAAACCATCTTAGGTTAAATACACACATTGAGTTTTTGTTGCAGATTTTGCTATTGTCTTTTTGAGCCAAAGGAAAGATCAGATTCAAAAGGAAAGAGAAATATAAAGGAAGGATGTATTCTTCTCCTTCATGATGAATTCACTCCTGGCTGTGACTCAAATAGAAAAACTCACAAACTTCACTTAAATGAATTTTAGAATCTTAAACAATTTGCAAATAATTTTTAATCTTCAGTAAAATGTATTATATATTACTTATTATTCTACTGCTGACAACTGAGATGCCCATGTTAACCAAGCTTAGGTGTAGTCACATGACCACTCCGGGTGTTTATGCCCACTTTGTATGATATTCTGTACACTGAATAGGTGACTATATCCCCCTCGCCTGCACCCCATCTGAGAAGCAAAGCAGAATCTAAACCTACTTTACACCTTGTACTAGATGGGCTTACAGGGAGCTGTAAATAGAGGGGAAAGGAAATGATAGGAACTGTAGTCCTTTACATATGTAACCTCTGGCAGCATTAAAACAACTGAGCTGTACAGAGCAAGATAATCAAAATTAACTATGCTAAGTTATGCTGGTATTAGCTCATGATCACTTTTCTGTATTTTGTACAAGTTCGGAACACCAGGTTAACCAAGACTTAGCAGGCTGAAGATTTTTGTTGCTGCATGACCTAAGTAAAGCTTCATGCACACATGCCGATTTGATCAGTATTTTGCATCAGTTTCTTTTAAGAGAAAGTCAGCAGTGGATAAACGTATCTGTCATTTAAGGTGACTTTTCAAGGTGTTGTGTGAACATGAGGAATAACCCTATTTATGGCCATTTCATGATTTCTATAGTTTGCATTTCTCTCTGAGCTGGCGGTGTAGACTAGGTGCCATATACTGCACAAAGTGAGTACAGGAGGAACAGCCCCAGGATTGTGCAGGACATATATAGAGAAGTACTGAAATGTACTAATGTGAATAACGTGCTTTTGGTTGTCCTAGAAAGCTTCTATTCAGCGTCTTGTATCTCCTGCACTTTCTGCTTTCTCCTCCCATTTCTATAGACAGGAATCATCTAAATCATGTGACCTAGAATTCATCTTGAGATGGCAGTATAGCAAGAATGTGAGTGAAAGGCAGTTTATCAGAGTGAGGGGGAACAGCCTGATAATAGCAAAAAGGCATTTATATTATAAAGTTTCTTAGAATCGCCTGTACTATCCATTTATGCAATGACAAAACACAGATGGAACTTTATACTTCTGTTTTGTTGCACCCGGGCTTTATTCTTTTCATATAAACCAAAAAAAATAAAAAATCTACATTGTGTTGTGTTTGATGCAAGTATCTGCTGAATACTGAGCACATTACAATTATCTCACTTACTTTAATTTACCAGTCAAAATCTTTCCTGCGTGCTGCATCCCAGTGAGGGCAATATACATCCGGAGGATTTCATTGGTCCCCTAAAACCAAGGAAGCCTTCATAATTACAATGTACCATATGAATACAATAAGCTGTGTATTAGTTATTCATGCTACTAACAATGGTGAATGTTTAAAGCAAAATATGAAATAAAAAAAAAAAATAAAAAAAAATGATTTAATTCCAAAACTACTACACACACATATTGGGGCAGATTTAATAATACCAGTTTTCGTAGACCGCGAGCTAAAGGCCGTGTGCCTGTAGGAAAATGTAGCTGCTCGTAACTGGCATAAAATTCCCATGTCATTTACGCCAGATTTCTGGCATAATTAATAATTAATCTGGCAAGGCTGATGGCCCTGATCCCTGCACGCCCCCCTTTCGGGAAAGTGGCAAGTGAGATGCAGGAATGAAAAAAAAAAAGTCACAATTTTTAGCGCAAAATACTGGCGTACAAGGCATAATAAATCTGGGCTAGTATGTGTACTTTATAACAAAGCTGTGCATTGCCTGGATGTGACATCACAGGATCTGTATGTCCAAAGGGAACAGTTCAATATAAAACGGATGCGGGCACATCCAGCCTGAGAAAACTCACCTCAAATATAAGGAGAATGCGAGAGTCTCTCACATAACGTTCATATGGATAATCCTTCATGTATCCTAAGCCCCCAAGGATCTGCAGCGCCTCGCTAACACATTGCCACGCTCCTTCAGAACTGAACACCTAACACAAGGAAGGATTAATAATACGATTCTCTATACCAGGTATGGCCAAAAAGTAGAAGTCAGCCAAGTACTAAGGCCAGGTTTACATGGTACTTTAGTACACAGGAACTACATGCAGTTTTTAATTACTACTATGAGTAGGCTTTACATCTTACCTTAACCATGGCGGCTTCAACTGAGCAATCTGGAAACCCTGGCCGGTCCATCATGCCAGCAGTGAGGTATGCCATGCTTTCCATTACATAGGCCTTCTGAGCCATGAGAGCAAATTTCTCCTGGAGAATCAAATGTATAACAAATAATGGGAAGATTTTGACAACAAGTAATAGACGTGGCGGAAAGCCTCCACAATCTGGCACTTCTGGCTGACGTCAGGGTCCACTGATTGGGCCTCAGCGCCACATGGCATTGTGATGCATAGATGCAAGTGTCGCGGCGCCGTGTGATGTCAGCCAGAAGCGCCAAAGACAGCAGAGTGTCATACTGGAGCCCAGCTCATTTCCCCTGGGCCTCCTCTTATTATACTATGTGGTCTGAAGAGACAAAAAACTGAGGAATTGATACAGAAAGTAAATTGGAAAATTGTACAACTTTTCATTATACAAATATTTGCTAAAACTGGACAATCCCTTTAAATGTTAAATTCTAATAACTTCCTCACTTTGCCTTTTCTGATGGCTCTCAAGCTATAGTTACAAAAAGACACCTACACGGGGCTCTCTCTCTGTTCCCTGCTCTTCTAAAGCCTTTGAAAACAACTGCCTTGTGACACCTGTTTTACGGTAAAGCTGTAGCAAAGTCACATCATAAAGATTTAGGGCTAGCGATAAGGACTTACAGTCCCAACAAGAAAAAGATAGTCGCCGGGGCTGAGTATTGTGGATCCAGGGCTGAGTATTGTGGATGGCAGCTGTACACTTACAATACAGAGCTCTGCCTTGTCAATACTACCATAAAGGATTTCAGAGAATACACTCATGAGACTTGACTTACCTGTATTAGTTCAAAGTCGCTGAGCTTCTTGTTAAACTGTTTTCTTGTACAGGCATATTCCGCTGTCATTTCTAGATATTACAAAAACATGTTAAATTTAACACCCGAATCTATTTGAAATAAAGGAGCTTTCTAGGACTTAAGAATCGAAAACCTATATATAGGACACCCAGGATCAGCTGACCGAAGTGGCGCGGCACTCCCCAAGCACTGCTTCCACTTCTTAGGCCATGTGATGTCACATTCATCGGGTCACATTGCCTGATCGCTGCTCAGTCCCATTCAAGTGAATGGGCTGAGCTGTGATATTAAAGCACACCTGTGACACAAATATACGGCACTGTGCTTGGTAAGTAGTGACGGCTGAAACCACTTTAAACAACTGATCGGCCAGGTGCCTGGGTGTCATATACCTGCCAATCTTTAGGATAGGTCATCAATTAAAATGTCTTTGAAAAGCCCCTTTAAAAGTCTTCTTAGTTTCCACATTCAGGTTTCCTGATGCAGTTTCTGAAGCCAAAATCAGGTTTGAAACACAAAGGCTGAAAACCTTCATAACTTCAAAAACTGCATAAAAAACTGAATGTGTAAACACACCTTGATAGCAAATAATCACTACTCACTTGAAGAGGTGGGAAAAGGGGTCCCTGAGTCCGCTTCTGTGAATGGAGTGGGGTAGTACACGTGTGTCCATCGCTCCATTCGTTTGTATAGAAATAATGGGGATGATCTAGGACAGTGATCAGCCAGTCCCATAGAAGAGAATGGTTCACAATGTGTCCCCATTCACATAGGACAGACAGGGGTTCTTATGCTTGTATTCTGTGGGGGTCCCAGTGGTTGGACCTCCCCCCTGTGATTAGGCACCTACCCCTATACTGTGGACAGGGGCTAAATGGTTGCTCACTAAGAATACACCTTTAGGTGTTTTATAATAATTTCTTATAAAATAGTAATCATTAGAATTACCAGGAACGTAAAAGAAATGGAAGGGAGAAAGATGGCCGTCACATTACCTATCAACTTCTTAATCATCCCCGCCGAGGCGCTGCCCATACTGAAGCGTCCACTATTAAGAATATTCATTGCAACCTGAAAATATACACGTATGATTGTAAGGGAAGAGCAAGTGTTGTGTTGTCAATATGTGGGGTGGGAAATCCAGAATGAATGGTGGAAAACTGAGCTGACAATACTTGTATGGAAGTCTAAGACGAAGATGAAAAGACTCTTTAAAGAACACTAAAGCGCCACAGAATATGTCAGCATTATATCAAGACTGGTATTACAGGGAACAAACTCTCACTTTAAAGCCTCCCCCAACTTCTCCAATGACGTTCTCAATAGGAATCTTCGTGTTCTCAAAATGAAGCTCACAAGCTATAAGATAATTCATATAAAGAGAGGAGTGTCAACAAGAAGAGACCGCAGAGCACATGTACAGCACAGTCTATATACAGAGACAGCTGCAGTGGGAAGACACATCGCTGGACATCACATAACCAACAGTATTTATCCAAAACCTGCACTTTGTAACCCCATCCCAAAGGGCTTACATTCCAAAAATTTTGCAGCGTTTTAAAGATTTTCTCTAACCATCTTAGTGGTGACATCTTTTGCCTTGATCGGTTGCCAATAGAAACGACCATGAATGTCAGAACTTTCTATGGTCTGGGACTTGTCAGAAACTCAGCCATGATGTCCTTATTGTGGCCGGGATATCTTCTCATACATGTAGTGTCCCTGCCTGATAACCTGGTCACCATAAGGACATCATGGCTGGGTTCCTGACAAGTCCCAGACCATAGAAAGTTCCAACATGGTCGTTTACATTGGCAACTGACCGAGACAAAAAGTACTGTCACCACTAAGATGGTTAGGAAAAAAAAAAAAAAAAAAAAAACACACCTTTAAAACTCTGCAAAATTTTTAATTATTTATATTTCCAATATAAAAAAAATGCTTAACTTCTAACCATAGCTACATTTTTAGACAATCATGTTCAAGGAAAAACCGCTATGAAGGAACCCTCCATTTAGAAGCTCAGAAATGAGATGCAAGTTAGTATCTTGCTGTTTAGTTGAGCTGTAATCTAAGACTACAGCTTAGCTACAGTGTCTGCAGGAAGTCTGGGTAGTCTAAGACACACCCCCAATCTCATTGCCAGTTTAATTTGCTGCAGCCTGAGGCACTGATAAGGCAGGGGCTATATCAGACTACTGTACCGGTGCTAAACCACACTACTACTACTACCACCACCACCACCGCTACCACCAGCACCACTACCACCACCACCACTTCTAATAAATGAATAGGGGACTAATAACAGTAACATTTCACGCTGAGGAGAGAGAGGAAGGCTCTTACTGTTTGATCCTCGGATTCCTAACTTATCCTCAGGCTTTCCATGAGTGACACCCCCGAACGCACGCTCCACAATAAAGGCTGTTATTTTATCCTTTGTAGCTCCATCTTTATCTACAACTTCTGTCCTTGCAAATACTGTAAAAATGTCAGCCAGGCCTCCGTTGGATATCCAGATCTGGAAAGTGCATACACTTTAATAGTATTGTGCAATCATTAATAACAGGTATACATTTAAAGGGATTGTCCAGGGCCTAGCAAAGTTGGATATTGATGACCTATCTAGAGAATAGCTCGTCAGTAACAGATCACTCAGGATCCAACACCTGGACCCTGCACCAATCAGCTGATTTGGCTGACCAAAAAAGCTGATCGGCGCGGGTTCCGGGTGTCTGACCTATTGATGACCTATTTTATGGCTGGGTCTTCAGTGTCCAACTTTGGTGGGTCCTGGACAACCCCTATAACAACATGGAGTCAATGCCTGAACTACTGAATGCTAGAGAAAGATACTAATGTCTAAAATAAACATTCATGAAATATATCCACCACTTTGCACAGATGTGTATTAGTCAGCGACTAGTCCATATGACCATACCTTTGAACCATTGAGGATATAATGTTTTCCATCTTCACTCAATGTAGCTCTGGATTTTATTGAAGCTGCATCACTCCCACTGGTAAGGAAATAAATTATAATATGTGGATTATTACTATTGCACAGAATGTGACAATCTACTGTATAGCTCAAGGCGCAGCTCTGGAATAAAGAGCAAGGACTGGCTCACATAGTCCTTAAAGAGGACCTTTGACCACCTGCAAAGTCTTTGCATCCTTAAATAGAGACTGCTCCACTGATTTCTGATGCAGTTGGAGTTTTTTCTCTAGCCCCCACCATTCCTGAGCAATCACTGCTGTTAGTTTCAGCACAATTCTGCTTTGTACTGTCAGGTGGGCGGTCCTGGGTAGAAACAAAGAGACCGCCCACCTGATGGTAGAGAGCATAACTGCTGAAACTAACAGCAGTGGTTGCTGAAGTATGGTACCTTGGTCCAATGATGCCCCCAGCCACAAGATTGGAGCTAGGATGTGTTTGAAAGGAGCCGCAGCAAAGACGCACACGTCTGCTCCATTCCAACTACTCCATCCAAATGGCGCTCCATTCCCAGAGGTCAGACCACACAGATCTAGCATTTATCACCTATACAGCAGGTACCGCTTTAAGAAGCTACACCTTATATCATCCTTCGCCACCCCTGGTATATACAGATATATTAGAGAAGAGATGTCTATGGACATTGTGTAAACAGGCAAATCTCTGAAAGTAATTTGGCAAAAATAAGTGAACATATGTCATTGCCAATCATGTCATTTAGTGAACTGCGTTTCCAGATGGAGAATGTCTAAATGTAGAAGCTGTTAACATCTGACTCAGATTGTCCCAATCTTCACATTTTACAGACCGTTTTATGGGTTACATAAAAATAAAGCATTTTTAATCTTGGGCCACAAGCTTAGTATGTAGAAAGCTCCGGCTCCTACATGTACATCTCTGCATCGCACAGTCTCATGATGGCCCTGAGCATCTGACAACTTTCTTACACTTTCATCAAAAGTCATTTCTTGTGACTACTTTCCGCTTTCATGCTCTGCTTTATGTCCCCACTGACGTGTTCCTAGTACCCCTCTTTGCCCCAGTTTTTACCCACCCTTCCATCTTCATGGCTCTAAGATAGTTCTTACAGCTTATGACCTAATGCAGCATATCAAAAAGGGTTGTCTTGATGGCAAAGCTCTTCTTAAGGGCAAAACGGAAGGAAATAAGTACATCATAGGTGGGCACCCAGGAGGCTTGGGGAAATCTCCGGCCGTGGAAACTCATTCACACATTAAAAGGGCAGGCCATTATTTGGAAATAAAAAAAGTTATGAAAACAGAGCATAAAACTAGTAACTAATATTATGTATTTACCGCCTGCCCAGCTTACACCATTCTGTATGCCTGGTTGTGCAGTATTCCTGTTCCAGCATGGCCGCTGATGGAGGATCATGTATCCCAACTGGTAAATCAGTGGTCCGCACTGAACACCACTGCGCATGTGCTAGATTCCCTTGCTGTGTGGAGCGCTATTCAGTGGCAGCCAGTGAACAAAAGGATGGATAACGCGATCCTCCATCAGTGGTCCTGCCGGGACTAGAACACAGCCAGGGATACAGATTGGTAAGCAGGCAGCGGTATGGAAGGCAGGGCATCGGGACAGGTATGGGGAGATAAGACTGTTCTGACTTGACTAAAAATACATTATTAAATTGGTTGTCCAGTGGAGAAATTATTATTATTTTTTTTTTAGAAAGAACTAACAGTGGGTTAAAGATAAAAGAATCAATACTCATTTCACCAAGACCCTGAACTCCCCTTACTCGGTCTATCCTGGTCGTGTCGCAAAACACACGACATGCCCAAAGCAGGGACTCGCCAATAACTGGTCGGTATTTCCTGTGTGTAGACAGGACCAGGAAGTAGAGAGGGGTTTAGCTTCAGAGCAGGAAGCGCGGGGAAGATCAGTGAGGGGAGAACCACTTTTATTTCTTAACCCACTCTGAGCCCTTTGCAAAAATGTCATCTTCACTGGACAACCCCATAAATATTGACAGGCCTTCTAGAAGTGTCGCTCTCCTCTATTGTCTGCCATCTATCAAGCTTCTTCCATACTCTGTAGTCAAACCTTTAAATAAAAGAAAGGGAAAAATAAAATAAAAGTGATGAAAAAACACAAGACTTTACCTCCCCGGCTCTGTGAGGCAAAACGCAGCAATGTGTTCTCCTGACGCCAGTTTCGGCAGATATTTTGCTTTTTGCTCATCATTACCGGCAATCAGTATTCCCTGGAGAAATGACAATAAAGCAGAAGTCGCTCTACAAATCTTCACACAGGATAATCTCCCATCCCTCAACCAATCATAATAAAATCAAGTGTCCGTGTTATTAGGAAAGACAGGCGAGGGGAATATCACATTTCTGAAATAACTTTAACAACCCATCATCATAACACAACACATGAATGACAGAGCGAACACCGGCCCCAGGAAGAGAGCAGAAAAGGACAATTAACTCCATCCAGGACGGCCTGAAGGGCATTGGAGTCATTATCATTTAGGCCTAAGCTACACCAGGAGATTGCTTCCCCACCATAATAAACAATGCAATACACCCGGGACATCGAGCTATTCGCAATGTGCTAATGTAGAGAGCCTGAGAATAGGTTCCAGAGCAGGCAAATCGATCGGATGTGATTTCAAAAGTGCAAATAAAGGATGAAGTGAACACGGCTTATTAATTCACCATGAAGCAGACAGGGCACAGGAACTCTGCTTCATTTATGAACACTAATGCAGAAGAAGCACATTCAAGGAAATCTATTTCTAACCTGAAATAAAATATGGACACTGAATTGTGAGAGTGTAGTGTGTATGGCCACCTTAACTCACAGCAACCAAAGACCAATTTTCCCCATAAAATGCCAGGCTCCCTATGCTGCATGCTCCACGCACCCCTCCTTTACACAGGGCCACTGCGCCTCCTCCACTACATGTATAAGAAGTCCAGCAGTCCGGAGTGCAGCTGCCCTGCGCATGTTACAGAGTGAAGGAGTGCAGCAGTCCTGTGTATTGAAACAAGGGGGTGCGGAGTGCAGCTGCCCTGCGCATATTACAGAGTGAAGGAGTGCAGCAGTCCTGTGTAAGGAAACAAGGGGGTGCGGAGTGTAGCTGCCCTGCGCATGTTACAGAGTGAAGGAGTGCAGCAGTCCTGTGTAAGGAAACAAGGGGGTGCGGAGTGTAGCTGCCCTGCGCATGTTACAGAGTGAAGGAGTGCAGCAGTCCTGTGTAAGGAAACAAGGGGGTGCGGAGTGCAGCTGCCCTGCGCATATTACAGAGTGAAGGAGTGCAGCAGTCCTGTGTATGGAAACAAGGGGTTGCGAAGTGCAGCTGCCCTGCGCATATTACAGAGTGAAGGAGTGCAGCAGTCCTGTGTAAGGTAACAAGGGGGTGCGGAATGTAGCTGCCCTGCGCATATTACGGAGTGAAGGAGTGCAGCAGTCCTGTGTAAGTTAACAAGGGGGTGCGGAGTGCAGCTGCCCTGCGCATATTACGGAGTGAAGGAGTGCAGCAGTCCTGTGTAAGTTACACAATTTGCCTTGGTCCCTCACACTGAATCTATCAGTTCTCCACTTTCCTGTCCTTCATTAAAGCAGCGCTGAAGATCTACTGCCCCTCATGTCACATGATCATCTCAGAGGTCTGTCAGCCACCAATTGTCTCCGCCCCCTTTAAGCAGTGATCACATGGTGGTGGCCATTATCACATGTCCAGCAGCCACCTTTTATTCTCTACACAGAGTTCTGTTGCGCACCCGAGAGATTTGGCAAGTATGATCTAATGTGTATCAGGTGTTCAGCTGATGTTCTTTTGGCAAACATGAGGGGAGGGGAATAATGCCGCGATAGCTGCAGCCAGACACTTCCGGCAATGACTTCTCTCCCTTGGGAACAAAGGATCAGGCATACTGACATTTACTACCCTCTCCACATTAAGAACGCAGTATTAAGGCACAATATTGCTATTGCAGGTGTATGGCCACCTTAAAGGGGTTGCCCCAGAATCAGAACCTGTCCATAGCATTACTAGGACCCCACTGACCACAAGAGCTGAGGCCTCATGCCCCCTATGATGTCATTGCGTGTGCAGTGCTGCTCCATCCAACCTATAGAACTGACAGAGGCAGCCGAGTACATCGCTCAGGTATCTATGGCTGTTCCATAGTCTTTGGAAGGAGTAGCAGTGCGAATACATAACCATCGTATTATTTAAACAGGGACACAGGACTGCCAGTCATGCAACAGTAAGGGCCCCAGCGACGAATAGGCTATACGCTGTGCGTCTGGGACAATTCCTTTAATGTTCTGTTCTTTCCAATTCCATCAGATTTGAAGGGAGGATCAGCACTGCACACAGCATCATTTTACCTGTCAAAACCACAGGAGCTGTAACGAAACCCATTATAATATGGTGAGGTCTGTTGGGCAGTAATACCGTATCTGCCATGTACTGATCCGGCACTACATGGTGATACCAGGGAGTAAACCGAAAACATGACACAGATGTGAACAGAGCCTAACACCACCTTTTGCCCTCATAAATGAAAGCACACTCGCTGAACTAGTTGAGTAGAACATGGACTACAACTTTCTGGGCTCTCTCTCAGATGTATTCGTTTACTTTTTCTTGTTTTTATAGGTCCTAAGATGTGAAAATCTTATGACTAAAACGGCTAGATAAGATCTGTCTGTGTTATGCTGGTGGTGGGACCTGCTGCTTGGAGTCTGGAGTAGTTGGTGGGCATTACAAAAATTCTCAGTTATTACATAGTGTGATAATTCCATAACTTGTAGAAGACACGTGCCAAGGTATCAGCCTTGTGCGGGGCTGGTGCCCGTGATCTTCCTGGTGTATCTACAATTGCTAACAGCTGGCACGCCACAAGTAGGGTCACTGAACCACTGGTTTATTATTTTATCAGAGATTTAAAGAAAAAATAAAAAGCTGTGAGTTATGTATCCAGGACACAAAACACGATCCCATAACAGGAATGTCCACTGAGTTAGTAATATACACGTATACCATATTGTACCTTCAGCCCTATGGCTTGGTGAGCCGCCAGAGTTACAGCTATTGAACCGTCTAGTGATGTGATTTCTCCCAGTCGAGCGTACATAGTGTTTGACAACCCCAGGCCTCCTACATGAAACAATATACAGACAAGGTGTCACAACTCAATTGAATCAAAAATCCTAGCAGAAAGAAGAGTGACGGGTGAATAGATCAGCAGAGGACAGGTCAGCTGAAGTCAGCAGCGTGTGTAGCTGTAGTGTAATGTCTAGTTTTACTCTTTGCATCACTCAGTAGAACATGTGACTATACAGAACAGGTTATGGGAAAAGGCTATGTAAATTCACTACAGTAACCTGTACTGTCCATCTCAGCATTTACTGCTACATATGCTATAAATACAGGTCACATCTTTGGGATACCCATCTGTCTTCAGAACAAAGTGACGCTCATGGGTAGAAGTGAAGGAGTTTATTTATTTATAACATATATAGTATGGAATGGAATTAATATAATTTGAAGGGGGGCTGGAGATGGTATCTTCCTCACATTCCAGCAGCCTATAGTCCCTTTTTCCCTGCCTGCAGTCGCGTTAGAAATGTTCAGAAACCTCCTCAGCCACACAGCAGAAAATGAAGAGGCATTTTGAATTAATATCAGCGTCAGATTCTCCTATGTGAACTTACCCTTAGAGACATTGTCTTCTAAAAGGGGATAGGAGAGGAAGGGGGAGATGAAGCTGCAGGAGCAGCAGATGTAAGATTTCTGATTGTTCAGACAAGGCTTATTTAGGGTAAGGCCAGGCGGCCACTCTGCAGCCAAAAACAATGCAGCTGCTGTTTCCCATTATGCTGGTTAGAATTTATTGTCCTTTGCTTGTTCATTGGTAAAAGGTCAGGTGGTTTTTCTTGTTTTCCAAGAAGGCCATGCGGCTATCAAAAAGAACAATAATTTTTAACCAATCTAGCAGAAAACTGCAGCAGCATGCAAGCCTGAAAGGGGTACAGCCACCATGTCAGGCCTCACTCTTAACATTTATGGAAACTGCAGTGAAAGATTAACTGTTGACTGCACTACACCTAATAGACATCTACATCTGGAATTTTGTGGAAGACCCCCCCACTAGGGAAAAATAATTACATTAATAATAATAGTTATTATTAATAACTATAATAATAGATATAAATGTAAAGCCCAAAGAGAATCTGGCAATATATCATCCTTGACGTGTGTGCTGGGACATGCTGTGTCATACTCCAATAAGGATATAAATTACATGACGTCCTAAGACAAATTGCTAATATGCGTCTTCCAATGTCCAAAAACACCCTGCACATCCATAACCAAGACTACAAGATAGTAAAAGACAGACCCTCTACTTACCATACTCCTCAGGAATCTGCATGCCAAAGAGTCCAAGTTCCTTCAATCCATTCAGTGTTTCAGGAGGAATTTTAGCATTTTGGTCAATTGCTTTAGAATCAACTGCAAGACACAAAAGGGTGAAAATAAGGTCAAAAGAAAAATCCTACAAAACACTTTGCGAAAACAAGTCGTCGTCGTTGTTATCATCATCATCATCATCACCTCACCTTCTTCACTGAAGAACTTCTCCACCGGTCCTACAAGTTGATTGATCTCTTCCAGCTCATCATTACTGATCTCTGGGTATGGGAACACTTCTTCCTGGTAGACAAAAGTAAACTCAAAGCCATGTAAATACCGCTAAACTATACGTACTAAGTAACACGAGACATGTGGGCTAGAGTCTGCATATGATAACGGCGTCCTCATGTCAGCATTTACAATAAACCTCTATTACAGTACAGATGTGGCCAAGTTTAAAATGACTCTTAAAGGAGGACCTGTCACCAGCTCCACATATTCTAGTTCTTAGCACCTGTTAATAGTTGCCGCTGCACTGAACCCAGCACAGCTGGAATTTTCTCTCTCGCCCCCACCATTCCTGAGTAACAAACGCAGTTATTTTTGGTGTTCAATATGCTATTTAAGCTCTGTAATGTCAGAAGGGCGGGGTCAGGCGGGGTGTATGATTCAGAGCTCCAATCAGAGACAGCCAGTGTCAGAGCTCAGAACCACACCCCCTTGCCTGATCTTGTCCGATACCGCCCTCCTGACAGTACAGAGCCTAAACAGCATATCAGGCACCAAAACTAACAGCACTGACTGCTCAGGAACTAGAGAAAATATTCCAGCTGTGCCAGAATCAGTGAAGCAGCGACTATTACCTGATGTAAAGAGCTGGACTTGGAGGTGGTTAAACGTCCTATTTAACTTAAACAGTTACAGTCATTTTCAACTTGACTTTTTCAGTGGGGTTTTAGGTCTTGTTTTATGATATCACAATGCAGCAAGTTGTCAGATTCAGATTAAAGGGGTTGTCCAGTTTCAGCTAATAAAGGTTGTTGTTAGTATATTATATTATAATATATATTATATATTGTAATTTTATCCTATACATTCTGTATCAATTCCTCACAGTTTTCTAGATCTCTGCTTGCTGTCATTCATTCTGCTTAGGCTAATTGTACACAACCGTGTGCTGGCCGTGATATACCACCCGCACTGTCCTCATGTGGTGCTCAGTGGAAAGATTCTCCAAGCCCTACAGACATATAGTAGAAAACCAGGGGATGCACTTTCTTTTAGATACTTCAATCATGCAGTGGTTTTTTTAGAATAACTTTTCATACATATCGGTGAATGACAATGACCTATCAATCCATCTATCCATGGCAGGTATCGAAATATCACCATCCTACAGAACAGACTCCTTACTCATGGCCACAGATCTGACGCTAGGTTCACACTTACACCTGGTATCCGTCCACTTGCAAACCATTAATAAATATGATTTGATACAAAAAGGAATCCAAATGGTTACACAGCAGATCCCCGAATCAGTCTCTTTAGACGGTTCAGTCAGTGGGTCTCCATTCAAAACAACTGTCCATTTTTGACCAATCTGGATCCCCCCCCCCCCTAAAAAAAAACCTTCATTCTGAGCATTCGCAGAGGGGAACCTGCACTGCAAAAGAGACACAAACTGATTACTATCCGCGTTTGTAATCCGCTTTCCATAAACCTCAATGTTAAAAAAAACAAACAAAAAAAACACATGGATAGGTTGCTGTCCGTCTGGTATCCTTATTTTCCAGTATCCTGCAAGTTTGACTTTTTTCTCTGCTCAAAAGAGTGGATACCAGACGGAAATGCTCCAAACGGACACCTGAGGAAGGTTTTTTGCAACCTATTAAAATCAATGGGTTTTAAAACGAACTGTTAAAATTCAGCTTTTGAGGATTTTGAGACCGTGTCAAAAACTGATTTCGAATCAGGAGCCAAACGCAGATGTGAACACAGCCTGACCTGACAAGGTCACTATAGACCCAATATACAGGTCATTTTTGCACGGATCTGTTATATGGACCATTTCTATACCTGCAATGGATGGATTTTATTCACAGATAGGTATGAAAACATATTCTAAATAAATCCTATGTGACTTAATCATCTAAAAGAAAAGTTAGTTTTTGTGGTTTTCCACTACATGGTCATGTGATGGACACACAGGTGCACAGCACAGGAATCCGAGCTCTGTATTGTGACGAGCCGTGCACCCGTGTGTCCATCACATGACTGTGGGCTGATTTTACTCCACTGCACGAAAACAAAAAATGACAGCCAGCAGAGATCTTGAAAACTGTGTGGAATTGATATAGAAAGTATATTGGAAACTTTATGTAAACTGTAACATGTCAGCAAATAAAGAAGGTTGCATGTGTATATCTGCAGATAGTATCTGATGATGCCGCACTCAGACAGCTATAGATAAGTGTAATGAGAAGAAGAAATGACCTCCTGTTCCTCCCGCTATAAGGACATTTCCTCCCCACCATTATAAGTCATGATGTCCCCTATAACTCACATCAGTTGAATATAATGTGACTTGGAGGACCTTAACTCTTTGCCTCCAGATCAGGACAAATCCCAGGATGTGAGCATCAAATGCTCTGCAGGAACTAAGAACTGTCCCCTGATCAGATACCCACAAAGTGGGACAGCAGCAGAGACTTAGGAGAGACTGTGCTTTAGTGGAGAGACAAAAAAAAAACAACAACGCCGAGCGGCACATAGGGTAATATTGTTTTTTTTTTTTTTAAATTATAGTATAATAGTAATAAATGACACAATATAAATTGTGTTATAAAAGTAGATTGTATAGGGTGACTAGGATGTGTCCACTAATAGAGGTTGAGAGTTGGTTGGTGAACACAGAGTAGTACACAGTATGTGAATGTACAACCAACAGGGTCTGGTGTGAACCAATGTCCCCTCAGTTGGTCAGTTCATATGATGACACTCTTGTGGATTGTGACACCGGTATCGATGTACTCTCACCTTATATAATTTTGTGTGATCACAAATGGTATAGTGGACTTGTCCAGTGTATGTCATGGTATGTGGGAGCTGCGGAACCTCTGGGCAGCAGGATCTCCCGGATCCAGGCGGCATAACAGGTGCAAGAATGGTAGGAAAATATCCAAAAAGAGAGGTATGGAGACCGCGCTTCACTAAAGATGCTTTTTATTAAACTCAATAACACAACGCGTTTTGAGGAAATAAAGTCCTCTTTATCAAGTGTACATGAGACTGGATAAAAAAGAAATAAAACACAAACAAATATATATGGGAAAAATTATACTCATAAATTAATGGTAGGCTTGTTAAAACTTAAAGGGGGTGTCAGTTAAAAGAATATGTCAACTACAATAAATATGTAAAATTAGTTGTGTTATTGAGTTTAAGAAAAAGCATCTTTAGTGAAGTGCGGTCTCCATACCTCTCTTTTTGGATATTTTCCTACCATTCTTGCACTTAGGAGAGACTGTGTCATTTCTGAACCCCCATCCTACAACTACTCACTCCTGTCTCTGTACAAATGGAAACGGCCATGAGCTGTATGTAGATGCACAGATGGGAACTAATAGGAACCGCGCCCCACAACCTTTGGCTCCATAGAATCAATTCAGAATGATAATGACTGGGTCACTGGTAGTGAAGAGGGGATATGTCCACGGTAGACATTGCAGTACATACACACCCATGTACACCTATATACACATACCCAGATTCATGCACATACTCAAGGAGAGTCCAAGAAACATGCACAGAATTTTATTTCAATATTGACTCTGCTGGCTTATCATACATTACTGGTGTCAGTGACCGCACGTGCTCCCTTATAGATATGTCCCAGATACTTGAACAGGGCTGACAGACTCTCCTGACTGCAGTCACCTCTGCTGGACTCTACTACTGACATACTATGGACCTTAAGGCTGAGTTCATACACTACAGACCTTGGTGCAGCAGGAAACCGTGTAGACATGTAGTATTTAGGTTCATTATTTATGGCCGCTGGATTTTAATACAGTAGAAAATGTGCAGATTTACCTGGAGGACTGGCAGCCATTACATGAGGCAAGACAAGCACTACAGTTCACCGTCCATATATACAAGGCAAGACAAGCCCTACAGTGCACCGTCCATATATACAGGGCAAGACAAGCCCTACAGTGCACCGTCCATATATACAAGGCAAGACAAGCCCTACAGTGCACCGTCCATATATACAAGGCAAGACAAGCCCTACAGTGCACCGTCCATATACAGTACAGACCAAAAGTTTGGACACACCTTCTCATTCCAAGAGCTTTCTGTATTTTCATGACTATAAAAATTGTAGATTCACACTGAAGGCATCAAAACTATGAATTAACACATGTGGAATTATATACTTAACAAAAAAGTGTGAAACAACTGAAAATATGTCTTATATTCTAGGTTCTTCAAAGTAGCCACCTTTTGCTTTGATTACTGCTTTGCACACTCTTGGCATTCTCTTGATGAGCTTCAAGAGGTAGTCACCTTAAATGGTTTTCACTTCACAGGTGTGCCCTGTCAGGTTTAATAAGTGGAATTTCTTGCCTTATAAATGGTGTTGGGACCATCAGTTGTGTTGTTCAGAAGTCAGGTGGATACACAGCTGATAGTCCTACTGAATGGAGTGTTAGAATTTGTATTATGGCAAGAAAAAAGCAGCTAAGTAAAGAAAAACAAGTGGCCATCATTACTTTAAGAAATGAAGGTCAGTCAGTCCGAAAAATTGGGAAAACTTTGAAAGTGTCCCCAAGTGCAGTGGCCAAAACCATCAAGCGCTACAAAGAAACTGGCTCACATGACGACCGCCCCAGGAAAGGAAGACCAAGAGTCACCTCTGCTGCGGAGGATAAGTTCATCCAAGTCACCAGCCTCAGAAATCGCAGGTTAACAGCAGCTCAGATTAGAGACCAGGTCAATGCCACACAGAGTTCTAGCAGCAGACACATCTCTACAACAACTGTTAAGAGGAGACTGTGTGCAGCAGGCCTTCATGGTAAAATAGCTGCTAGGAAACCACTGCTAAGGACAGGCAACAAGCAGAAGAGACTTGTTTGGGCTAAAGAACACAAGAATGGACATTAGACCTGTGGAAATCTGTGCTTTGGTCTGAGGAGTCCAAATTTGAGATCTTTGGTTCCAACCACCGTGTCTTTGTGCGACGCAGAAAAGGTGAACGAATGGACTCTACATGCCTGGTTCCCACCGTGAAGCATGGAGGAGGAGGTGTGATGGTGTGGGGGTGCTTTGCTGGTGACACTGTTGGGGATTTATTCAAAATTGAAGGAATACTGAACCAGCATGGTTACCACAGCATCTTGCAGCGGCATGCTATTCCATCCGGTTTGCGTTTAGTTGGACCATCATTTATTTTTCAACAGGACAATGACCCCAAACACACCTCCAGACTGTGTAAGGGCTATTTGACCAAGAAGGAGAGTGCTACGCCAGATGACCTGGCCTCCACAGTCACCAGACCTGAACCCAATCGAGATGGTTTGGGGTGAGCTGGACCGCAGAGTGAAGGCAAAAGGGCCAACAAGTGCTAAGCATCTCTGGGAACTCCTTCAAGACTGTTGGAAGACCATTTCAGGTGACTACCTCTTGAAGCTCATCAAGAGAATGCCTTCAGTGTGAATCTACAATTTTTATAGTCATGAAAATACAGAAAACTCTTGGAATGAGAAGGTGTGTCCAAACTTTTGGTCTGTACTGTATATGTATTCTAATTGCTTATTTACACGACAGTGAAAAACAGCCACCTTAAAAACAATGGGAGTGAATGAGTGTATTCACATTTTTGACGGAAAGAAAAAAAAAAAAAAATTTTGGAACCGTCAAAACGGACAAATAGGGTGGGTTCACACTTGCACCAGCACTCCGTCTGCCGCGAATCCGACCTAAATGTTGGAAAACTGGAAAGAGAAAGGTTTGCGATGCTTTGCTTAAAAACCCATTCACTCGAATGGGTTTTTAAAGCAATGCGCGGGCGTGCGCTTACACCCTCTGCGCCCCGAAGCCGTTTTTTTTCGTCGGAAACAAAGTCGGACATGCAGGACTGTGTGTCCGACGAAAAAAAACAGCTTCACGGCGCAGAGGGTGTAAGCGCACGCCCGCGCATTGCTTTAAAAACCCATTCAAGTGAATGGGTTTTTAAGCAAAGCATCGCAAACCTCTCTCTATCCATCTCCTATCCAGTTTTCCGACATTTAGGGCGGATTCGCGGCAGATGGAGTGCTGGTGCAAGTGTGAACCCACCCTGACTATACCTATAGACTTTCATGAGTCTTAAATCAGATGTGAGATGGCCGCTCAAACAACGTTCTTAACCGTTATGTGAATAGGTATAGTCTGTCCATTAAAGTTCTCACCCCTTATGATCTATCCCTGGTTTTGGCTTAAAAAACTGCATTAAAACAAATAAATGTGTGATTGAAGGTCTGTACGGGTTTAAATCCACACCTAACGACCCATGCATAACACTAACAACACTATACGGTTAATGGCTAAGAATAGGGCTAGGCGATTTTGATAAAAAATTTAAATGCACTAGATTTTATTTTTAGATTTATGGGAGATTGTATATTTCAATATCAATTTTATTATTTCTCATTTATTATTTTTAATAAATAAAAGCAGTGATCTGGCACCAGGAGGAGTTGGATCCATTAGATGTAGCTTCCTTGTCCTACGACCCAGCTACTGACCACAGTGAAGAAACTGTTGATCATAGCTGGTGCAGGAGGAGAAAGTCTGCGTGGAATATATCCCTGGCCTTAAAATAAAAAAAATACATTCTGCTATGGAATTCACAATATGTTTTAATGTATTTTTAGAAAAAAAAATAAATAAATAAAAAAAATCAACTCAACTCAATAGTTGTATAGTATGGCAGGCCAGGGGGCCTTCAGAAGGCTCTCGGCTGGCATAGGCGCAGGCACTGCTGCTGGGTCTATGCTGTATGAAACTCACACCACAAATAAATTTAGCATAATTTACCCCAATGTACCTTGGTGACCACATACTGGTGAGGTTTTGTCAACACGAGGCTATCGCACTGTGAGCATGTACCCTAAATGTTCAATATCTGATGTGTCAAAAGTAAAACTATATCAAGTTACCAATGACCACCAGCAAATGCAACAGCATCCAAGTATACCTCTGCCAAGGTCACAAACTAAACCAGTAAGTACCAGAGCAACAACCCAATATGGGGTAGAAAGGGAGAACAGTGGAGGTAGAAAACTCACACTGACCCCACCAACAAGGCTGCAGGTAAGGAATATCTTTATGTTCTGATGCCACACCTAGAAAGTCCCTAAATCTGTCCCAATATAACTGTCCAGGTGGGGACCAGAGCCCAGCTAACCATTAATCTCACAGCACATGACTAATCTTTAATGACCTGCGTACAATACCAGGCATGCAGAAATCTCACATGTGATAAGAACAAAAAATCTCAGCTGAGTTCAACAGCTGCTTGGAGAATGCAATGCGCTCGGTGTGCGAGTCACAGAAGTGGGTGAAAGGTCTTTCCTACACCAGGAGCTGCGAGTACTGCACCAAATGCCAGGAAGGAAGCAGACTAATAATAAAGATTTACAGGACACCATTCTCTACACATACAATGTCACTGACTACTGCTGGAAAACTAAGGCTATGTTCACACCTATTCCTTTACAGGAGCAGTAACACAGAAGTGCCAGATGTTTATAATGACGGACACCAAGAGAGCTAAAGAGATCCCCATTGTTTATAAGGGGGACTGTTCCGTTCCAGTGTCTGGCATTTTATCGGATAAAATTTTTTTTTTAATGGATTCTGCGATGTGATGCAAACTTAATTGTGACTATATTGAGGCTGCACAACCAAAGATCTCTATGTCACCCGGCAACATTGCAAACAATTTATAAGTAACAGGGTCACTGGGAAGCCCAAAAATTGAGCACAGATTGATTTGTTTTGCGATTTGGTGTCATGACAGTCTCCCCCTTTCACTTATAGGGGTTTTCCAGGCTACATTATTGATGACCTATCCTTAGGGTATGTTCACACTACCGTTACTGGGGTCCATTGCTGTCATCCGTCACAGGATGAGAACAATGGACATTGACGGTTGTAGGGTAACAGGCACAGACTGAGCCCCCTCCATCTGCGTCCATTCCTATTGACTCTAATATAAATAACATGATGGACGCTGTCTTCTGTTACGTTTGTTTACTTATTTATGTCTTTTTTTTTTTTTTTTTTTTTACATGGGGTGAATAAAGATGAATAAGAGCAATGGACATTAAATAATAGTGTGAACCCAACTTTATGATAGGTCATCAACTAAAGATAGTCAGGGGTCAGACACCCGGGTGTAAGTGGATGACATCTGAGGTCACTTCAGCCACTCTGCTACTACTAGATGTATATTTGGAGAAGAATAGGAGGTGTCTTTCGCCTCAAATTCCTCTCCAAAAACTGGCAGTGTGGTGTAAAGTCACTCGCTGGGTCGCCTGCGATTCCTTGGCTAATACTAGTGAATGGAGACACATTATCACTCCTAGGGTTCGGTGACCGCCACTTCTAGCCACAAAGCGTTGAGCAATGTTGGGCTTGCACTTGTGGTGCACCAGGCGTTGCAATGTAATTCCATTCATTAACATTAGTGAAGAAGTCACAGACCTACCTGGCAATAGGTGGTCGGGAGACCCGGCCAAGGTCACTGTGTAACCCCAGCCCAAAAGCCAACTGAGTACAAGTCTCCATGGTGATGTCTAAGGTACCAGGCAGACATTTGTTGGTTACTTTCATTGTATTTCTTCAGTGCTTCAAAACTACAACTCCCAGCATGCTCTGACAGCTGTTTCTTACAGCAGCAGTACTGGAGACCTGTGATAACATGTCACCAGGATCCCCTCATGTATGGTGGACTGTACCTTGTTAATGGTGCCCAGGAAGAGCTGCTTGGCGTACGCCAGACTCCGGGGGCCCGTGTGTAAGAGCCTTCGTAACTCCACCGGACGGGCCCGGGCAGGGGCTCCCCATCCCCAGGCAATCCGCCCGAGCTGGACACACAGCCGGTTCATTCCTCTCATGTCAATGTCACAGCCGGTCCCCGAGTACTGCTCATTAGTGAGCGACCCGCTGCGTCATCAGTAGGCGCGGCCGCCGGGAGTCACGTGATAAATACACTTAGACTTGTGTCTTTGTTATTGGTACATTAAAGCTCCCAGCACACCCTGACTGCAGCAGCAAGAGCGCTGTTGTAGTCACTGACACTGACACTTATGGCAGTAATCGGTGTACACTGTGACTGTAGGTAGTACAGAGACCCTTACAGAATACTCATAGGGAGCAATGCCTGCAGAATACCCATTTTTAAGGAGCAATGCCTGCAGAGGTCTCATTTATAGGGAGCACCACCTGCATAGATCTCATTTATAGGGAGGGAGCATAACCTGCAGAGTCCCCATTTATAGGAAGCAATGCCTGCAGAGGTCTCATTTATAGGGAGCACTGCCTGCAGAGTCCCCATTTATAGGGAGCACTGCCTGCAGAGGTCTCATTAATATAGAGCGCTGTCTGCAAAATATTCATCATTTATAGGGAGCGCTACCTACAGAGTACCCATTTATTGGAAGCACTGTCTGCAGAGGTCTTATTTATAGGGAGCACAATCTGCAGAGTACCCATTTATAGGAGCACTGCCTACAGAGATGTCATTTATAGGGATTGATGCTTGCAGAGGACTCATTAATATAGAGCGCTGTCTACAAAGTAGTCATCATTTATAGGGAGCACCACCTGTAGAGGACTAATTTTTTATAGGAAGCTCCAACTGCACACTTCCCAGGACTAAATTATAGGGAGCACCACTTGCAGAGTACTCAGTTATAGGGAGCACCACCTGTAGATTATTCATTTACAGGGACCACTGTCTGCAGAGTATTCATTTATACTATAAATAGGGCCACATCAGGATTTTCGTTGCTTCAAAGGGCTATTTATAATTGTAAAACTGTATAAATATATTTGCTCCTTAAAACATTGCCGACATGTATTGTACTCTTTCAACTCCGACACTACCTTATAAAAGATATACCAAGTTTTATTATTGAAGCAGAAACATGTATTCACTTCCCCATCGTTCATTAAACTGCATCAATATCTCTCTTTTTGGACAAGATCTCTTAACACCACCTGGAAAACCACCTGCTGTGGAAATACAGTAATCTGTCCCCGTGTGCCTGTCAAGATGGCCCCCGCTCACTGTGCTGGCACCCTGTCAGATATAAACCTGTTGAGGACAATAGACCACTAATTACTGATATAAGTACTGTGTATCCATGTGCTGCTGCCCCTGAGACACAAGGTCTGCGTCCCTTGTAGGCTGATGTCTAACTACTGCAAACACAAAGAGGGCCTCTGCTCCCTTTGACAAGCAAGATACCTCACGGGCTGAATTGAGATCAGATTTCTGTGTGCCAAGATGCCGCCCTCTTGCCAACCACCTGCATAGGATTTATAAGCATCACCTGATGAATACTCACTTATTGAAAGTACTCATTTAGGTTAGGGCTACACAGCAACTTTGCCCATGACTCTCATTACACGACCAAATAGTGTGTTGCCATGTGACTCCTTCACTTATGTAAGTGAATGTAGATGCATTGTGACTGTCACAAAAATTTACAAAAGTAAAAAATTACTGAGAAACAAAAAACACATTAGGTATCCCTGTATCTGAAAACGCCCAGTCTTCACCTGTATGGTGAAAGTCGTCGCTGGAAAAAAAAAAAATCAAAAAAGTGCTGAACTGCTTTTTTTTCCCACTGTTTTGCTTCTGAAAAAAAAATTTAATAAAAAAGGTGATCAAAGCAATAGACATTCCCCAAAATGGTATAACTAAAAAGTACATCTGGCCCCGCAAAAAAGACGCCTTGTGCATCCCTGTACATGGATATATAAAAAGTTACAGGTGTCAGAATATGGCGACTCTAAGAAAAACATATTTTTTGCAAGGTTTTGGATTTTTTTTTTTTTAAGGGGTTAAAACATAAATAAACTTTATAAATTTTGTATCATACCAACCAATAGAATACAGGTGACATGTCATTTTGGCTGCACAGTGAACGTCATAAAAACGAAGCTTGTAAGAAAGTTGCACAAATGCACTTTTTCTCCAATTCCAGATTCCCAGTACATTGTACAGAATAATAAATGGTACCATTATGATAAACAATTTGTCCCTCAAAAATTAAGCCCTCATATGGCTCTGTGAATAGAAAAATAAAAGGCGGGGAGTCAAAAAAAAAAAATTTGAAAAATGCCTGTGGCAGGAAGGGGTTAAACAACTTGGTTTAAAGGGGGTATACAGGGCTGGCGCCAGCCAAAATCTTGGTTGGTCTACCTGACCGTGGATTAGTTTCTGGGCATGTTATCAGGCCAAAATCACTAGGGTATGTGAACTTTTGAACAGGGTCATTTTGATTTGGTTTTTGGTTGTCGTCATGATTTAAAAAGAGAGAACAGAGAATTTGACAATAAATGACTTCAACCAACCTCTAACCATGAGTGGAGAAAAAGTTTTTGTGTTATCATTCATATTCTCTAAAAAAAAAGGCCAAAAAAACAAAAAATCTGCCGGGGTATGTAAACTTTTTAGCACAACTATATATGGGGTATATTGGGGTATTTTACTGTATGGGGACATAAGGGGCCATTATATGGGGGCATAAGGAGGGCACTGTATTGTATGGGGGCATAAGGAGGGCACTGTATTGCATGGGGACATAAAGGAGCATATATATGGAGTATACTGGGGCATTTTACTGTATGGGACATAAGGGGCCATTATATTGGGGCATTGTACTGTATGGTGACATAAGGGACCATTATATGAGGGCATGACAGGACTATTGTACTCTACGGGGCATAAGGGACCACTGTACTGTATGGTGGCATAAGGAGGACAGTATACTGTGGGGGTATAAGGGAGACATTATACTATATGGGGACATAAGGGGCCATTATATGTGTGGGGGCATGTCAATTATAGCTGCAGATTTCACACACAGTTTTCAATCTCTGCAATGCAAAAGTTGAAAGTTACAGAAGACCTACAGCATTCCAGCTGGTCACCGCATCAAAAACTTACCAATTTCCGGTGTTTTTTCCTTTGGTGTCTCTTAGAAGGAAACACTACTGCCACATTAGTTGTGCCACAAGGGGACCTCTCAGTCCCTGAAGCTGGCCCTGGGGGTATCTCATCAGAGAAAACCCCTTCAAAATGCAGCTGCTGGGGCAATTTGTTGTCTCCACTCAGGTCACCCTGGCAAACAGCTATTACTGCCAGGACAAGCTATTGCCAGCACAGTCATTCTCCCATGTATTATTATATGGTCGACTTGTGTTTTGACAAATACCAAAAAACAAAAGCACAGCAGGCACTACCAGAACATATGAATAAAATGATATGGCTTTTTTACTTAGCTGAATCGCTGTTGCAGCAGAGGATACACGGGGGCACGCTGTAGAAACACGTCCAAAATATAGTGGGAAAAAGTAGGACAGCGGCAGTCACATCCGGATAAAAAAACCTCTTTATTTCAATAAGTTACAGGCAGGTTTTAGCTGTGGACTCACAAGCAACGGGCCGTTTCGTGCTACTGCACTTCTACAGGCTTGACTTGTGTTTTGATCTGCTGGCTGAAGTTTATCTAAACAATCCCATTAAAGATTGCCTATTTAGGATCTTTTTTTTTTTTTACTCCATCAACAGAGCGGTATAGTAGCCTGGATTTTGTGGGACCAGTAGTAGTTTTTATTAAAACTATTCTGGTGTACAAACACACTTGCAAGACGCTAGCTTTTCTGTCCAATGGAATGGACCCTCTGTTTTTATTATAGCTTTGCTGTCTATAATGCTGGATACAATCGAAAGTGTTCTATTTTTATCTGTCAATCTGGGAGTTTTAATGTCTGCTGTTTTGATCCTCAAACATATAGCATTTTTTGGTCACAACTTAGTCTCATTTAATAGAGCATGGGATTCTGGACCAAAATGTAATGTACTTTAATTAAAATTGTTGCTGCTTTTTCCCCAAAAAACCTCTCTGAAGTTCTTGCCACTAGGTGTCTCCCTTCTAGAAAATTTGCAGTCCACTCTGTTGTCAGGCAAGTTTCATCTCCATAGATGCAAGATTGGATCACAGAGAGTGAGTGTGTGTGTGTGTGTGTGTGTGTGTGTGTGTGTGTGTGTGTGGGGGGGGGGGGTTCTTTCTCTTTACACAGTAAATGAAGAGGGGAGGTGCTGATTCTGCTGGCTCTGTGCAAAGGACTGAACATTCTGCACATCTCACATATTACAATGCAAGAAAACTCTTCTTTGTACCTGTATCTACTTTTGGCTGCTTGTGTGATTACAGATGAGATATTATACATAGACAGCACCCAGCTTTACTGACTAGGCTCATAGATTTCTCTTTATCTGTGTCATGCCTGCATGTACTTACAGTTCAGTGCGCCTGGATCTCCTATATTATGCTCACTTGGGCTTTTCTCAGCTATTTGTTTACTACTGTACAGTTACTCCTGGCAGAATTACATGTAAATGAACCAAACTAGTTATAATGGATAGGGAAGGGGGGAAAATAGCTCCTTATTGTAAATACATCCAGCCTGAGAGACAAATGCAAAATGTGTTTCAGCCATAATGGGACTATTAGTAGCAGAAAAACTGTTAGGACATCATTTATGAAGGCTTATACAATCATAGAACAGACTGTCTAGCGAGACCCTGCAGATATTTCAATTTTTTTTCATGAATATTTCATTTTTTTATTTAATATTTTCAATATTTCAACAATAAGTTAATGAAAACTTATGTACCCTCTAAATGAATCTGGGTCAGTATACATTGATTTCACTTTGTATGGACTTAACATCCAGCACATGCACAGTGAAGCCATGGTTACGACCAGACGCCCTTTTTGTAACTGGGGTACAAAAAACCCGGTTCTCAAGATCTTTGGATAGGGGGTAACTTGTTGTTACTGGAATACCCCTTTAAAGAGGACCTGTTACCACTCCCAGTGAGTAACAAGTTTTGAAAAAAAATTTTATTAGACCTTTGCGAACCTCAGTTATTCCTCCTGGAAATGTATTAATAAATAGACAACTGGACATTACCATTCTTATTGTGTACCTACATTATCTTAAACTCTCAGTACAGGTTGGACAGTGTCATTATTGGTAACTCCCAGTGGCCAATTTAGTCCCAGTTTTTCAGGAGGACTGAACAAAACTGGTTGCCTTGGCCAAGAACTGCCTTCTATATTCTGTACCTTACAAAAGTGCAATTGGCAATAGTATTGCAAAGTCGTAAATATTCAATTTAGGAGAAACAAGTAGGAAATATCGTGTTTACTGCATGCATCTATTTAGAAGACCTAGTAGAAGAGAAGACATGTAGCACAGCGCACATACTGCACGCTATAAATATATGCTAATGTTTATAATGACATGTAATGGCAGCTTGCAGTAAAAAAGCTCATTACCATGAATATCTCATTTACCGCCAATCACTATGCAGGTGCAGGCCGCCATATCAAGTATAGGTTGCATACAGATGATGCTTAAGATAGAAGCCACTTAATATTAGGGGGTATACTTTGTATAGAATTCAATATGTAATGTTAATAGAAGATATTATTATATCATAACCTCTAATGTATTATTCACAGATCTCTATAATTACAAGCATTGTTAACAATGTCTGCAGAATACGAGTACAGAAATTATCCTATGAATGGCGTCCTCATAATGACCATTATATTACCTTACATATCACAGCCATGGAAAAAGTACTGAACACAGGTTATAAACAGAGCTGCTATTCAGATGGCATGGTTTACAGCAGTGCTTCTCAATGAGGTGGCGGCCCCCAGTGTTTGGTGAGAAAAACATGGCCGCCGTCTTCCAAAATCAGTGCAATGTTTGTAGTTATGTTATGGTCTTGGGCAAGATAGAAGGCCTCAGTGACATCAGGGTTTGGTTAGTGAGGCTCCAGTAGACAAAATCTGGTGGAGAATTAGGAATAAATAGGTTTAGTATTCAGATTTTTCCCACTTGTTAAAGGGAATGTCTGGCCCGTTAATGTATGATTGTGGGAGATTGTGGGGAACCCCCGCCAATAAGGACTCATGCACATGACCAAATGTGTAGGTCGAGGGAGATCCGAGGGTCAGCCAACTGCCTTCCGCCCCCCATTGATTTCAATAAGAGTTGTGCTCTGTTCCATTGTCACAGATCTGGATAGGACATGCTCCATATTCCACGTAACGGAAGCTCCCTCGGACAGTACACTTAGTCATGTGCTGAGCTGCAGTACTAGACAGTGTCACGTGTATGGCACGGTGACTGGATCATATAGACACTACAACCATTAAAGGGATTTAGGATAGGACATCAATATCAGATCAGTGGGAGTCTGACACCTGGCAACCCTACCGAACATACACAGAGAATGGAGTTGGAAGCAGGCGGCTCAGTTTTCTGTATAATGGCCAGGGCGGGTTACTGCAGATCAGTTCCCATTTACTTGAATGGCTTTACTGAAAGGGAGTCTACTGCCTCTCCCAAGTATATTCAACTGATCACACTGAGTTACAGAACACATTATAATGATAAATAAGATATCTTTGTTATGTATGTCACTTTTGTAGATTTGGAGAAAGTCAACTTTGAAGCCTTATGCAAATGAGGCAGCTGGTGCACTGGAGGCGGGCCTTCAGCTTCCTGGAGCACTGTTCTTGCCCTTCAGAATCCTACAATCTCCTGCCTGTACAATAGGAATTGATCCTTCCAATCACCTACTTCAGCAGCAAGAGTGGTGCTCCCGAAGCTGAAGGCCCGCCTCCAGTGCACCAACTGCCTCATTTGCATAAGACATCAAAGTTGTTTTTCTCGAAATCTACAAAAGTGACATACATAACAGAGGTATGTTGTTTATTACTGTAATGTGCTGTGTATAGCGATGGTTGCAGTTGAATGTGTTTGGGGGAGGGGGTAGACTTCCTTTAAAGGGGTTGTACCCCTGCAGACACTTATCCCCTATTCACAGGGGATAAGTGTCACATTGCGGGGAATCCGACTTCTGGGTCTCCCATTGTTCATGAGAATGGGAGACTGAAAGTCCCCCAGCACTATCTCTGTGAATGAAGCACCAGTAACTGGCCCTCCATTCACTGCTATGGGGCTGCAATCTCTTGCAAGTCGCATTGAAGTGAATGGAGTGCTGGCTATGCAAATGCAGTGACACTTTATCTACAGGGAGGATTTAGGGGACTCTCATTCCCCTTGTTCTCCTAACTGCTGGGGGACCTGATGGTTGAACCCCAAGAAATGTGACACTTATTCCCTATCCTGTAGATAGGAAATGTGTGTCTGTAATGAGACATCCCCTTTAAGAATGCCAACTATAATGACACCCTGTCTCCATGCATGCAAATCAGGAGAGGCTTACCTTGACAAGTGTTAGTAAGTTTGGGGTTCATTATATTTTCTGATCCATTACAGCCTGGCATAATTCAGTAGCTGCGCCATATTGCTCAGTAGATGTGCACCATCCTGTGGAGCTCAGTGCATGCCACATACTGATATACCAAGAAAAAAACCTAAAACGATTGCTACAAGCTGATCTTCAGTGTTATTTTTGCTGCTATACCATTTTCTACCTACAGATGTCACCATTGTAATTTTGCAATTTGCTTAAAAGCCAACACTTTTATCTACCATCCACCTACATGGGCTGCAAGCCTGCTGTCCATTTACATACCGAGTTTCTCCAAAAATAAGACAGGGTCTTATATTTATTATTAGCTCACTTGTATACCGCCATCATATTCTGCAGTGCTTTACAGCCATTGACAGTCACGGTCCTATATAGGGCTCACAATCTACATATACATTATTTTTTGCTCCGAAAGATGGGTTAGGGCTTATTTTCAGGGGATGTCTTATTTTTTTTTCCCATGAACCACAATCCACTCAAAGACCCCCTTACACCCAAAACGATTAGAGTTGGCAAGTGCCAATGGTGGATGGGCTCTCACACACAGATCTGCCTCACTCTTGTCAAAGGCGTGCCACTGTCAGGTCCCTTGCTGCTGCAGCAGTGTATCACTGCAGCCAAGTGTAGCGGTTGGCTCCCTCTGGTGACCAGAAGCAGCCACAACGCTCTGGCTCAGGAGTGGAGTGATGCCAGTGGGACTACCCAATCTGTGTGGGAGAGCCCGGCATTACTGGTAGTCAACCCTTTGTTGTAGAGAACTCGCTCACTAGTGCCATCTTGTACACATAGTTCCCTTAAGATCAATGTCTGGGAGTGTCTGCTTTCTTGGGAGAGGGTGCAATTCTTTTGGGGGTGTCTGCTTTCCTTGATGAAAGGTCTACTGTATCTGTCCTGCTGTATTGTACTTACTTTTATACACGTGTAACTGCCTGGACACTATTTTTAATGAACTGCAACTAGGGTTTATTTTTGGAGTAGGGCTTATATTTCAAGCATACTCCAAAAATCCTGAAAAATCATGCTAGGGATTATTTTCAAGGAAACAGGGTAGTTGTTGGACACAGTCCTTTCATAGAAATGACTAGCTACTTGCATGGTGGCTGACAAAGCTCCAGTCTCAGGGCTTAAATGAAGATGCAGACACCACTACAGAAGGCGGTTACCGTCCAGTCCGCTGTCATTTCATCTACTCTGTCAGCAGCGTCTGGCAGGTAATGTGTTTTCCATTAGTAGACTAATGGGCCAGAGGCGACTAGCGCTCTCCTCCACACACTTTGTGCTATAATTACTTGTGAAATCGCAACGTCTCAAATCAAGCGCGGATTTCTCACCTTCCGCACAATGTATTCCATTTTCACTAATATCAGGCCTGCCTTTTGGCAAATTCTATTCATCTAGTTTTTTAGGATAAATGCATTTCCTGCTGCATGGAGAAGAGAAGCCTTTGAACCTATTACTTAGGATGGAAGCGGGACCCTGCAGTAGATTAATCGTATACCCACAGCTACAAATGAGGTTTTACCATGCACACAGTGAACAACTTTTTACTTCGGAGCCATTTTATAGCAAATTACACAGTGCAACGAAATAAAAGGAAATATTGATTTTCTGCGGGGATCTAGAAGGTCTCTACGATGTGTTATTAGCACCACGTCCTTCATTCATTACCAAAGAGGGATGGAACACTTCTACTCTGTTGCTTGGCCAGCCGCTTGTTGAAAAAATATTGGCTCCCAGCAAATGGCTTAAATGCTCCAAGTAAAGGAAGAGAAATATAGATCTAAATATTACCAGACTAAGCTTTCTATGGATTTTTACATTAGGTAGGTATCATAATATTAGGTTAGTCCTCTGTGCACTAGTAACTACTATGGAGTGAAGCAGTCGAGTCATTTATGGGAATTAAGTCCCTGTATAATAGGATTATCGGGGCAGCTTGCATTTCAAGCAGGAACAACCCAATAATAAACCCAGAAGTGGAGATTTCCCTTAGCATCCGGACACACAAGGGATCACCCAATCCCTATCTCGCAGCACTGTTAGCAAGAAGAGTCTGCTTTATAATGTGGTCTTCTAGCTGAAGATCTTTCTGTATATGTAGTGGAGTTGTTGCCCAGTTAAATATGGGTAGATAAGGTCTTTCTCACTACGTTCACACCTGTGACAGAGTTTTTTCACTTTTTTGTCTGGGATTTCTGCCAGACTGCTGATGGCTCACACTCAAACATGAATATAACCTTTGTGGTGATCACTTGTACTTGGACTATTTGGCTTGAATATTTAGGACTAATCCTTTATGCTCTCAGTTACAAATAATCTTTATTTATGCTTATTTATTAGTTCTATTGGTTGGTAATCCTCATTCAGTCCAGTGGCCTTTTTTTATTCAAAATCTTAATAATTGGGGCTTATTCACACAACCATGTTCCATCACTAAACATTGTCCATGTGTGGGCCACATTGCCCTGACCAACCAGGCCATGTGACTGGAACCCAATGCATTATAGTGCTTTATGATGTGAGCTCCCAACGTACTACTGTACTAACCTGACATTAGGGAGCTCACTGTATTGTAACTTACTGGGCATTGGGTTCCAGTCATGACCGTGGTCAGTTAAGGAAATGTGTCTAGCACATACACCAGGTTTCACCGCTGGAAAACAGTCGTGCGATGACCTCTTAGTGCTTTGCGCCTATGATCCCATGTACCTGTAGCTAAAGTGAGTAAATATTATATAATATATTACAGAATAACTATTCATACAATTATTAGGGTATGTTCATACGGAGAGGAAGTGATGCAAATTTTAATACTCTCAGTATGTGGATGAGATGTAACAAAAATCAGAGCACAAATTGGCCTGTGATGGGAATATGAATGTATGGAGTGAAATCCATGACAGATTCTGCAAGAATATACACCGTCCCATGGATTCATCATGGAATCCACAACAGTCTTATGTGGTTCTACCCTTAATGTAGGTCCTAGTCAGGTATGGAGGCCTTAAATTATACCTCCAATTATATTACAAATTTTCAGAAATTAATAGTAAAAGGTACTAATTTATAATATATCTTATAAAGGATATATATTTCCTTCTCGGCTTATCAAACGGAGCTACTTTTACATAGAAATCTATAGAGAGGGGAGGGGAGGAGGCTGCTGGAAAATATACACAAATAGCTCAGCTGCTAAGCTCTGCACTGCGAGTCAGGGACCTTTTTAAACACTGCAGTATCTTCTCTACCACTGCACAGAAAGAAAATAAATAAATGAGTAGCCTCCTTCTCCCCCCTCCCCTCTCCATAAACTTGTCTGTAAGGAGAATACACAGCCAGACTCTATATAAATAAATGCACTGAGTGAAGATAAGGAGGAGGAGAGCAGCCTAATAAGTGGAGGAGAAAACAGATTTCTTTATTAAGATATATTACAAAGTTTCTTCTTTTCACATGTATTATGATGATGATAAAATTATGTTTTAGAATTGGAAGGATGGCCAAAAGGGCTTGTATGCTATGGAACCCCAAGGTTCTCTGGCGTTTTTTTTTTTTTAATACAGTGGCTCTCAGCACTAGTCAATAGTAGAGAATCCAAAGAGGGAGAGTCCCCTCTACCTTACTAATACACCCTAATAGGACATATGAGTTTGGGTTCAATTAAACTTTGCGTTTAGCCAATTGAATATTGTATTATTATTATGTCAGACCAAGAACATCTTAGCGTTTCATAGAATTTCCAGGGTCTCCTATGGCTATAATCATGCTATTGATATAATTTATCACTTACCAAACGTCCACTGTAGTTTCAAGTAAAAAAGCCAAGAATCTGTCATAGACAAGAAGAGAAAAAAAAAAAAAATATCTTGTATTTTGGTCACCCCCACCTGCTGCTTTTAGATTATCACCACTATATGAGCTCCGCAGTTTCTATCTTGTAAGGACAAGCCTAGGGGATACATATTACTGACCTATGCATTAAAGGTCAGTCCGCGGTTTTTACTAAAAGTAATGATGACACCTGTGGCTCAGATACTGTCACTTAGAAACAGTGAAAAATCACAATGAATTAAAGGAACGGCTCATCAAATAAGTTTTGTGTATTACACAATATACTTACAATATGAATTTCTCATGGTTTTCAACAGCTCTGCTTGCTGTCATCCAGTAGGAATGTCCATTGCTTAGTCAAAATGAATAAAACTCACACCGGTGCACGACTCTGCTTTTGGTGAATTGTGTTTGCCAAGATAGATAATGTGAGAGCATCTTTACAATCCAGACATGGAGCATTTCTTCTTGCGAAAAAATATCCTTGAACACTTCAGTTTAACATTGACCTTGACAAGAAAAAACACGAATAGCTGTCTGACTCCAAATTATATAGACTCCTGAAATTTTAGCAACATGGATTCAACTCCTCTACTTTATTCTCATAATAATAACCAATTTTGTGTCATTTGTCAGCTTTTCAGAGTGTGATGTAGGTGATCGCAGATGGTATAAGATGCTGGAAAGGAACATTCTCTACAACTAAAAGGATATTAAAGCCACAATAACCTTGGAGCCATTTCTGTTATTTTATTGAATGTAATATTAAATAAGTTAACTGGATAGGCTACCAATATTAATTCTGCGGGGGTCCGACACCCACAGATCATCGTTACTGAGGCAGCTCGGGAAAGTCGAGCTGCTCACTAACCATACAAACTGTAGTGGCGAATGTAGGTACTGCAGCGCTGTCCCAGTGCAGCTCTGTCCCAGTGCAGCGCCTACACTCATCGCTACAGTTTTCATGGCGAGGCTCTCCCAAATTGCCTCAGTACCACTGATCTGTGGGGGTCCTTAGGTGTCGGACCCCTGTAGATCTAATACTGAAGGCCTATCCTAAGGATAGGCCATCAGTGTTAGAAACCAGATAACCGCTTTAATGCAGCAGAAATCATGAACACCCTGATTCAGTACATTATATCTCACAGTGATCTCACATGACCCAGGTCAGTCCAGGAAACGCATCCCTTAGAATGCTGTGTGAGGAGGAACAAATTGTTCATTCATTTTCATGTAATTGTGGGGTATTTCGGTTATGCCCATTCACACTAACCTGCAGCCCCTTTTTGTGCAAGTCATACAAAAATTAGATCTAAAAACAGCCAAATTTAAGACAAGAACAAGTGACAACCATAAAAGTAAATCTGCCCATATGGCCACTATTTACTAATATAGTAGGTAGTTTAAACTTAGACAGGTAGTCTGAAAATGTACCAAATTTATCACAGTGGCTGGTGCTGGATGATAATTTTGGTGTATCTTTAGACATTTATACTACCTAGCAGTTGTCTTACTTTGTGCCAGAATTTTATGCCCACATTGGCCCGGATTTACTAATAGTGTAACACTGCAAACTTAGACAAGCAGTCTGGTGCTGTAGTCTGGCGGCTGATGCTGAATGATAAATCTGGTGTGTCCAGTGTCTAGTAAAGTTGGCTTACTTTGAAGCTACATTCACACAACAGTGAATATTGGCCGCATGACATCCGTTTATTTATTGGATGTCGCACAGCAGCATTAATTTCACGGTCAGTGAATGGGGGCTAGTCACATAACCGTTACTTTGACGGTCCATTGTCACAGACCATCAACGTATAGGTCATGTCCTATTTTTGGCCATTTTCATGGATCCTTCCTTACACTGAAATGTATGGGGAAATCAGTGAAAATGGGTAAGACAGGTGTGAAAAGTTTATGTTTTTCACAGCCGTTTTGCACCTCGGTCATGTGACTCTAACCTTAGCCAGAATTTTACAATGTTGGTGCATTTTTAGTGCATTTTTAGCACAGTGGTGCAATTAAGCCACACCCTGTTTTCTGAGAATTCACTTTCTCGTGTCTAGAAAGTCGAAAAATTTTAGCCCAAATTGGATGCTCCACATTGCTCCAAAGAGGCACCACAGTTACACCAAAGATGTGCCATGTTTACTCCAGTGTCTAGTTGTAACCACAATAGTCAAACATGGGGGAAAAAAGGGAACCTGTCAGTTGTTTTTTTCCACACTAAATCAGTCGAGGTCACCAGTGATGTTCCCTTTGTGTAAGGGGACCACTGTAGCCAATCACAGGCCTCAGCAGTGACATCTTCACAAGTGGCACATGACTCACAGGAGGTAGGACCCCTGAGGCATGCGATTGGCTGCAGCAGTCACCTGGCACAAGCAGCCCAGGGACTTGTATACAAAAGACTGGACCTGCCGCCGCTGGAAACAGATGCCTGGGTAGAGGTGAGTACTGGTTTTCTATATTTCTGGCCCCACTAGCGGCAGTATTAAATTATAAAGGAATTAAAATGACAACCCATTTAACTAGTTGCAGGGTTGGGGAGAAGCTTCATCTAGTCACGCTGTCATTGTGCTACATTACATCCTGTGATGCTGGCAGTTAGGTAGGGTATCAGGTTGAGGTCAGACAGTGAGGGACCTGTCAGTCATGCTGACATTCGTCAGGGGCACCATAGGAAAGGTTATTACTGAATGCTGCATACACCGGGGTCAGGTTAGGGTTGAAAAACCACCTGACAGGTTTCCATGTCCCCTGTCAAAACAGTAGTAAAAAATGGACAGAAATTAAATGTGACATTGTTCTATCCTATGTTAAGATGGAATTCAGTTGCAGCCACCATAAATTTCCCTCTTAGTGTGTCAAAATAAACATTTTCTGACTTCTTGTTTATGTTCTCCAGATGTTAGACAACATTAGTATCAATGCCCCCATATATATTCCACTAACAGGTTTATGAAAAGAACTGATGTGTTTGTCTTCTAACATCACAATAAGATGTGGTGTAAATATCTGGATTTGATGCTTTTAGAGGAAAGCAGCAGAACATGTGAGAAACAAGCCGATATTTGCCTTTACAGGTCACACTTGACGTAGGTAATGACAAAGAAATAAATGGAAGCAATCCATTAAGACGTGCAGGTGACATCTTGATAATCCCTCTTCTGTCGAGTGCTACAGTATGTAATGATTTTCTAAAATTTTATTCCAAAATGCTGCAATTTCCTAAGATTCTTATTGTTCATTATGTTCCACATAATCGCTCTATGAAAAGCAAATGACAGGAGCAAAATGTACAAAATTGTGGATTTTTTTCTTTTGTGTGTTTGGTTGCTTTTATGTTGGCTGACATTTTAGTGCTGCCTGTATTACAGTAATTTATCGTCATCCACAGCCTGTGGCTGTACGTCTGTTGTGAAAGTACAGCTCCAAGCATTTCACAACAGCCACAGGCTGTCAGAACATGTTGAGAGTTGTAGTTTTGCAACACTGGGAAGTAATTATGTACATTATATCTTATTTACACACACACATACTGTATACAGTATATGTAGTTCAGTTTATTTCTGCATATGTTTTGACAAGAAGTAAGAGTACGAGTCATAAGGAGCAGCAATCATCAATATTAGCAAGTCAATTGGCACTTATTAATAGTAGTACAATCTACATGGACCAGTCATCGGGATTATACGTGATCATATGATTGTTAATACAATTGTTTATTTACATGCAATCTCATCATTGTTGGCAGTAAATACCTTTTTACACAAGATGTGCTGCCTTCAAACAGCGATTTTAAAGTTCACATAAAATGCGACCGATTGACACAAAATAGTTTCTTGACTGGTCATGGACATGTTTACATGGGGCAGTAATTGGGAATGCATGTAAAAACACTAAGTCACCTGATCATCAGCCCCTATAAAGAACCTTAAAGGCAGTCTGTCATCAGAACCCAGCATATCAACTCGGCTCCAAAGATAGATAGATAGATAGAGTTAGGTCACCTGAATCAAGCAGTGTTCTCCCCTTGGTAATTGGTGCCTTCATTGCCGACATATTGACTTTTTTCGCAAATGAGCTCTTTGGAGCAATGTCAGCATTGCCATCGCTTACAAGAGGCAAGTGGAAATACCCTAGGTTTCCTCTGCGGACTTTCTGCTTCCATTATACCTATAAGGAAACCTCTAGCGTTTCTGTAGGTATAATTGACATGCTGCGATTTCCAAAACTGCAACGGATGGGATTCGCTAGAATCTGTAAAAAGCTGCATTTTTCTCTGCGGCTTTTCCGCTGCGGCCAAACCGTGGCGTTTACGCACATGAGGCCCCACAGCCTAAAGTGGTTTTCTGGGACTAAAGTATTGTTGCCCTGTCCTTAGGGAAATAAGGGATAACCCTTACAAATATATGGCTTTTTAGGGTTATTGGGGCATAGCACATTTTTTCACTTTTGTCTCACTGCATTCTAAAATCCATAACTTTTTTTCTATTTTTTAATGGACATTGCTATGTAAGGTTTTGTTTTTTCTGTGCTCTGTATATTGTGTAGTTCTGGCACTGCAGCAACTGACATCAACTGATCATGTGGGTGCCAGGTGTCAGACCCCCACCAATCTGATATCGATGACCTATCCTAAGGATAAATCATCAATATCCAAATTCCAGAACATTCCTTTAAATTTTATTAAAAATATTTTAAAATTGTATTTGTTCCTTTGTGTATTTGTGAAACTTTTTTTTTTTTACCTCTCATTTTATTAATCTTTTAACATCTTTTTTTTTTGGTGCTATGAGGGGACCTGAGACTATGGTATGTTCACATAGGAATCTCAGAATTACTCTGGGGCCCTTGTTTGACCTAGGACTGTCCCATTAAATCATTACTCAACCTTATGGGAACAAAGGGAGCAACTCCCTATTACTAATATTGCAGTTACTATTGATCGCAGCATTACAGAAGTTACTCGGCGAGGACTGGTGTTTGCTCTCAGCAGTTGCTACATGGTGGTCGCCATCAGTCATTGCCAACTCCCTGCAGGCACAACTGCTGTGCCCTAGAAATGTCAAATATGGCTCTCATCTAAGTGCACTGTACATTTATGGCACAGGGTGTCTGGGGATTAATAAACACCTTAGTAGTTTTATAGAATAAGCATAATATAGAATATTTTTTTCTTAAACTTTGCCTTAAATGTCTACATTTATTACTTCAGGCAGATGGAATTTTTTTTTTTTTACTTCTATAGGCAATCCTGAGAGCAATACCACGCTCATTACAATCATTTATTTCCTGATAACTTGCTTGTAATAACACTCTCTCAATGTGAATTTTACTGGCACCATGCTATTTTCCTCTTATTTACATTGTAATCCTTCCACAGAACGAGAACAAATAAAGCCATAAAGATTGTGTTTGTTCTTGTAATGTTATAGTGTAGAAATAAGTGACTGTTTCTCTACAGTAATAATCCTAATAATATACGGGGGAATATAAAACAAAAGTCACATTATGATCTGTGTAAAAAGTAATACAAGTTTTAATTGTTACCCGCTCATGTAAATGAAATAAGGAATATTTCCACAGAGCTACGCACACAGAATAATAGAACAAGAACCAGGGGTGGAACTACAGCTATAGCCGCTGCTATGGGGCCCATGACCTTAGGTCGGCCCCCTGGTGCTTTGTTTTTTTGTAATAGATCGCTATTTACTTATTGATCCCCACTCCTTCCCATAGTCGTCTCCACTTCCCCTTCAGCTCTCCAGTAATGGCCTCTGTGCAGTTAACAACCTATTAATTAAAAAAAAAAAAAAAAAAAAAAAGTAGGCCAGTAAAGGTAGCAGCAAACTGTATGTGGCCAATAAGGAGACAATGTACCATGTGGAGGGTAAGTAAGGGGGGCTGTATACTGTGTGGGGTCCAGTAAAGTGGACATTATACCATATGGGAGGCAGTAAAGGGGGCGTTATATACCATGTGGGGGGGCCAATCTAAAGTTTGATATGGGACCCAATCTTTGCTAACTACGCCCCTGACATGGAGTACCAGTCCTCTATGTAACATGTAAAACTTCTATATATACGTATTAATTGTGGTTTGGATCTAGGGGCCATAGTCACAATTGCAACTGGGCCATAAATACCAGGGGACTCATAAGTTACCCAGCCGTATAACTGTGCAGGAACCATAGGTGAGAGTCAGCCGGTTCTCCAAGGGTTACGACTCCAAATCTTTCTGCATAGGCTGGAGACTGCCCAGGCTGCACTGCAGTAAAATTAATGGCCAGTTATTACTACGTTTTTTTTTTTTTTTTTTTTTATAAATTCCTTATGTAAGAAATTTCAGTAGGCATAAACAAAAAAAACAAAAATGTATGAATAAAAAGAAAAAAGAACACAGAAAGTAAACAGAAAGCGCCAGATGGCACCAATGCAAAGTACAGACATCAGGAAGTCTAGGGATATCGAGCCTAACATATGTATTATGGCAAAGCAGTCATAAAGAAACTCTAAGGACAATTCAGATGGTTACAGTACATATAGACATATCGGAGAGGAGAAGGGGTGGGGAGAGAAATGGAGAAGAGAGGATGTGGGAGAAGGAGACCAAAAAGGGAGGGAGGAGGACCCAGCATTTCTATCAACTAGCCCTCTGGTCCCCTCAGGTCCTCATAAGGTCTGGGT
Organism: Leptodactylus fallax; assembly: GCA_947044405.1. Classification (NCBI taxonomy): domain Eukaryota; kingdom Metazoa; phylum Chordata; class Amphibia; order Anura; family Leptodactylidae; genus Leptodactylus; species Leptodactylus fallax. Next base: position 484,047 of record CAMRHE010000017.1, read on the forward strand.
AGTCCTGCGTGCCCTGAAACATGATCCAGGGGGTCCAGGCGGAAATTAAAGTCATGTGTATTTTAGAGGGACGCACTGAGGTCTTCCATTTTCTGAATGTCCCCCACTCTGCGGACCCAGTGCACCAATGTGTGTGTGTGTGTGTGTGTGTGTGTGGGGGGGGGGGGGGTAGGTTTCCAGAGGACCGGAATTCAAGATCTGGCAGCGCTCACAAAGTGTTTAAAGGAGGACTTAAAGTAGGCTTGTTGGGAAAAATCTGAGACATGTAGCAGAAAAAAGGTCAAGGTAGCTGGTATCTTGTAAGAACATGGTATACACTGTCCCAGTTGGACCGCAATAGTGGGCACAACCAGAAAACATGGAGGAGGGTGCCTCTGCAGACCCACATCCCCAACAAAGGGGAGAGGGGGGGGGGGGAACATCTTACAGTCATATGAAAAAGTTTGGGCACCCCTATTAATCTTAATCATTTTTAGTTCTAAATATTTGGGTGTTTGCAACAGCCATTTCAATTTGATATATCTAATAACTGATGGACACAGTAATATTTCAGGATTGAAATGAGGTTTATTGTACTAACAGAAAATGTGCAATATGCATTAAACCAAAATTTGACCGGTGCAAAAATTTGGGTACCCTTATCATTTTATTGATTTGAATACTCCTAACTACTTTTTACTGACTTACTGAAGCACAAAATTGGTTTTGTAACCTCACTGAGCTTTGAACTTCATAGCCAGGTGTATCCAATCATGAGAAAAGGTATTTAAGGTGGCCAATTGCAAGTTGTTCTCCTATTTGAATCTCCTCTGAAGAGTGGCATCATGGGCTCCTCAAAACAACTCTCAAATGATCTGAAAACAAAGATTGTTCAACATAGTTGTTCAGGGGAAGGATACAAAAAGTTGTCTCAGAGATTTAACCTGTCAGTTTCCACTGTGAGGAACATAGTAAGGAAATGGAAGACCACAGGGACAGTTCTTGTTAAGCCCAGAAGTGGCAGGCCAAGAAAAATATCAGAAAGGCAGAGAAGAAGAATGGTGAGAACAGTCAAGGACAATCCACAGACCACCTCCAAAGAGCTGCAGCATCATCTTGCTGCAGATGGTGTCACTGTGCATCGGTCAACAATACAGCACACTTTGCACAAGGAGAAGCTGTATGGGAGAGTGATGCGAAAGAAGCCGTTTCTGAAAGCACGCCACAAACAGAGTCGCCTGAGGTATGCAAAAGCACATTTGGACAAGCCAGCTTCATTTTGGAAGAAGGTCCTGTGGACTGATGAAACAAAGATTGAGTTGTTTGGTCATACAAAAAGGCGTTATGCATGGCGTCAAAAAAAACACAGCATTCCAAGAAAAACACTTGCTACCCACTGTAAAATTTGGTGGAGGTTCCATCATGCTTTGGGGCTGTGTGGCCAATGCCGGCACCGGGAATCTTGTTAAAGTTGAGGGTCGCATGGATTCAACTCAGTATCAGCAGATTCTTGAGAATAATGTACAAGAATCAGTGACGAATTTGAAGTTACGCCGGGGATGGATATTTCAGCAAGACAATGATCCAAAACACAGCTCCAAATCTACTCAGGCATTCATGCAGAGGAACAATTACAATGTTCTGGAATGGCCATCCCAGTCCCCAGACCTGAATATCATTGAACATCTGTGGGATAATTTGAAGCGGGCTGTCCATGCTCGGCGACCATCAAACTTAACTGAACTGGAATTGTTTTGTAAAGAGGAATGGTCAAAAATACCTTCATCCAGGATCCAGGAACTGATTAAAAGCTACAGGAAGCGACTAGAGGCTGTTATTTTTGCAAAAGGAGGATCTACTAAATATTAATGTCACTTTTCTGTTGAGGTGCCCATACTTTTGCACCAGTCAAATTTTGGTTTAATGCATATTGCACATTTTCTGTTAGTACAATAAACCGCATTTCAATCCTGAAATATTACTGTGTCCATCAGTTATTAGATATATCAAATTGAAATGGCTGTTGCAAACACCCAAATATTTAGAACTAAAAATTATTAAGATTAATAGGGGTGCCCAAACTTTTTCATATGACTGTATGTAGTCTGACCGGGAAGTGGTACCACTGAGTCAGGTGTTTGTACTCTGCTACCTGGTATTTACTGGCAATAGAGGATTCTGGTATTCTACTGTAATGGCAGGCGGAGAAAGACAGATCGAGGTCTTCCTCCCATTTAGACAGAAATGGTGGTATGTAGTCGTGAACGGGTGAGATTAAGAAAGTGCATTATTCTAACAGGGTGTGTGGGTAAGAACAAACTCCAGAACACACTTTTTCAAATGGGGTCAGAATTCTATCAAATTCCTGGGGTGGTAAGGGAAGATAAAAAGTGCATCAGTTGTATGGTCCTCCAGGGGAGTCAAATCACAGGATCCCCCAGCAGCTCTGTGTAGGGAGTCCAGATCTGATTCGAGAGGAAATCTTTTGATCGTGACATACCCACTTCATGCCATGAGCAAAAAGGGCCTGGCCCCATTCCTGAACAAATGCAGGGTTGTCTAAGATGGGAACATTGGCGACGGAGCTGGTGATATTGCCTCCCTTCGAAAGAGGGAAGTACAGGCTGCTAGGATAGGCCCTATGGTCAGATTTGTCTTCAGGGTCGATGAATGGGGTGTACCCAGCCAGGGGATGGAAGATAAGGAGACCTCAGAAATGGATTGCTCCAAAACTACCCACTGCTTAATGGAGCCATGGTGACACCAGTCCAGCAACCTCCAAAGGAGTGCTGCATCATAACACCTCCTAATGTGTGGGAGTCCCAGACCCCCCAATATCTTAGTAAGGAATAACAGCGATCTAGTCAGTGTAGCTGGTTTGTTGGTCCAAATGAACCTTGTCAGGTCACGAGAGAGCGTTGCAAAGAAGGCTGAGGGCACGCTTATGGGTAGTGTTTGAAACAGGTAGAGGAGGCGTGGAAGTACATTCATCTTGTAGATCGCACAACGTCCAAATCAAGTACTAAGGGTAGAATCTTATTGTGGGTATTATCTGCACTGATTGTTTTCAGCACTATTTATGCTGTCCTGTTCCAGGGGGCAGTTTTAACCAGCACAAGAATATATTATTATTTATAACTATTTTTATTAAAAAGAGATAGATTTATTGCAAAAATTTGCAGGGGGGGTGGAGCTAAACTAAACAGGGCTCATGAGATTTACACCTTTGTATATTAACACAGAGATTTTCAGTAATAAAATAATGACCTACCTGGCTTATCCCAATCTGTACTCATCCTGTGGTTGATAACGTCTCTCTTGCTGCCCCCTCTATCGTCCATATAACAAAAATTTTCCTAGTGAATATTCCTTGCTGCAGCAGTTTTGGTCAACTTTCACTGCAAAATGTAGGAGGTGGAAAAGTGGCATGCCAAAAAAACCCCCCCAAAAACATGCTACCAAGACATCTGTACTATAGAAGGTAACCCCTGGTTGCAGGTACAGTGGGGAAAAAAAGTATTTAGTCACCATAATTTGCAAATAAATTCTTAAAAAATCAGACAATGTGATTTTCTGGATTTGTTTTCTCATTTTCTCTCTCATAGTTGAGGTCTACCTATGATGTCAATTACAGGCCGGCCTCATCTATTTAGGTGGGAGAACTTGCACAATTGGTGACTGACTAAATACTTTTTTTTCCCCCACTGTAATTCTGCACGAAGTTGGACACACACAGACTCTTGAATGTCATTGTGTGCTGTAGTGTTACATTTTTTCTTGAGTTAAATTCTGACTTCAGTCAAGACCACAGAGTTGAATCTACAGTTTGTGAAAACGTTTTCTTCTAATCGATCTGCCGGAGGGTGATCCATATTTCCTCAACCACAATTTTTTTTGTGTTTCTGCCCTCCATGGTCCTGCTCTATGAGCATGTGAGTCCTTCCTCATTGTGGATTAGGTGTTGCTATCACTTATGAGTTACTCTCATCCAGGCCAGATCTTCTCTGGAGTCAGCTCTTACAGTCATATGAAAAAGTTTGGGCACCCCTATTAATCTTAATAATTTTTAGTTCTAAATATTTGGGTGTTTGCAACAGCCATTTCAATTTGATATATCTAATAACTGATGGACACAGTAATAATTCAGGATTGAAATGAGGTTTATTGTACTAACAGAAAATGTGCAATATGCATTAAACCAAAATTTGACCGGTGCAAAAATTTGGGTACCCTTATCATTTTATTGATTTGAATACTCCTAACTACTTTTTACTGACTTACTGAAGCACAAAATTGGTTTTGTAACCTCACTGAGCTTTGAACTTCATAGCCAGGTGTATCCAATCATGAGAAAAGGTATTTAAGGTGGCCAATTGCAAGTTGTTCTCCTATTTGAATCTCCTCTGAAGAGTGGCATCATGGGCTCCTCAAAACAACTCTCAAATGATCTGAAAACAAAGATTGTTCAACATAGTTGCTCAGGGGAAGGATACAAAAAGTTGTCTCAGAGATTTAACCTGTCAGTTTACACTGTGAGGAACATAGTAAGGAAATGGAAGACCACAGGGACAGTTCTTGTTAAGCCCAGAAGTGGCAGGCCAAGAAAAATATCAGAAAGGCAGAGAAGAAGAATGGTGAGAACAGTCAAGGACAATCCACAGACCACCTCCAAAGAGCTGCAGCATCATCTTGCTGCAGATGGTGTCACTGTGCATCGGTCAACAATACAGCACACTTTGCACAAGGAGAAGCTGTATGGGAGAGTGATGCGAAAGAAGCCGTTTCTGAAAGCACGCCACAAACACAGTCGCCTGAGGTATGCAAAAGCACATTTGGACAAGCCAGCTTCATTTTGGAAGAAGGTCCTGTGGACTGATGAAACAAAGATTGAGTTGTTTGGTCATACAAAAAGGCGTTATGCATGGCGTCAAAAAAACACAGCATTCCAAGAAAAACACTTGCTACCCACTGTAAAATTTGGTGAAGGTTCCATCATGCTTTGGGGCTGTGTGGCCAATGCCGGCACTGGGAATCTTGTTAAAGTTGAGGGTCGCATGGATTCAACTCAGTATCAGCAGATTGTTGAGAATAATGTACAAGAATCAGTGACGAATTTGAAGTTACGCCGGGGATGGATATTTCAGCAAGACAATGATCCAAAACACAGCTCCAAATCTACTCAGGCATTCATGCAGAGGAACAATTACAATGTTCTGGAATGGCCATCCCAGTCCCCAGACCTGAATATCATTGAACATCTGTGGGATAATTTGAAGCGGGCTGTCCATGCTCGGCGACCATCAAACTTAACTGAACTGGAATTGTTTTGTAAAGAGGAATGGTCAAAAATACCTTCATCCAGGATCCAGGAACTGATTAAAAGCTACAGGAAGCGACTAGAGGCTGTTATTTTGGCAAAAGGAGGATCTACTAAATATTAATGTCACTTACCTGTTGAGGTGCCCATACTTTTGCACCGGTCAAATTTTGGTTTAATGCATATTGCACATTTTCTGTTAGTACAATAAACCTCATTTCAATCCTGAAATATTACTGTGTCCATCAGTTATTAGATATATCAAATTGAAATGGCTGTTGCAAACACCCAAATATTTAGAACTAAAAATGATTAAGAATAATAGGGGTGCCCAAACTTTTTCATATGACTGTATGTGCACTGACATATCCCATAGAAATCTATTAGCCCAAACGGTACCTCAATATGCTTCTGATCACATGCAGTTTTGCATGTACATTGTGATCAAGAAAAATCATCATTATAGTCTTTACTAATAGTTAATTGGTATTATATTGTAATCCCATGGTGTGTGTGTGTGTGTATATATATATATATATATATACAGTCATATGAAAAAGTTTGGGCACCCCTATTAATCTTAATCATTTTTAGTTCTAAATATTTGGGTGTTTGCAACAGCCATTTCAATTTGATATATCTAATAACTGATGGACACAGTAATATTTCAGGATTGAAATGAGGTTTATTGTACTAACAGAAAATGTGCAATATGCATTAAACCAAAATTTGACCGGTGCAAAAGTATGGGCACCTCAACAGAAAAGTGACATTAATATTTAGCAGATCCTCCTTTTGCAAAAATAACAGCCTCTAGTCGCTTCCTGTAGCTTTTAATCAGTTCCTGGATCCTGGATGAAGGTATTTTTGACCATTCCTCTTTACAAAACAATTCCAGTTCAGTTAAGTTTGATGGTCGCCGAGCATGGACAGCCCACTTCAAATTATCCCACAGATGTTCAATGATATTCAGGTCTGGGGACTGGGATGGCCATTCCAGAACATTGTAATTGTTCCTCTGCATGAATGCCTGAGTAGATTTGGAGCTGTGTTTTGGATCATTGTCTTGCTGAAATATCCATCCCCGGCGTAACTTCAAATTCGTCACTGATTCTTGTACATTATTCTCAAGAATCTGCTGATACTGAGTTGAATCCATGCGACCCTCAACTTTAACAAGATTCCCGGTGCCGGCATTGGCCACACAGCCCCAAAGCATGATGGAACCTCCACCAAATTTTACAGTGGGTAGCAAGTGTTTTTCTTGGGATGCTGTGTTTTTTTGACGCCATGCATAACGCCTTTTTGTATGACCAAACAACTCAATCTTTGTTTCATCAGTCCACAGGACCTTCTTCCAAAATGAAGCTGGCTTGTCCAAATGTGCTTTTGCATACCTCAGGCGACTCTGTTTGTGGCGTGCTTTCAGAAACAGCTTCTTTCGCATCACTCTCCCATACAGCTTCTCCTTGTGCAAAGTGTGCTGTATTGTTGACCGATGCACAGTGACACCATCTGCAGCAAGATGATGCTGCAGCTCTTTGGAGGTGGTCTGTGGATTGTCCTTGACTGTTCTCACCATTCTTCTTCTCTGCCTTTCTGATATTTTTCTTGGCCTGCCACTTCTGGGCTTAACAAGAACTGTCCCTGTGGTCTTCCATTTCCTTACTATGTTCCTCACAGTGGAAACTGACAGGTTAAATCTCTGAGACTTTTTGTATCCTTCCCCTGAACAACTATGTTGAACAATCTTTGTTTTCAGATCATTTGAGAGTTGTTTTGAGGAGCCCATGATGCCACTCTTCAGAGGAGATTCAAATAGGAGAACAACTTGCAATTGGCCACCTTAAATACCTTTTCTCATGATTGGATACACCTGGCTATGAAGTTCAAAGCTCAGTGAGGTTACAAAACCAATTTTGTGCTTCAGTAAGTCAGTAAAAAGTAGTTGGGAGTATTCAAATCAATAAAATGATAAGGGTACCCAAATTTTTGCACCGGTCAAATTTTGGTTTAATGCATATTGCACATTTTCTATTAGTACAATAAACCTCATTTCAATCCTGAAATATTACTGTGTCCATCAGTTATTAGATATATCAAATTGAAATGGCTGTTGCAAACACCCAAATATTTAGAACTAAAAATGATTAAGATTAATAGGGGTGCCCAAACTTTTTCATATGACTGTATATATATATATATATATATATATATATATATATATATATATATATATATATATCTCCATCCTGCTAATTCCTTTATGCTGACATTTTCGCGTGTGGCCTGTTCACCTGTGATGTAGTTACTTGAATTCTAGCGAGTCCAGAAAACATTGTTTTAGGTAGATGAGTCAAAACAGTTGATAAGGACCACGCTGAAGGAGACAGCTCTGATGCTTAGGCCACATAATGTTCTTAGAATTAACCTTAAATTAACCAGAAGTCACATGTATAATTCTGCTATGACAGTGACATTGATGTTCTGATGGTTGGTAGCCAGAAATATGTGGTTTAAGAACCCCTGTTTTAGGACATATGCCAGACTTCTCCGTACTATCAGAGTTCTCCGTAACTAAGTCTGTGTTTATGATCTTGTTTATTATCTCTATTATACTCTTTTTGCTGTAAACTGCTCATAAGATCCACCAGTGATCAGATCTGCTTCAGAAATAAATTAGACATCTGTTAAACTAGGAGCATAATAGTAACATAACCAAACTATGAAGAGATATGAAGTCGAGAACGTTGAGGTTTATGTTTGTTGACTTCTAATCGCCAGGGACTCATACTAATAAATATGGCATTTCTTGAACTATTTACTCGGAACAAATATTACTGTGCAGAAAATGAAGTCTATACTGTATATGTTGTGTTTACTTATTTATTTTACTATGAAAGAGCCGCATTAAACCTGCGAGATGACAGCGGGAGCCGCCCGAGAAGGAAAGGCTTTCTGTTCAAATAATTGATTTGGCCTTTTCCAGACACAACAGGAGACAGCAAAATCTTTCCAGTGAATGCAAAAAGCATCACAAAGTGCGACACTAATGAAATGCAAAGGTTTTGTAGGCTCTTTTCTGTACCTTGAAGAATGCAGGAAAGAAAATGTCTCTGTTTTAATAAAAGAATATAGAACCTGGCAGACTGATCAAAAGGCAAGGATTCTATATAAATGGATGAGCCCGAGCTGCACGCATCTGATGACAACCAGCTAATTGTTGGGTTCCAAGGCTTGGCAATGTATTAACTGCATGATAGTGTTCAATAGAGCATTATTATTACTAGACTTGAATCATCTACTATGATAAACATGTTTGTGCACAACTTCAGCTTCTCATTGTCATCTAAGGTTACTGAATCATAATGTTCTTTCTTATTTGAAGGCCACATTACACTGGTTTTATAGATTTGCAGCGTCCCCACACAAGTTATATTCCCTGGCTAATATAAAACATGTAGGTTTTTTTTGGGAACAGTCCATACATAACAAGAGTATAGCAAATATAACAGGCAGCAGGTTGTGAACCCACTGCCGGTTTGTCACCAAATAAGTTTGGCTTAAAACCACTTCTAAGGATATTGTCTAAGTAGATCCCATGGTCTTCATCCTTTAACCCCTGTATGGGAATATGGACTTCACTGCAGGGAGACCTGGAGTAAACTAGGAACCTTTGCTCAAGCAAGGTGTGGCAGGTGAACCAAACTTTTATCCCTGCAGCCTGACAGAGATTGACTGGAGATTTACTGGCATGTATGTAGGCTCTTTAAAAGTAACAGGAAAGTAGTGCAAGCCCACCCTATGAGCAGACCTAGAAGCATCACTATGTGCACATGCTTGGGAGCATGGGAAAGCAGGAAATGGACAGCATGTAGATTTGGCCACCATGCCTGCTGGAAGATGTAGTACGCACACGGGCACAGATTGCTGGCATTATACCAAATAAGTATTTCTCAGGGTGATACAACAAAGTTTCTGCTTATCCAGCATGTTGACAAGCCCATCACAGTGCCCCATTTAAGTTTAGGAGTGCCAGATACTCAAAATTTTAAGAGTTGTGTCTGGCTCAAGACAACTGGTCAGACATGATTGATATTTGTAAACCAACACTTGACAAGCATAAACAAAGTTTTCTAATATAGTTATGGGTACCCCAAATCTAATGGACCCTGGCACTGGGGAAGTGCACCTGGTGCTCCAGTTTAGTCTTGGTCCATCATTTTTACCAAGACATCTACACTATGCAGAGGGTTAAATATTTACAATTTCCCCTTTAAAGAGTTACCTTAATGTTATACAGTTTGGTTAAAATAGTTGAGGTGAATATAGCTACAAGAATGTTGTGCAGTCATGGTTGCCATGTATATCACAAAACACAGGAGCTTAAAATTAAATCTCAAGCCAGCGAGCAGATCCTCCAGCTGAGAAGTCGCTGGACACAGCAGCGCATAAAGGTTTCCATGACAATCTATGATGTCAGTGGATGTAAGTGATTGACTCCGAAAAGACGCTTCACTGCCAGAAACACTTTGTTCTCAGTATATTGTGTATGCATATTTGACTATACATCTATAGGGTATCTGTGATCAGAAATAATCTAAATGGGTAAAATCGAATGAGAAGGAAAGTGTAACAATGTCTGGAAGATTATATTAGAGGGTTCATGTGATATTCAGGATGCTTTAGCTGGTTTTTGTACCACCAATTGTATCTATCATCTTGCATCTCACTGATGACAGCGTCAGCATCAGATTGATCGGGGTCTGACACCTAGACCCTGCACCGATCAGCTGATGCAGCTGCCGGAAGACATATATATGGTATATATAAGGTATATGTGAATGGGAAGAGAGCTGCAGTTTCAGGCTCCACTGCTTCAGTGTACAGAGTGGCAGCTGCATACAGTGTACAGAGCTCAGTAATGTACGGTAATGGTGGTATCTGGACTGCAGCCCCACTCCTATTGACGTGAAATTGAGTAGGGCTGCTTCTGGCTGTATAGCTTATACACAGTTTGCGGCAGTCACATCAGCTGATCGTTGCAGGGTCTGTATGTCAGACCTCGACCGATCTGATACTGATGACTTTATCCTGTGGATAAGCCATCAGTATCAATTGTCTTTAGATAAGGGGTTCCTTAGGATTAGTCAAAAATATAAGATCAATTGTGGTTCTGGTGAACACTGCTTCCTCTTCTCAGGACAGTGACCCTAAGTACATTCTTCACATGATCTTGCTGTTCAGTCCTATTTAAATGAATGGAACTGAGCTACAATAGCATGCACAGCCACTATTCAACTTATCCAATGCAGCGTCTTCAAATAGCTAATCGACGGGGCACCAGGTGTATCGGAGCAGGAGACACACCTGGCAGAAAGGGTGACACTATTGAGGAACACATTGGGGGTTAACATGGGAGCTGATCTAAGAACTACGTCTAACACCATCCACACAGGACAGATTTGTGGGTGGAAAACCTGCAGCCTATTACATTTTAACAAATCTCATTCACATGTTGCAGAAAAAAACAGCAGCAGAAGCTAACCTGTGGTGCAGAAGTTAAATTTGCAGCATCCCATTCATGCTGCGATTTTCTAATATATTGTTTGCTAACATTGCTGTACCCATAAAGACTATCTCACTGTAGGCACTATGCCCTAGTGACAACACAAGCCTGAAATGTGCCCCCTTTCTCTAAGGGCTCACCAACACCCATATTGACTGACTCCTTGGATTGCACTGCTACACTGAGGATAGTAGGGGGGGGGGGGGCATATTTTAAAGTGTAACTAAAGCTTCAGACAACTTTTGATTTTCTGGCAGTATTTGTGTCATAAATAAATTTTGTAATATACTTTATTAACAAATTTTGTCTCCTTCCTGCATTTGTTCTCTCTCTCCCTGACTTCTGTATTGAGAGCTCTTCCTGCCTCTCACTAAATGTGCTGTAAATTCCTCATAGAATATAACAATATGGTAACACTCCGTAAAGAATTTCATCAATTTTTCTTGATCTGTATCCAGTACATTTTATAATAGTAAACTGCTGTTGCTTTACCTTGAGAACATCATGCTTACAGTCTTCCCTCTAGTAATCCGCCTGTACCTCCTGCTTACCTTGATTCCACTATATTTTGTCACTGTTTTCATGTTGTCATTCCTCAAGGTTTTCTTTAAAGATTCCAAATTCTGAGTATCATCAAAAGAACACATCTGCAGAAATTTCAAGAACTTCTCAGAAAAATATCAGTTACTTAAGGGGAAACGGTCAAATCGTTTTACCACCCTAAACAGCATGTGCAGCATCAAGTAATGACTTTTACTATGGTGTCCCTCACTAAGATTTCTGTTGCTGAAAAGTCAAGCTTTTAAAGCTTAGATCAGCATTTGCAAATTTACCCTAACTAGTAATGGGGAGGGGAGCGCTCCATCTAGTTATGCAGTTATTGTGCTAAATCACACCCTGTGTGGAATGACTTGCATGCCCCTCACTGTCAGACATCAGTCTGATATCCTGCTGAACTGTCGGCCTCACAGGGGGTGATTTAGCGAGATGACTGCTTGATAAGATGAAGGTGCCTCTGTGACTAGTTACAGTAAATCTGCATATGATACCCTAAGGTTTACCTACCAGGACTTTAACAGTGACAGTCTATATTTAATATAGGCCATCAATTTTTGATTGATGGGTGTCCAACCTCCAGATCAGTACAGTCACAGAGCACGTGAGTCCGACACTGCTAACGCAGTGTGAAATAAGAAACTAAACATACATATTGGCTCATTTCTATGAGCAACTGTGTCTTACAGATTGTTTTTTTACTTACAGATGTGTCCTTGCTTACCTTTCGTCTTTGATGAACATGTCCAGATGTGTGTTGCAAGATGACCAGCTTTTCAAAACAACAAAGTTTCATTACATTTTGTCACAGAATGTATCTCTGTTTGGCTTTACACTGGTTGTATTATGAATTGTAGATTGTCAAGGATTTTTCTAGCATGTTGCAATATTGTCTTGAACTAGTTTTATAAGAAGTTGTTGTCCTTACCAAATTCAAGCTAAGGCAAGAATGGACACATCTGTACTTTAAAGTGATGTACAGCCACTTCTGATTCTAAGGATAGGCTATTGGTTTTATGTCCCATTTTAACACAACACACTTAAAGCTTACCCAATTTTCCAACAAACGTTGCATAAATCAATAGTGTAGTGTATCTGTACTACTGTATACTCTACTACCAATTATGTCCGTTGCTGTTATCCTATGATGGATGACAACAATGTAATGCAATGATAGTAGTGTGAGCATAGCCTTAGAGAGACAGCCCGCAGAGGGGAAAACTGCAAAAAATGTATAGTACAAATCATATAAGGACGATAGAAATAATAATAATAATTCTTCTCTCTCTTGTCCTTATATGATTTGTAATATGCATTTTTTTCCCTCTGCAGGCTCTCTAAGGCTATGCTCACACTACCATTATTGCAGTCCATTGCTATCATCCATCATAGGATAACAGCAATGGACACTAATGGTAGTAAAGTAGCGGATACAGATGAGTCCCCTCTATCTGTATACGTTCCCATTGAAAATGTAAAAAACATGACAGACTTTTTTTTCCCATCAGATTTGTACTTTTGTTTCCTCCATCAGAAAAGTAAAAAACATAACAGAAGAAAGCTTCTGACATATTTTTTACATGTAGGTGAATGTAGACGGACACCCCTGATGGAGGGAGCTACATCTGCATCTGTCATTTAATGTCTGTTGCTCTCAACGAACATTAACTACTGGTAGTGTGAACCCACTCTGATTCTCAATTATCCCTGAGCTGGTGGATGGAGACTAGCTACAATGATGTCTCCCATACATTGCACACAGAAAGTAGAAGAGAATCTGCTGTGTAACTGTTTTTATACTCAGAAGCTGCAGGAGGATCCTATAGCACATCATAAGAAGTAGTGACCTGTATTGTTGTGAATAAAGCCCTAGCTTCCTACTACTAAGCTGCTTACAGTCTTTTCTGTCTCTCCTTTCTCAATTCCTGTTCACTCCTCCCCATTCCCTTACCATAGACCTATATTGTGAACTTTAATACAACACCTCTGTGACCTTCTGTCAATCTTGCTCTAGCTAGACTGAATTCAGCAGATATTGCAGAGCAGAAGTCAATTTAGCAGTGAGGGGGGAGCAGCAAAAGGATAAGTGGTGAAAGAAGCATTTATCACTTTGGTGATATATTTAAGGCTTATGAGTAAAATCTGCAGGAAGGAACAACTGCATTAGACTCTATTACTCTAAAACCCATCACCACTGAACACCAAAGAGGCAAATTTTCCATCTAACCAGCACTGAGCAAATGCTTGATAATCATATTAGTGTAAGACTCTGCGACCAAAATGTCCACAAATGTATTAGTGGTGGAGGAAACCTTCTTGATAATGGACCTTCACATAACATCTATAACTAATAAAGGACAACTCATCATCTAATGTCCATAAAACATTATCCATCATATGGATTAGGCTGAAGGGTGAAAATGTTCTTTCACTGAGGTCCATTTACAAGTGAAACATTGCAAAAAGACATTACAATACAGTCACAAAATAACATTGTCGTCTTTTATGGTTTATTGAGTTAGTCCACATGATCACAGTTATAGTTGTACATCGATAGGGTTTGTTACTACTTACAAACAGAATGCATATTAAAATGAAAGCACTCCTCTCTTCGCATTACTTACAAAATGCAACTTGTGTCCCATCAGAAACCGCGTCTGTCTAATGGGATTCTAACAGTCTACTCTTAGGAACTAACCCTCTGTCTTCTACAATGCAAGTGTTACAGTCTGGATTCTAGTAAGAGATAGGTGCTGTATGCAACCTCAGTACGACTGCAGACGCACTTGTAATATACACACTATGTACAGTATTCAGTCACCTAGCTCTCACTTGGTCCTAAAGCCACCATCGCAAAATTGTCACCTTGCAGTTAGTTCCTTTTTTTATGTATATATACAAAGCAATCGCTTCTTTATTTGCAGGCAAGAAGTGCAATGATAATTTACAATGAAAACATAACAAATTCATGCGGAACTGCAGGAGACACAGCAAGTCAACAAGTAGAGATTCAATATACATATATGTATAAATATCTGCTGCCAAGTTCAGCTTATATTAAGAAACCAGAGGTCTCCGCTACATGCAGCACCATGGGGAGTGTCATTCTACAATACATGTACAGTATATAATTATCTTGTTATTGTTTACAGTGTACATTTCATTCTTAACTTAAAAAATACATATACATTATGTGGTCATTCCAAGAAAGAGTCAGCGTTATCATACTGGTTATATAATACCGGAATGTGATGTATTAAATAAAACCTCTACAATGTTCTTACTGCTGTGCCAGCAATTTGCAGTATAGGTGGTGTAGTATTACATAGGAAGGCGGATCTTGTATGCGATGTAGGAATTCTGCGTTTTTAGTTATCTGTGGATGTGCCAAAAATTATATTTTACATATTTTATTAGCTGGAGGTTTGTGCCTCATTATATTCCTGCAATGTGATGTGTTACTTATCATATTAATCCAGCATCCTAAATAATAAAATCTTACTGTATATTACGTTTTTATACCTTATTAGATGTGAAATTAAACTTAATGCAAACCTGCTAGGAGATTTCAGCTTATCTACAGTATCTAAAAACAGGCTATGATAAAAGGCGAGAAGCTGAGCTCTGTGATATACATAGGTTTATAGGATAGAGGGAGAAAAGCTGAGCTCTGTATATGTATGTAGATATATATAATAGAGGGAGAGAAGCCGAGGTCTGTAATATATAGGTGTATATAATAGAGGGAGAGAAGCTGAGCTCTGTAATATATAGGTTTCTATGATAGAGGGAGAGAAGCTGAGCTTTGCGATATATAGGTTTCTATGATAGAGGGAGAAAAGCTGAGCTCTGATGTATATGTTTATATTTAGAGCAGGATTTCTAAGTGAAAATCAGAGTAAATCTTAACAGGGCTCTTAGGAGAGACAAAGAGTCCTGCTTACCCTACACAGTCATTGATAACCATCCCTGTATCAGTGTGTGCACACAAAGGCTGTCAGTCATCCTGTTTGGGCGGGGTGAGCAGGACTCTCACTGTCTCTGCTAGGAGTCCTGTCCTGATTTACTCTCCTCGACCTCCTGCCCCAAATCATATAAACCTATATATCACAGATCTCACCTTCTCTCCCTCTATCAAATCCTGCTCTCAGATAGGGCAGCAGAAATAACCTCACAATTTTGTTTTAAAGTGATGTTGTCTGAATTTAACAGCCACATATCCGGCTACACTTTGCAGTTGGTGTCAGAAACAGCAGAATTAGACTTCATGGCCTGGTTGTTAGGGCTTTGCAGCAGCAACTTCAGCCATTATATGACTGACAAGTTTGCAGACTGGCCTGTCTGATTCTGGATCTCTCACTACCAGATTCTGAGTTTGTCCTTTTAGCTTACTATATATTAGGGAGGCTTTCACACAACTTAGAAAATATTATTGTACCCCTCCCCCCGCTCTTTGGTAAACGGAGCTGGAATATGTTCACTCCATTAGCACTTTGAGATTTGACGATGACCAGTGGCCCCCATCCCTTGAGCTATGGATTTCTGGTCCAAGACTCTCTGGTATAGTGTATAATGTTAGCATTCTCTGTATGCTAGTAGTGTGCTTAGGAACACATATAGAAAAATAAAAGTGTCTATAGAATTGAAAGCTTTGTGCCATTTATGATTACCATTGGATAACATCAAGGCTGGGCATAGGGAAGTGTTAAAATGAATAATAATGAAACCAATATGCCCAAACTTCTCTTTCCTGGAATGACATATAAATTACAGATAATTTCTACTATAAAGTACAGAGGTAAGAAGGGAAGGCTACATATTGTAATATGTTATCACCTTACCTCGGCTAATATGAACAATAATACTGATATATTCTGCAAATATACACTATTTAGAATGTAGCATCAGAATATTTACTATAGATGACATGCAAAACCGCTGTTTTTGCCTTACTAGTAAGTTCTATAGACTGTGAGGAACAGAACTGAGCCTTTGATGTGAATGGGAACTGGGAATTAAAATACAAAGTGGGCAACTTCAGAATATTCTGTATGGGATGTGACCAATGCAGTGCATAATATGACGCAATAACCTGCCAAGAAAAGTCTCTACAGGTAGCAGTTTATGATTTGCATGGGCCATAGTAACTTGATAGACTACAATAATATAGGCAAGAATAATCTAGAACTGGTAAAGAACTGAACGTGCCATTATGATGGTGTTCTATAGACAACTTCCAACCAAATCATCGTGTTTTTGTTTTTTTTTTTGTTTATTGGGCAACTCATTGGTTTTTTTCCCCTCTATACAACCTGCAGGAATATGTTGTACCTTCAAAGAACCAGACGGCCTTCTAGGAGAAGTCAATAAGGAGCTGATGAGCACTGTCTAATCTCTAGAGAGGGTTCTCTTCTATCATTACATAGTTTACAACATTTCCTTTTTCCAGCTGTTGCCAAGGATATTGACTATTGTTGTAGGTGTCTATATTAACCCTACCCACCAGACAAAAAAAGGAGACTGTTTTGGTGCATTTTAAACAATTGCAGATTGTTAATAGAAGATTGACAGAAGAAAAAAAGACCTCATGGTCAGTGTAGTCTGCCATTACATTATTTCCATTTTATCTTAGGATAGACATTTGTTTATTCCAGGCATACTTAATAGACAATGAACAATTCTGTGGGTAATTCTTAAAGGGAACCTGTCATGTCTCAACATATTAAAATATAATTTTGCAGAAAAAAAGATTTAGCTGAACTTTTTATTTGTTCATTTTCAGTTTAGGAGTCCAGGGGGTGGTCCTACTGACTGAGTAGGACCACCCACTGGACTCCTAAGCTCAGAATGAGCTGATATACAAATTAATAAGTGACAAGTTCTGGTGAATCTATTCCTACAAAGCTATATATCAATCTGCTCAGCTCCTCCTGCTCAATAACATGATACCTGAAGTTTAGACAGCCTGTTCAACAAGGTATGATATCCTTTAAAATGTCCATGGAAATCAAGACAGTTGTTAACTATGGTTTTCTATAGAACATACAAAGAAAAGTAACAGTCTCTGCCTCTCACAGGAGCATTGTATCGTCTACAAGGCACAGTCTCTGCTTCTCACAGGAACAGAATTTCGGCCCAAACAGTTCTATGAGTTAACCTTTTAATGGCAGGAGGCTCAGCAACATACACGTCAGACATGTGTGGCTAGTTCCTCTGAAAGTTCTATGACTTTATTGGCCTATGAAGGGTTACACAAAGTGTTTCATTTCTGCTGGTATCAATATGGTAAATGAAATGGGCAAGGTGCAGAATAGTAATCCATTGACTCAGCTGCTCCTGTCATCACAGTGAAAAGAATCATTTGGATTGGTCTGTAATGTTAATATTCCGGGAAATGTCTTTAAATACGGTGTATGTAATGCCAGAAAAGTAACGCGATGACTTCAAGCGACTCTGGATAGAGATAACCTTACACATGATGGGTGACACAGAGAGGAGCAGATACTCTCAGGTGCTGAGATCTGTAGGGTTGGTGGGATAAACCATTATACTGAAATCTTCATTCAGTAGCACTTGCCAATTGAAAATAAGACAACTTAGAAAAAAAACGAATGAAAAACACTGCTAAAAAAGTCTGAAAATACATTCTCTGCTATAAAAAGGTCTCAAATGTTTCGCTCATAGTTTCAAAATCAAAATGAACGGTGACAGCAAGACACTGCAGACAATGGAGAGAGGATCCATGAACGCTGTATTATGCGAATACACGAGACACACATCTATTTTTAATGTGTTTACAAATCGTATGTATATATATATTTATATATATGTATATAAAAAGGTAGGTAATGAAAATTCACAGTTCTTACAGCCGTTAAAGTGTCCGAGAATTGGTATGGTCAATGGTCAGTTACTCTATAAACTGCAGGGGTTCCTCCGCTAGCTCGCTTACCTGGAAGAAGACAGCGTAATACTGATCTGTAGTAGTTTTTTTTTTTTTTTTTTTTTTCTTTTACAATAAGAATAATTTATCCTTTGTACAAGCGAAGTGTAGCTAGGATAAGTACAGCAACGGTTATGATAGTTGGCACATTTAATTATGGATTGCTTGGTTTTAGGAAAATACTGTAACCTCTTCATATATTTACTTGTCCTACAAACTAGATGACGTGAAAATGCTTGTGAGTCAATATTGCTAGAATTGAAAACAAATCGAAATAGTTTTTTTTTTTCCAGTACAATAATTTAAGGTACTAATGTGTACACGCACGCAATAGATTAATAAGATGCTAAATGTATCTGTGTACACGCACGCAGTATAACTAGAGTATTAGCTAAGTAGTAATATGAACCAGGCCAGTGCTGAGTTTCTTTTTTACTTATTGTTTATGCAGCGACTAGGCCGTTCTTCCATTGACTTGCTACTTCTATATAGTAGTTAAATAATAAATAATGTTCCGCCTAAGTGTGACAGCAATGAATGCCCTCACATGTTAAGGAGATCATTCTTATTTCTCTAAATCCTGATTCCCCCTGCTGGAAGTTCTGCTAAAATGATACATCTAAACTATTGTGCTAATTCCACTGTGTTTAGGTTTCGTGCTTGTGGACGTAGAAGGGACCTGCTGAGAGTGATGATGCTGTGCATGCTGGGAATGTGCCGAGTGCCCAGAGTGAGGCAATGGTTGGTGGCTGGAGTGAGAGTGCTGTGCATGAGGGTGCTGAATGTACGATGCATGGGAAGAATGCGGTCCGTGTGGGTGGTACTGATGTGGTTGGATGTGCTGGGGCGGGTGGTAGTGATGATGATGGTGGTACGGTGGTGGGTTTTGTGGCATGTGGCAGTACTGTGAGTGTTGTGCATGTACTTGTGCCTGTGTTTGCCCCTCAGCTTGTGCCGAGTGATGACTTGTTGGATGTGGTTGATGTGAAATCAGTGTAGGATGCTGTGGTTGCGCTTGTCCGGCTACAAGATGGCCTTGGGAAGATGGCTTCCCCCTCTTACTACCAAATAAAGAACCTAGGAGGGAGGAAGAGTTAGGTAAGCTCTGACGAGAGGCACATTCCCGAGTTGAGGTGGCTCGTCTGCGCATGTGAGGACTGCTAATGATGGACCCCTGAAAAGGAAGCATAGAGAATACAATTACACAATTTGCAGCGGTCTATTAGTATTATAAAGAAATACACTCACTACTACAACAAGCTACGTACCTAATCTAACACAAACCCACTAAATGTCACTTGGTGGTCACTGTCATATTATATAGCTCTTGTAAAAAGCTCAACCAAACATAATTTTACCATAACGCTGCAGCTATCTACAGGATCACTAAGCTAACTATAGAAGTGAGCTAATCCTATATGTACTAGGTCTAGGCCTGGGCTTAAAGGGACGGGCATTAGGCGGTCATGGGACACAAATTATCGGAGGTGAACACACAGAGATAGGTGGCTGAGCACATGATCAGTGTAAATTAATGGTTTCAAGATGAATGAAATCTCATGAAATCCACATTGAAATAATTATTATATTGACTTTGTCTTCTGTCTACCTGAGTACAATCTCTGCTTCCCTGTCAGTAGACTTGTCATAAAATTCATCAAACTAACAGATAGGCAAGAGACAGTCAAGAGCTTCATTAGAAGTATAAGATAGTAAGGAAAGAGTGTTAGCAGCCAGTTAGTGGTCCAGAGCCACTGTGAGAAGGAAGCAGACAGTCATGTGTGGTGGAGTCATGCTTCAAGGAGCTAGTAGAATTACGAGGAGCCAGGAGCATCCTCACAAATCTTAAGTGTTTGTCTGTTTGGCTTGGAATATACAAAGTGAGAATCCCAGGCATGCAATATCTGAGGCAAGCAGAATACAGAGGAACAAAAAAAGTGTTCAAGTGAAAGGAAAGGATTCAAATGCATATCACATCCAGCTAGGCATCCTACTTACTTCCATATTGCTGTCTAGCGATCCTGCACTGCTGCGCCGCCCACGCTTGCCTGCCCAGGACATGCAATACCATAGATTAGATATCGACACAAGATCTGGGTAACAAAAGTCTTCCCCTAGCTGACAACTTACTCATTTTATTCACTAAGCAATCAAACCTGACACAGATGCTCTCCTAGCTCAGTCTGAAGAACATCTCTAGAGGTGTAATGCCACAAAACACGGGATCTATCTGTAATCTGGCAGTGCTGAAGTAGACACACCATGCTCTTCAGCTTCCAGAATGCTTTGCCAGGTTAGGTAAGCTCTCAAGAAGAATTGACATAGTATACTGGAAGCTGTTGTTATACAAAAGATGGAAGGTAAGGATATGAGATCTCCAACTCTATAGGGGAGCTTAGGGGTTAAAGGGAATCTGTCACATTAAATATGGCGTCTGATCTACTAGCAGTGTGTTATGGAACAGAATAAGCTGAGCAGATTGATAGATTGAAAAGATTCAGTATAACATCGGAATCCCTGCGCTTTCTATTCTAAGGAGTCCAGTGGGCGGTCCTAATCAGTGACTGACAGCAAACTATATGCATGGGAAGGCTGCCAATCATCGAGTAGGACCGCCCACTGGACTCCTAAGCTCAGAAAGTGCAGGGATTTCAATAAATTAAATACATGTTATAGTAAATCTTTTCCTAAAAAACAATATATTGATCTGCTCAGCTCCTCCTGCTTCGTGGCTTGATGGTGGTAGATTATATAGCATATTCATAGTGACAGGTTCCCTTTAAGGCCTTGTGGCATAAGACCGTCTAGTAAGTATGATGTCTTATAATAATCAAATTGATTAAGAGGCCGTAATGAAAAGCCAATTATATGATTCCATTATCATAATTACATGGGAAGAGAATGCCATATCCCTCGCCCTACAATTTGAATCATTCAACTTTATTTCTAGGTCTCATTGGACATGTATCTGGTATGACTATAGTCGAGAAATTCTGACATTCTCAGGTTGCAGCAGATTAACTTTGCGGTGAGAAGATGATTGTTACATACTGAAATCTATTAGAATATGAGAGATGAAACGTCTGGTTGTGATCTAGTATCTCTACATCAGCAGAATAGGAGCTATGAGCACAGTCCAGGGCCTGGGCTATAGGTAAGGCGGCTAAGCTACAGGTGCCAACACATAGTAGCTTACTTGGACGGGTTTTGCCGTTTCTGAACAAGAACATAAAAGCTGCAAAATGACACTGGATGATTAGTGATGCAATGAATGGAAATGAAACATCTTTTTCTCATATACAATATTTGTCGTACTAAGCATCAGTCTTTACACTACATGTAGAAGGTCATATTGATGTGTTTTTGGGATGTGAAAGGGCTGGTGTTTTGGCTATGGCTTCATACAATGTCGCCACTTTTATATTCTGCCGATTGTACGCTTAATAGTATATAAAATGTAAAAGATACAATTTAGTCAAAAATAATATTAATAATGCTAGTAATATCAAAATAACACAATACTATCATGTAATACTGATATAATATTCAGATTTTACAGAGAATCTATCATGAGGGGACACGTGTTACATTAATATGTTCAGCTATGTCTTGGACTTGTCCTGATGGGAAACTTAAAGGGGTTTTCTCATCAGAACAGTCATTGTCTATGTGCCCTATTAGGGCATAGGGAGGTCATGGGGAAAGGTTCACACTTGACACCTATGAGCCAGGGAAGAGAGCATTGACTCTGTGGTGGACTTGGACTATCCAGGTATTACACAGGTTGCCATTTGAATGGTTGCTTGCAATACTACATATGCCCTGTAGTGGCCACTGCAGGGATAACAAGCAGCTTATTGATGCTTCCCAAAGTTTCCAGAGTCCTACACAACCCCTTTAAAAGTCGTCAGCCGTTTTCATACTACTATGATATAAACTTATAGGTCTAAATATTTCCAAGTCGCAGTGCAGTATACTTCATTAGTAAAGGTGCCCAACCCTAATGGAGGCTCTCTATGTTATGAGACCTTATGTATATTTAAAGGGAACCTGTCACTTGGGAAGCACTGCCTGTTATGGAGCAGAAGGAGATTATCAGATTGGTATATAAGTTTGTGCGGAAAGATTCAGTATAACTTGTCATTTATCCATTGATGTTTCTCTGCTATCTTCGTATGTAAAGTCATAGAGGGGAGGATGTCAGTCACTGATAGGTCCGCCTACTTGACTTTACAGCAAATATAGAGTAGAGATTTCAATGTATACTGAATCTTTCCCCATACTATATCAATCTGCTCTGCTCCCCCTGCTCTATAACATACTGCCTAAGGTTGAACACCCTTTTTCAGGTAACAGTTTCCCTTTAATGTCCTTAATGATATATTATATCTTGGTTTATACAACTGCTATATAAATATAATGAGTATAAATGGTTTCAAACGATAAAACTTAACTTTTAATATTTTAAAAATAAAAATTGCACAAAGGACGTCCACTAATCTACTAAAAGACAGATCAATGTGGTCTGTGCCTGCCTATTCAAAGTTTATTCAGGATTTAAATGTTAGACAGTATTCACACTCTCCAACTTTCCACTGGACCTAGGGTGTAATAAGATACTTTCACCACCCTTAGACTAAGGTTATAGTATCACGGCTGCATCATACAACAGGTCAGTATTTTGTCAGTTGCTCTTAGTGCTAGGAAAACCCAAACACCTGGTCCCCACACACATAATTTGTAAAGCCTCACTGACTAGACTCCTGCACAGCCATGATGTACCTCCACAACCCTAGTCTGTAGTATGTACATATGCCAGTAATCTAGGTACAGGTCACAGTAACTTCATTTCCTGTCATTAAAATGTTATGAACATAAGGGAAACTATGATATTCTGACCATTATACTCAATAAACCCTTATATTGCAGCCATTACTGATATCCCCTATGTTGACTCCAGGGATATACAGCTACCATTTCCATTAGTGACTCAAGTTCCACCAACTAATCTCCAGGCTAATCAGACTGCCCCAGTCTCCTGTCAGTCCTTCATGCCCCCAAGTGGTATGGCTTGTGGTCAACTAACTCAAAAATAGAAAATAGAAAATAAACTTGCTCTACGCGTTTCCCCTGTGTTATCTATATCAGGTTCATCAGGAGCCAATGCTAATAAACTTATCAGTTGGTCTAAGCTGCTATAAATTTTTATCAAAAATGCAGTTACAACTGCAGTTCCTGGAGCACTGATGGTTAGGGCTACTCTATACACTGGAGCACACCATCAGTGCTCCAGGAACTGCAGTTGTAACTGCATTTTTGATAAAAGTTTATAGCAGCTTAGACCAACTGATAAGTTTATTAGCATTGGCTCCTGATGAACCTGATATAGATAACACAGGGGAAACGCGTAGAGCAAGTTTATTTTCTATTTTCTATTTTTGAGTTAGTTGACCACAAGCCATACCACTTGGGGGCATGAAGGACTGACAGGAGACTGGGGCAGTCTGATTAGCCTGGAGATTAGTTGGTGGAACTTGAGTCACTAATGGAAATGGTAGCTGTATATCCCTGGAGTCAACATAGGGGATATCAGTAATGGCTGCAATATAAGGGTTTATTGAGTATAATGGTCAGAATATCATAGTTTCCCTTATGTTCATAACATTTTAATGACAGGAAATGAAGTTACTGTGACCTGTACCTAGATTACTGGCATATGTACATACTACAGACTAGGGTTGTGGAGGTATATCATGGCTGTGCAGGAGTCTAGTCAGTGAGGCTTTACAAATTATGTGTGTGGGGACCAGGTGTTTGGGTTTTCCTAGCACTAAGAGCAACTGACAAAATACTGACCTGTTGTATGATGCAGCCGTGATACTATAACCTTAGTCTAAGGGTGGTGAAAGTATCTTATTACACCCTAGGTCCAGTGGAAAGTTGGAGAGTGTGAATACTGTCTAACATTTAAATCCTGAATAAACTTTGAATAGGTAGGCACAGACCACATTGATCTGTCTTTTAGTAGATTAGTGGACGTCCTTTGTGCAATTTTTATTTTTAAAATATTAAAAGTTAAGTTTTATCGTTTGAAACCATTTATTTTCTGTGAGATATGAAGTAATAGGGAATGGTGTAGAACCCTCTGTGAGATTATAAATATAATGAGGTTCAAGATACAGGTCCATAATGCATTCTCTAACTTTTGATCAGGCTTTACACCCTGCTGTAAGTCCCAACTATTAGGTTGGAAGTAATGGAAATATCCGGATGCGGCTCTGCTGCTCTCCTTAAGACACAGATATTCTCATCCCTATCATGAAAGGCTGAGATTAGAATACCCCTTTAAATGGATGGGGAATGAATCCCTGTGTCATACCCGCCCCCTGTGTCAGATTCCTTGAAGGATGTATTCGTATAGTACCTCTTAAATATAATATCTTAACTACTGTTGAAGCTACCAGCGATACCTATAATGTAATTCACTGCTAGTCCCTATCAAATTCCAGAAAAACAACCAAAAATGTACTCTTCTACTGCATAGGCGATCTTTAAATGCATACCAAAATCATTGATCTACATTTTTCAACTTACTAGTAATATTACAAAAATGATTGTTATCGTATTATAATTTCGGTGCCAATGTGCAGCATCTTCTGTTCCTCTCAATGCAGTCATTCTGGACACACAACAGAATTTAGCTGGTCACACCAAATGTGGCTTTTGGACTATTTATGCTGTAGAGATACCCCTCATTCACATCCCATGTGTAAGAAGATCTCCATATACTTATTGTGGGTAGGTAATGATCTTACAACTCAGTTTAATTGTATATGATAAAGCAGGAAGCAAAAAATACTTGTATCTGATGATGGCAACTTTTGGAAAATGTGCAAACTCTTCTTATTTAATAGTGTTGCGGAGGGGCCCATAAACATAAAAATGACCTCTCTCAGGGCCTCCATTTCCAGTTTACAATCCCCTGCCTGATGTCACCAATGTCATCCCATTTGTGTCAGGTGACCGTTGCAGCCAATCACAGGCCTGAGCAGTGACCTCTTCACAAACAGCACATGACTTTACATGCCGTTTGTGAAGCAGTCAACGCTGAGGTCTGTGATTGGCTGCAGCGGTCACCTGGACAAATGGGACGACAGTGGTGACATCAGACAGGGAACTGTAAACTGAAGACAGGAGCTGGAAATGTAGGTGCGGGGAGAGGCAATTTTTTATGTTTATGGACCCCTCAGCAGCAGTACTGAATAATAAAAAGCAGAATTGGAACATCCCTTTAATTCTAATTCGTACAATTAATTTATGTCCACATGGGTCGGAAAATTCATAGTGGAATAAAGTAAACAGCAAAGAGGATGAAAACTAAACAGATTTATTGTAGATATTCCCCAATGAGCTCAATGGGGAAGTCAAAATTCACAACAAAAACCAGATGAACAAAACGAAGATGAAAATCCAAATAATTTTACACATCATCATAAATGTGAAGGTATGTCATCTTGGAGACCTTGGATATGACAGTGGGGAGGAAACCAGATAAATGTTGCAACAAAAACACCAGGAAAGGTCAGTATTAGTTTAAGGATTTGCAGGAAAAATTTTCTGTGGCAGATCTGATATGTGTTAACATACTCTAAATATAACTTAGGGTGAAGTAAAGTCAGCAGGACCTTTCTCACGATCCACTTTCAACCTGAGGGCAGCCGGGCTGAATGTGGTCAGGACTGTTGACGGTCGGCGCACCCATAGAAATGAATGGCAGCTGAGTGCTGTACTTTGGCTATCTCCAATGCTCCGACCACCACCAGTTACTTTGTGGGACAACCCCATTAACGAATAGGAACGTAAATATTACCATTCCAATTGAGGTAGCTAGGTCATACAAAAGGCTATAAATGGGCGTTAGGATTGATCAACATACTATGGAGCTATAATAATTGTAAGAACATCTGATAAAAGGGAAAAGATGAAGAGACAATGTCAACAAAATAAAATAAAATCCTACTAAATATTCTTACTATGCTGAGATACATGAAGAACAAGTGTCACGGTCCATTGTACAGAATAAACCATCATACAAAAATAATTTGCTTTCTATTCCAAGTTTGTTCCTGTTCCAGTAACACAAGATTCTGTCCAAGCCCCTCGTTCATCTACCAGCACAATAACTGGACACAAGACAGAACTCATAGACCTGAAAGCCTCACGTCTTTCTATAAACATGTAGAAAGAATTTGTAATTAAAACCTAAATCTGCTCTAATGCGGAAAATTTTGTTGACGGCAGTTAAGTTCAGTATCTATTATTACACTCGCAGGAGTTGAGAAAGCTGAGGTACAGATGTAGCAAAGGTTTTAACTTTCCTCATCGAAGAACCATTGAAAGGGTCAAGTCAACACTCTGTGCAATAATGCATTAAGTTAAACTTTGTTACTTATGTATATGTTGGAAATATTTTGGAGCTGCTTAATTGGTCCCTGTACCATAGAGGTGTAAATGTGGTGAAGAATATTTTACAAGGCAATGTTGCAAGGATTCTAAGAGCGCCAAATAGAGAATCCCTGAGTCCTCCTCCACCCCTTAGGCTCTGCACCAGGTACAGTATAACACAGTGAACCAGCTTTGCCAGGAGTGTTCTTTCAATACATAGCCTTTAGTGCATAAGTTCATAGCACCTAGGTACAAGTACCCAAAGGCATAGACAACATATCTCTAGGAGTTACATACACTGTCCTCATGTTCAGGGACATAGCTAAAGGCTCAAAGGCCTGGTGTAAGAGTTCAGGTTGGGCTACCTTTTTTGTTACCTCACCCGACCCCAATTTCCTCAGATGTCTACCCGCCTCACCCTGCTGAGCAATAAAACGGTCAGTGTTGCGCTCATTTAAGGGCACACCAGAAGAGAGCAGATAATTTGGCAATGATATATACACCATCTGTGTTACTAATGTGCCAGCGGATACAACTTTTTGTGAGAGATCTTTAGGGGATGGCCAGACATGGCTGTGATGCGGCCAGGATGTTGTTGAAAACCATGTGGCCAGGTCAGTCGCCCCTGATTTCTATTAGATCGTCAATACTACCCTGAACAATGTGAGCTGTGTCATGCATGATAAGTGCCCTGGCATGTGGCAGCTGGTCCGTGTAATATACCACATATGAGCTGAGTAACAGTGACAATATACGGCAGTAGGGATAATGTTACAGCAAGTTGCAACTATCAATTATACAATAGTGTATGTTATAGGAACGCTTAGCTAAGCTCCCTATGGATTAGAAAGCCATTATGTCCTAATGCAGCATTGCTATACATGGTACTTACGTCTCACAAGTGTTCCCCCACCTTGCCATAAACTTATCTAATCACAATACCAGGTTGCATGAATGTGTATGTGGGTTTCTGTGAGAGTCGACCGGTCAGTGCAACTACAGGATGCTGCTAGACCTGCTTCAGCATACATAGTGTGGTGGCTGGCTGGAATAGGGACCTGGTCGCACCTGCAAACCCTTCAGCTACGCCACTCCTCATGATGCTCTTTTAATATACAGTGCAGTGTATGATAGGTACTGAGGATACTTTGATGCAATTTGTTTAAGCAGGGGGCAATCTGCATATCAAATACAGAAAGTCTTTTTAAGGTATACAACGGAATATTTTACACAACGGATCAACACTATAGAAAAGCATCCTTTTTCTTCCTATGACTGGGAATAGATCAATATGTATGTACTGAAAATACCTGGCGTTCAATGGGATCTAATAAGCCTAATCTCTTGCCTCAACATCACAACAATTGTAGCAAACAAGTAATATCCCACCATATCAGTAACAGCTTTCTTATATTTCACTTTTAGAATGTGTACATATTATTAAAGGGGTTGTCTGTGATCTTTGAAAATGCCCCCAAAGCAGAACTTCCATTTAAGTGGTAGTGATATGAAATGACCCACCCAAGATACAAATTAATAAAAGGGTGCAAGCTGTTGTTCCTTAATACAACAAGACCACGCTTTCATCTAAAATTCACTTTTTGGTCTAATTTTAACAATGTACCATGTGAAGTCCATAAACCAGTAGTAGTCCATCTTCTACATGGTGCTAATGGCACAGAAAAGTTTGGCATTCTACTTTCTCTAGATACAATGTGGTGGGCACTTTATTAGAAATGCCTACCGGAAGAGTAGAGGTCTAATCTGAACCTCCTGGACCCCAATGCAAAATCTGTAACAGGGCCCAGGAAATAGTAACCCTATGTGAGATTTACATGCTGACAACCCTTACACTGCAAGTCTATTCGTTTTACTAAAAAGGAGTCACCATAATCCAGTATTTCAACCCCCTCCGCAGATACGTTAGGGCCGCCTGAATCAAATGGTGTTATCAAATGGTGGTGTTTTCCCCTTGTGAACTGTTGACAAGATATTGGCAATATACAAATGAGCTCTTTGGAGCAAGAAGGCATTGCCGCTTACCTGTTTGAAACAATGGCAAGGCCCTAATTTCTCCAAAGAGCTCATTTACATATTGAGAAAAACAACAATATCTCAGCAATGGAGACAGCAGATCACAAGAGGAAAATGACCCTAACCCATCTATCTGCACGGCTGGGTTTGTATGCTGGTTCTAGTGACAGACTCTCTAACACTGTAGGGCTTGACCTGCTTTATGGTTGTATTACCTGCTAATCATGAGACTTTCTATATATAATTTATTTTCGTCTGAGTCCAAAAACATAAAAATGTATACGTCATATCCACTAAGCAGCGAAACCACCAGATATTTAACATTCAGCAAAAAAAAATCTTCTGGGAATTTTACTGACTGTATTACACTATGTCTTATGTAGTTTTTGTGCCTTTTTTTTTTTAGACCTCTTTATAAATACAATAAAACACATAAAATTGGCCATGGCAAATCATCAGACCACTGCCTTTAGTTACCCTTAAAAATACCATGTGGAATCCTATTGGTTGATTTAATATGTATAGATTTTCATAAATGGGGACCTTAGTGTTTCGTTAGATTTTGTCCTGGGAAGACTGAAGGGACAAAGGTCTAATAGTATGCAGGGTTACAATTTTCCTGAAGCATGCACCAACAGAGGACATCACACCATCTAAGTGTATCCACCCTTTGTGAGCAAAGCATCTATTGTGCATTATATTAGCATGTAAGACACAATGTACAACCTCTTGTTAGTCTTTTGGTACATATTACTTCATGCTCCACACTACAAACAGGAGACACACGTTCAGTTATTTCAGGTCATGTGTAAAGGAAAGCTCAGTCCAATCTATTGCTTTATGACCGTCCACATTATATGCATGCATCGCACTACACTTGGCTAATATAGGTGTATTGTTATATGTTCATCTATTACAAATGGCAGTGAGAAAAAATGTGCATATCTCATAAGATCATTGATCATTCTGAATATCTAAGGGGCTCAGCAAAAAGATATTTGGCTAACATCTAGCTATTTCTGCCAGTGGTTGTCACTGGGGACCCTCCAGTTCTGCAGCCTCTAAACCCAACTCCATTAAAAAGCTTTGTTGTCTCCAGGCGAAATAAATACATTAATTCTGAATTATTTAAATTCATCTTAATTCCATTAAGATGTTTCAGAATTTCTTTAACAAAATATTAATAGAGTACTCTTTAGTTAGGACTTGTCAAGGGAATGGGGGCCAACAAGTACCCCAAGTGAATAGAGCAGTGGTGAGTATATGTGGCCACTGCTTCATTCTCTTCTATGGATCTCCATCATCGAAATCCCATAGATGTGATTGGAGCAGTGGCCATACATGTGCACCATTGTTCCTTGCACACTTGGCCCCTGTTCCCATGGTTGCTGGGGGTTCCAGAAGTCGGACCCCCAGCCGCAGACATTTATCCCCTCTTCTGTGAATAAGTAATAAGTGTCTGCAGTTAAAGGGGTTACCTTTTAAATATAAGAGGAAAGCAGAATTCCCATTACCAATAATAATATTATATTAAGGAACTGCTACTTAGACTGCAAAAAATTTCTGCAAAGTAGCTACACACAGAGGTACAGTTCACATGAGATGGAAGATGTTTATGTGAATGTAGTTTGGAGGAGGAAGGGTTAAAAAGTGTAACTAGTATATGTTGTCACCTCTGCTGACATGTCTGTTACATAACATATCTGAAGCATATTTCCTTATAACCCCTGGGTTATTTGGTTGCTCTTCCTAGAATTTTATGAATATATTGACAACTATATGTTACAATTGTGCTTGTCACCTCAATTGGTAACACCCAGCTGTCAATTTATTCATATATTTCTAGGAGGAATAATAGAGGAATCGCATAATATACAGTTCAAATTAAAGTTGCTCCATAGGGTTACTTCTGAGGGAATACAACTGTTTGCTAAAACAAGTCCGGATAGTGGGCAAGTCCTCTTTTAACAAATGACATTGAGGTAACTGCTAAGAAATTTACTGAAAGGTCAACAAGATGGTATGGAAGGTGGAGAGCAACTTTGTATGTTTCGTCTAATAAATTATTTTATGGAGGGCTTTTTAGGGTAAATTTGGCAATGACTATAACGCAGATAGAAACGAGAGCTACAGATGTGTCTTCCTTAGTTTCCTCTTGGCTGAGCTATGTGTGACCAGCTTTCCGAAACAACATGATTTTGTGATACTTTGTCATGATCTGTCTATCCTATTGGTGTCTATGTGACCCACCCACTGGTTGTGTTAGGAATTGCAGCCTGTAGTGGGTTTTGCTAGCATGTAGAAATATTGTATTGACTTGGATTTATAAGAAATTGAAAGTCCTTAACCAAATTCGATCTAAGATAAGGGTGAACATATCCATACACAGAAGGAATGGATGACTAATGGTTAAATCGGATATGGAGGAGATTATTGTTTGTATACATAGTCAAATAACAAAAACTATAAAATAATTTTGACTTAATACTAAACAGGTTTTGGTGTCAATGAGATATACATGGGCTGGGCATAGAAACACTAGGAACACTAGTACAACTCAACCGGGCTTTGTGTAACAAGACCTGTTTTGTATTACTTTCTAGAGATATCTTCTAGTATATTCTTTATTTTACTTTGAGGGTGCTTTGGATCGCAGTATGTCAGGGTAATGGCAGGATAAGAGGCAGGTAAAAGGTGATACTGGAATAATTTAGATTATACATGGAGTATGGATGACATGACACAGGGCGACATAGTAGAATATGAGTCAATGGAGAGAAAATCTATTATGGAGTTACAGAGGGACAAAGAAATGGATGATGCTGAAAATAGGTAGGCAAGTGCTATATGAATAGGTAAAGTGATGGACATTATGGATGGGTACATCGGATGATGCAAAGAAAGAATGAATGATACACTGTAAAAGTATTGTGGTTGTAAAGTCACGGCTTGGAAACTAAATGGGTTTTCCCTGCTATTGGAAAGATTACCTCTAATATACCGCACTTTTGATTTGTGCAGATTAGCGGCTACATTAAAAAGCCTAAATTACTTTAGTATTAGGTACAAAGTACCTTCCAGCTCACAAGGTCAAGGTAAGCCGCAAGGCTTATCATCCATATAAAATAAGCGGTCATTAAAACAGGGCTATTCCAGTAAGACAAATAAAAATTTGGGAGTTTTCACATTTATAGCTGTGTGCAATGTTATACTTTATCTATATAGGTTAGATCGTGTTCCTGCATGTGTACCATAAAGAGGTTGCATGTTACAGTGCTATCCTGGTAACAGGACTAACCCAGAAGGTTATTCAGGAGAACCATATGAACAGAATACTAATGCTGATAAAAGACAGTGGCCCGGTTTTCATCAGTCTTGTGTTAACAGACCCTGAGGATAAGTAGCTCAATGTCAGTCTGCTGCATTAAAGACGGTTTGAGACAGTAATGCTTAAAGACAGAAAAAAAAAAAAAAAAAAAAAAAAAAAAAAGACAGGCCGCTATCTAGTACAGCATCGGAAGGCAAGAGTAAATTTAGACGGGCTTCACTCCATTTCATTCATCTAATGTAATGCACGGGTACACGGAAGCACAGGATACACATGAAGCGATCATTACATGAACCTGGGTCTGTCTGCTTCTAAATCTACAAATCCACTTACGCTTTCCACTGTCTTCACTTCAAGTATACATAGTAATCTATAATAGTTCATTTTCATAACAAGTAGGCAAAAAAAAAAAAAAAAAAAAAAAAAAGGAAAACAGCAAATAAACCAAATAAATATTCATATAAGGGTTACGGCTGGATACAGCACAAATTATGGTATATTTATTGTGAATATACATATTTGTGTATATTAAGCTCATAACCAGGTATACTCGAATCATTCTTACCTGCTTCTGAAAGATCACGGAGAGAGCTGCTGAGGGCGCTGCGTTTTAGTCCCTCGCCTGTGGCGTAGCTGTCATCTAGACATGTCCTGTTCAATGTGCCGTTACCAGACTCTTTCTTCAGACTGGAGCATTGAGACATACTAGGACGCACCACTCCCTTCTGCTTCTCTAGCTCCGCTGAAGCAAACAGAATGAGTATATGGGGAAAATGAGCTGCATTATCAACTCACAGAAATCCAATACAGAACAACCAGAAGCATTTTTATCCCCAACTTTATTGATGGGAACCCAACACTAGGACACACCAAAGTAGATACTAACAGGCATTTAATGTCCAACTAGTGGATGCAATCCAATGTAGCATGTCACATATGGTTTTCCACCCATGGCTCCTTCAGGTACAAAGGCCTGGTTGAAATTATAAACTCTGCACCCTTATGCATACTATCTGTTGTGGTAGAATTTGGTTATGATCCCCAAAACTTGGGATCTCATCTTACAGTTTGTTTGCTTCCAATCCTTAAGTAGCTTTCTGTGGGGGGGGGGGGGGGAAATTCCAGCTGGGAAGACGGTAATCACAAAACTCTGTACAATGTGTGAAGTCTTCTAAATGACCTCCCAGCAAGCTGAGTATTTAATAGTAATAAGCCTTACAATTTAAAACGCGGTTTCATCCAATGGGAATGGTGCCTTTAGGGCGTTGCGTTCAATTAGAATTG